>OX384036.1:19569399-20169399 GCA_947534325.1 Agonum fuliginosum
AATTTTAACATACGATGTTATATATATATATATATATATATATATATATATATATATATATATATATATATATATATATATATATATATATGTTATGTATATACTTAATTAGTTTTAGTAATTAGAGTTTTATAAAATTAATCCGAACAATAATTATAATTAATATACCCAATCCAGAACAAATTATTTATTAATTATTTCTTAAAAATTAATTTTTATTATTCATAATATTAACTGTGGTTTTACCATTTAAAAACTTCCTTCTTCGAACAAATAGGCATTCTATTCTAATTGGTCAAAAATGACGTGTGTGTGAAATAATCATCTAAAGATATGTTTTAACAATGTGAAATAATTACTTACGGCCAGTGGTTAAGTCAACGGTAGAATGTCCGTCTAGCATGCTAGCGTCTCTAGTTCGATCCCAGCTAGTTAATAATACCACTAAGTCCGAGTGGATGGATTCCATTATAATATCATCTACCATTCTTTATAATTGGGGGTTAATCATGTTGCATATATGGTTATAATAAAAATAAAATAATCTATATTTAAAAATATTAAGCAAGATATTTGTTATTGTTACTGTTACTTACCTACTTTTTTACACTATAAAGTTAATTACTGGTTGAATTAATATTGACGTCATATTAATTGTAGGTTAGCATAACACGGAAAATTAAAATAATATTATTTACTTACTATTTTTGGAAATAACATAAAACATTATTCAATAAACTTTATTCCACTAACATGTTATTATGTGAACTTGGTTCTTTATAAACAATTTTAATTATTTCAAAAGTTTCTTTATAAAATTGAAAAATCATTGAATAATAATAAAAACACTAGTAAAAAACAACTAAATGCCATATGTAGGTAAGTTTTTGGAAGTCTTTTTTTATCTCAAATACTACTTAAATAAATTTAAATAGGTACATTTAAAGCACAAAGAAGCAATAATCAAACACTAACGATTGGTACTATTCAAAGTTTAAACATTTTACTAATGATGTGCGTGCTAGGGTTGAACTTACACGTCACAAACAATGCTATTAATCTCATATACTACTTAACAAAATTTTAAAAACTAACAAAGCACTAAAGAATATAATATTAAAAGTTTCAAATGTTTACCAATGACGTGCTGGGTGTGTTTTTATCACGTCATAAACAATGCTATTTTTCTCATATACTACAAAATTTAAAAATATTGGAAACACAAAGAAGCATTAACGATTGAAACATTAAAAGTTTTAAAATTTTTCCAATGACGCGCTGGGTGTGAACATGGCACGTCAGAAACAATGCTATTTTTCTCATATACTACTTACCAAAATTTAAAAATATTGGAAGCACAATGAAGCACTAACGAAGCACTAACGATTGGTATATTAAAAATTTAAGAATTTTACTAATGACGTGCTAGGTGTGAACTTGGCACGTCATAAAGAATGCCATTTTTCTCATATACTACTTAACAAAATTTAAAAATATTGGAAGCACAATGAAGCACTAACGAAGCACTAATAATTGGTATATTTAAAATTTAAGAATTTTACCAATGACGTGCTAGGTGTGAACTTGGCACGGCATTTATTAATGTTATTTTTCTCAGAAGCTGGTGAAAAAAATTTAAATATTATTAAAGCACAAAGAAGCACTAACGAAGCACTAACAGATAAGATGTAAAAATTCGTTTGTGCTTTCAATGACGTGCCAACTTCACGCTGCTGTGTACGCCATATTGATCCATGTGCGCCCTGATGGAAGCTCATAATTGATTAACTGTTTGCTGCCCGTATTCACCTATTTAAAAAAATTCGAGTCTTGGAGACACTACGTATAATCCTGCAGAACATAAGAACCTAGTTCGGAATCCTAGATCGAGTCCTCGGAAGAAACTTGTGTAGAATACCTAGTATCGGAATAGTAGAATCTGTCGGAATCTGTACTTCCGTCTGTAATCTCCATTTTTTTTCTCCGATTTTATCTTAATACCGAAATACGAATTCCTATAAAACAGCCGCCCGAGCAGGGACTTGAACCCTGGACCCTTGGATTAAAAGTCGGTACTAGTATACAATATAAATTGAACATAATTGATATTCTTGGCTAAAAATTCCGGTACCGGGAATCGAACCAGAGCCTCCTGGGTGAGAGCCAGGTATCCTAGCCACTAGACCATACCGGAGATGTGAATACTGTCAAAGTACTAGTCAGTCGCTATCCAGTACCAGAGTATAATATAAATTGAACATAATTGATGTATCCTAGCCACTAGACCATACCGGAGACGCAGGAAATACTGTAGTATATTTTTAGCTAGTATTATTAACTAGTATAATACACAATATAGACTGTATTTTTAGACGCGACCTACATTCTATTAAGTTGTCTATAAATATCTATTTATTATTGTCTTTAATATTGTTCTCGTACATCAAAAATTGAAATACATACCTATAGCAGAAATTATTATTATTTCTAAATCGGTAGACAAAAATAGCTGTTAGAAGTGGGATTCGAACCCACGCCCTCAGAGAGGACCAGAACGCTCGGCCTGCTAATCACAGGCAAGGATTTCCTTGAGTCTGACGCCTTAGACCGCTCGGCCATCCTGACATAATATTCATATCATGTTGTTAAGTGGATACTGTAAAAATCACTATTATATCTTACATAAAGTTATCCTCTACAACTCTACAGGGTGTTTCAGGATTAAGACTGCGTTCAAAGTGTCTAAAATTTAAAGCATACAAATCTTGAATACAATAATAGTTGGAGAGATGCGGTTTTCAAATTTGTATTTAGATTAAAATATGTAGGTATGTCACTATATGTAACATTTTTTTAAATGTTTATTTTTAAAATAATAAAAATTAAGTTACTTGAGTATTACAAAAGCACAGGTTCCCTTCTCAAAGAGCGTATCTAGTTATTTATAAATATGATTTTGAAAACAGTAAAAAATAAGAAATAGTTTTTAAAATTTGTACGACCAAAAAATAGAAATATATAATTATTTACTAAATAAACATTTTTAAAAACGTTATACATTATAGTGACATACATATTTCAATACCTACTTAATACAAATTTGAAAACCGTATCTCTCTAAGTGCAATAGTATTCAAGATTACAAGATTTATTTCAGTTTCAGACACTTTGAACGCACTCATAAGAAGCCTACCTTAAAATATGAATGTAGGACCCCAAAACAAGAAAAAAATTAATTTGAAGATTATCTCGCAAACGTTTCGTTTAGGAGATATTAGCTTCTGAAATTACAAATGAAGTTTATTTTTTACGCTTTCTAATTTGTATTGAAATTGAATTATAAGATATCAATGAACTATAAAAATCGGACAATGGACGAGAGTCTCTTGTATCTGTAGCTCTTTATCCTGAAAACATCTCCTGTGCCTGTCACAGGTTCCAGCTAAGTTTAAACATAAGATTTTTTTATTAAGTGAATAATATGATTAACATATCAACATCGAAGACAAACACTGTACTCTCTTTATTCATACAAAATAAATTTGATTCGTTTAATTCTTTTGTGGACTAAATTACAATCATGCTGCGTACTACATTTACAAATAATAGTGAGTATGTTCTATGTTGACATGGTGCTTCAGGTTCGTTTACAAATTTTGCAATGGAAATGCTAACGAGAAGAACAGAGGAGTGGTTACTCTTTCTGTCATCAACAGATGCGACAGTAGCCATTGGACTAGAAGTTAAAATTTTAAACAAAGCAATAACATTGACAATTCCACTCATAGTTTTTCACCCAATCAAAACACAGTATTTTGCTGAATTGTACCAATCACAGACGAACTACAGTGACAATTTTCACTAGTGAAAATTACACTGACAATTTTCACTAGTGAAAATTGCCGCGAAGCGTTGCTTAGATATTATGTCAGTTGATGATTGTTTTAAAAATACATTACTTTTTTGGAATAAATAAAATAATTTGAGAAATTGTCAAGCCGAATACCATACGTGACTATGATTTTTTCGTAATTTTTGCCGTGTGGTCACTCCTGCTTGTTGCTTTAGAAAATAAACACGAGTGCGTAGCACATAGTATGTTCATACTATCATGTGTGGATAGAGATGTCATATTCATCCAGGTGTGGATCTGAAATTCAAGGTCAAATACGTCAAAAAATTATTAATGCGTGCAAATTATGTTTTTATCATGACAAATAATTAAAAACATTAAATCAACTGTTATTTAATAATTAATAATTTTTAAAAGTATGATTTTATTGCAAAAAGAGCAAATGAAATTAAGAGTTTTTAAGTTGGCAACAATTATTATTCAAATGTCATATGTCAAAAAAGAATTGATGTTACTTTTAAATAATTTTTGTCATCATATTGAGTGCATTTATTGCAAAAACTATATTTCGTTATTTGATCGTAGCAAAATAGGCTGTATAACTCCAGTGGATTGCCTATATCGCACACGAACGTTTGCAGGCACTCCCCCCTATGAAGTCGTGACTGCAAACTTGTTCTCGTGCGATATAGGCATCACATCCGCTCTTGTTGTACAAAATACTATTGTTATGCATATTGACAGGAAACGAAAGTATTATTTCTATGGAAGTTTAAAAAATTCCGGCATGGGCAATCGAACCCAAGCTTCATAAAAACTGTATGCTAATACACTCGAGGAAAAAATTAGGAGAAAACTCGTTTTTTGACGATAAATGTCAAATTTTCAAACCGTGATAACTCGGTTGAATTTGACCCAAAATCAATAATTATTTGGCTTTTAAAAAGATCTAAGTCTCCTCTTTCTAATGGTGTACCTGAAAGCCACATTCAATACATCCCATGTCCCGTAAACCACCATAGAAAAAAAAGTTTTTTACTGAAAAAAATGTTCAACTTTAACAACGAATTGCAAAAAAATTGTAGACCATATTCAAGGCAAGGACATTAAAGTTCACACAATTTCCTTTAAAGTTAAAAAATAACAAGTTTCTACGATGATTTGATCCACAGTTATGAGCATTTGAAATTTAAAGTGCTTTTTGAGCGTTTTTGGTTATAACTCCGATGGGTATAAACCAATATCGATGAAAAGGAGAATTTTAAAAAGCTCAAAATCTCTACTTTACAGCTGTGTGAGTCGATCTTCAGCCAAACTCATTTTACCTCCTCTCAATCTCCATAAAGAAACACCGTTTTTTTGTTGTCAGTCTCTAACTCTGACAATTTGCGGACCAATCTAAAAAAATTGTTGACTCAATTTGAGTAATTGCCAATACAATTTTCTCATTTTCCTATGAAAACCTCATAAGTTCGAAAAATTGCGATGACATGATGCAAAGGTATGAAGTTTTCACATTAACCTGCTAACACCAATGAAATATTCGCGAGGCTTCGCGAAATCTGGTGGAGCATTCCGCAGGCACAAATTCGTCGTCTCATCAACATGCGAGAGCGTTGTGCAGAAGTGCGTCGGCAACGCGGAGGAAACACGCGATACTAAACATGACATTCTTATGATACTTTAAATTTCAATTGCTCATAACTTTGGATCAAATCATCGTAGAAACTTGTTATTTTTTTAACTTTAAAGGAAATTGTGTGAACTTTAATGTCCTTGCCTTGAATATGGTCTACAATTTTTTTTGTTAATGTTGGACATTTTTTTCAGTCAATCGAATGTGACTTTCGAAAGAGAAGACTTTGATCTTTTTAAAACCCAAAGAATTATTGATTTTGGGTCACATGCAACCGAGTTATCACGGTTTGAAAATTTGAAATTTTTCGTCAAAAATCGAGTTTTCTCCTAATTTTTTCTTCGAGTGTATATTTTATTGTAAATTATTTTAACCCAAACATAAACATGTATGTAGTGATTAAATAAAATACTTACACTTACTTATCACCACTCTTGTGATTAAAGCGAAAAGTGACATTGTTAACGCCCAGACTGCTACTATTCTACATGTATGGTTTAACGACTCGGCTTACTTGGTTACTTCTGAACTATCATACCACTTGTGGTATAAGCGACGCAGACAGAGAGAAATCAACGCTAAACAAATAAAAACACTTAAATGTGAATTTTCAAGTAGACCGATAGTGAACGCTGTTTCATAATAATGTAACGAGCGGCGCCTGGGTGGCTGCGGCCAAGCGACCTGCACGGACCAGTTTGCATTGTCTAGCCGTCGCGCTATTGTGTTGATGGCGCCAGAGGGGGATGACTCATCAGGTCACGCGATACGGTAATAAAATTTAATGACTTTCTTGAAGGAATTTATGGAATCTACCAGAATTACCGGCTGTGGATATATAAACGCTACCCGAGCGGACGGTGAGTCAGTCTACGATAGCATGGTGAAATAAATAGAAGTCTACGGCTGAATGGTGACATAAATAGAACTAAATATTCATGTATTGTGATATAAATAATGTTAAATGTTATTTTCTGGTTAAATAAATAATTACAGTGTATAAATAAATTATCGTAGTAGTGTTAAGTGTGTAAATAAATATTCTTAGTGTATAATTAGTGTTTTAAGTTTAATTAATAGTGCGTGTTTATTTAATTATCATTAACTTTTATCTTTTATTTTTCGTTATTAAACTTGTTATATAAATATTTGTGTTTTACTGATTTTACACTTCACCTAAATAAATAAAACCGTTACAATAATTATTTTTGTAACAAGTATTGCAAATTAGTGATTCTGAAACGAATGCAAGTTCTCCGACACGAACACAGAGTTTCGGAATTTGAATGGAGTTTCAGAATCACACGTTCTCCGCATGTGTTACAAACAAGATTTTTTCCTCAAAACATTATAATAAAAATTAATTCAAGTTTTTGACAGTTTATATGCAACTACTTGGGCGGCTTTGCATAGTTATCTTTAAATTGTAAGCATCATGGCGGTTGCTTAAGACACAATAATTAAATAAAAATAATAATATATTTCTCGCACTATTGCGGAAAAAAGTCGTTAACACGGTACTAATGCATAACAGATATAAAAAAGATGATATTGCTCGGAAAACAAATTATTATTATTATATTATTAATTACAATTTACAAATATAAGCTTAAAGCAGAAATTTCAGAAAATACATCACAATTATAAAAGGACCAAAATTTTTGGCTCGCCAGTGCATAAGCGTCAGATTTTTTCTATCTTAATCTATACTGAAATTCGCATGCCTTACCCTTACAAAATAATCGCCCGAGCAGGGACTTGAACCCTGGATCCTTGGACGACCCTTGGATTAAAAGTCCAATGCTTTACCGACTGAGCTACCCGGGCTCACAAGAGTCTAATATGGCTTATATTGTACGTGGATGATAACGTATAATAAAGAGCTGCCACGAAGTATATATGACAGGAGTGGCCACTCGGGCAGATGAAGTGGGGGCTTTTCTGTTTATCTTTTAGAGAGACAGAAAATACGGGCAAGGTCGGAGCATGCATTCTATACATTCTATAACGATAAACGATGGTAACGCACGGGCCCTGTAGTGATTTTTCTCTCACACACAGGATAAACAAAAATGCAACAAATCTACAGTATTGCTTAGATACAAAGTGCCCATTGATGTGTTTATATTATACTTCGTGATGGGTTCGTCATCTCTCCAAAATCTTAGTGAAAAGTATACTCTGGCAAGAGCACGAAAGTTGACGTTTAAGTTATTTTATGGTTGTGGTTCTGCCACAGATTACCTATACTTAAGCATAGATTAATTTTTGTTGAATTTTGTATTTTATTATAACATTATGTAGTTACGTAAATATATCTTAATTATTATAAGTGAGATTTTATGATAAGAAAATAAATAATACAATTTGACAATTTCTTAAATAAACGGAGCAATCTGAAGTTGGAATGCTAAAACTGATCGTCTTTGATTGGCTGATGTAACACCAGTTTTACACCACACAAACATTGTAATGTAATAATGTAAACAAACGAATGTTCTCCATCTTGTCTCGTCAGCTGTTGTCAGTGACTGTATCGAGTTTGCCCGCTGATAGGTCAAATTTAATTTTGCCGCCAAAACAATCCAGTGATATTTTTCTAAGGTCTGTTCCAAATAAGAATATAGTATGGAGCAAGATAAGGCTTACGATTTGAGCGTTCTGATTGGTCTAGCCGGAAACCAAGTTTACATCAGCGAAAAATTTGTGATATGCGCGCATCATTTAGCTATCGAACGCCGTAGTAGTAACAGCTGGTATTGTTGAAAAAGTGAGTCGTTAATTAGCGTCAGTAGCGCGTGACGCGCGGAACATAACACTATTTCAAAAATACCGCGCTATGTTTAAATTTCTATTTAATGTGTGTAAAACGGGCTGGCTCCGCAGCGCCATCTACTATACGCTTATTTGGAACAGGGTATAGTATTTACACAGTGTCAATACGGCTCAGCGAGACAACTTCAAATTGCTCCGTTTAGTTAAGAAATCAACTATCTAGCTATTATTTAACAAAATAAAATAAGAACTTGCCTTCTTAGCAATCGAATTCGGTTTATCAAAATGAAATTCTGACACCTAACCTCTTCTGTTATAAACATATCTAACATTGTAAACATCATTTTATCGTTTTGTACTATTATAATATTTCTGTTAAAACATGGCGACTAACAATTTTTTTTTGAGATACGAACATCAAAGGTGCCAGCGGAGAGTGCCGCATCTGTTTACGAAGTAGGTATAGGTAATCTGTGGCTATACTTTTCTATAGCTCTAATTTTTGTCGATGACCGATTTCCAAAACGTTTATGAATATTCCCGAATAAGCTTGAGTATTACCTCCAGATGGGGATAAGCTACATGAATCACGAGTTTGTGTTGACATTTATTCTATTTAGTAAATTTCTACGATTTATGAAAAAATAGAATTACCTACAACGCTACAACTATCTATAAAGATATGACGTGGTTAATTTCCTGAAATAACGCCTCTATATTCGTGATAAATATAGTTGACGCAACGAATATTTTATTTGATGTCTTATTGCGGATATGAACTGTTGCTGTTAACCGGGAGGTTGGTGGTTGAGCCCATCCGGAGGCGTCCTTTTAAATTGATGTAGTCGGATAAGTAGCCCTTGGAAATAGCGAAATAGGGGAAACACGCGATGCGGAATGTGCCGGATAAAACGAAGGCGAGTGTCGCCCAGGCCCCGAGGGGATTCGAACCCCCGATCTCCTGTTTACTAGACAGGCGCTTTAACCAACTAAGCCACGGCGCCGACTTACTGATGGGAGGCGCACTACGTTCACGGGTTGCTTATGTGTTTTTAACGATTCCGAGCGCAAAACAGATAAAACATGCATCGGCCGGGAATCGAACCCGGGCCGCCCGCGTGGCAGGCGAGCATTCTACCACTGAACCACCGATGCCTTCTACGGAGATAGTAAGCATTACTTTCTCCAGCTGCATCACAAGCGTGTACTTCCATTCGTTTCAGGTCAACATAAACATCATACTATAATTATTGTGCAGTGAATGTCGGAAGTGCGAATGTCAGCGGTAGGCGCAGAAAATTATATTTTGGGGTATTACTCCGCTTATTCAAAAGATTTTCTATTTTTATTAGCTCATGCGAATCCACCCAATATTTACTTGTTCTATTTTTATCAGTCGAAATAGCTCAGTTGGGAGAGCGTTAGACTGAAGATCTAAAAGTCCCCGGTTTCAGCAAAACCTGTTTTAGTTGAATTGCATGGCGTCGAACATTTTATAAAACATTGCTATAAATGCCGGAATATGTCGCGAAATGAGAATAATCGGGGAATTTTAATGCATTACGGTTACGGAACAGTGTATCATTATTGTTGAAGCCGTATTTTATTTGATAAGATATCGATCCTTTAGTTCAGTTGGTTAAAGTCGTGTTAAGCGTTAAGCGTTGTGCTAATAAAGCGAAGTGGGAACGTGCGATTCCCTCATGGTCCAAAGTAAGTTAAGTTGGCACCCCCAAGTTGGAATTATGAATAACTAATTAATGTGGCCAATTAAATAAAATAAAATCTATTGTACTCGTATACGTATGCGCTTTTATGCGCTACCAAAAATTTTAATTGCGCTCTTTCTATTAAATAAATAGAATGATGGGGGTGCCAAGATAATGATGTTTGAAAAATTTAAAATTATGAATTTTCTAAACAAAATTTGATTGTAAATATTATGCGCTATTATATGCACCAATTTAATGTTTTTATGTGCTGACTTAGTTTTCTCTAAAAGTACCATAAACTCGGGGAGGCTAACTTAATGCATTTTTAAATAGTACTTTTGTCAATTTTATCCGTAAGATTGGTGAACAGATTGTCTACAATTTTATATTGTTTAAATGCTGATATAATATTTAAATTATAACTTATTATTAAAGGAATATAATTTATAGAAAGAGTTAGGTATAAATCATATTGGAAAATATAGATAATTTAAAAACTATACAAGCGCAAAAAAAATTTACTATGGTGCATAAAAGCGCATAAAAGCTTAACGATCATTATTGTATCCAAATTTTAAAAAAGTACCTACTATTTAAAAAAAATCATTACTTCCCCCCCACCCCGAATTTATGGTATAATTTTAGAGAAAACTAAGTCAGCGCATAAAAACATTTAATTCGTGCATATAATAGCGCATAATATTTACAATCAAATTTTTTGTAGAAAATTCATAATTTTAAATTTTTCAAATATCATTATCTTGGCACCCCCATCATTCTATTTATTTAATAGAAAGAGCGCAATTAAAATTTTTGGCAGCGCATAAAAGCGCATACGTATACGAGTGAATTATAATATAATTCTTGACTTTTAAGTTTTTAAAAACAATACTTTATTGTTTAAACTAAGTTTACAAATTACATTAATATAATAATATGAAGAATAGTGAATACGTTTATACGGATAAGAGACGATTGCTCTCTGATTCATAAGAATCTCCTTTTATATGAACTGATTAGTCCTGTGACTAACTATGGCGTGATCTTTAGAACAAAGGAAGATAAAGCGTAGTTAGTCATTTGTTTATATTATTGATATATATAACTCCTCCCTTCTAAAATGGAGCTTTATCTTCTGAATTCTGAAGGTCTGACAATTTTATTTCAGGTTCTACCTTTTGTTTCCTTAACTTAACAATTTTAATACATTTTCTTAAAATTATTAACAATATAATTATTACAATAATAGATATGATAATTGAATTAGTAATTTGGTGATTATTTTCATTTACATTTATGTCCTGAATTTTTGGAATTTCATTTATCATTATTTCTTGTTTATTAATTTGTTTTAATTCTAGCGTTTTGTTACTAAACTGTTTATTGTCTAATTTAAAATTAGTATTTTCAAATATAATTTCTTTATTATAATATGCGTAATTTTCAAGCATATAGTTATTAATAGCACAATTTCTGTTTGTTATAAATTTGAATATTCCATTAATAGTTTTGTGTTTTTGATAATCTTTACAAATTATTTCTAAATTTTGTTCTTTGCTAGCAGCAATTACAACAATATTAGAATTTTCAATTTTGAATACAGCAAATGAATCATATAACCTATGATACATACATTCTTGGTTTTGTTGATATTTAATTATATTACTTAAGCATTTATTTACTTCTAAATAGTTTGTTTTACAAAAGTACTTATTTTTATTTCTAATACAATTATTTGCTAGAATTAATTTATTATTCTTTTCAATTATCAACTCTTTGTTATTATCAATCATAAACATATCTTTATTTATATAAGTTGGGATTGGGGTGATTTGTAACAATTTATTGGGATTATTTTCATAAATTGGTATTTCAATTAAATATTCTATCATATTGTCTTCTAATTTACAATGGCTTGTTATTTGCATAGAGATATCCCAAAAATCTAAATTGGAAACTTGTTTCACAATTTTTTGTAAATCTTCTAAGTTTATAATTGATGAATGAATTTTGTTTAAATTACAAAAGGTTAAGCTGGTTTCAATTTCTGCTATGATTTCTACTAGATTAACAGTTAATAAGATTAATTGATTTAAAATATCTTTTATGATCATTATATTTTGCCAATTACTATTTTCTTTGATTATTCCTTCAATCCATAATATTCTTGTTTTTAATTTATCTTCATTATGTTTTATATTTTCAAGTTGTGTATTGAATTTGGAAATAACTTCTTTATTTAATCTAATAGTTTCTAAATTTTGATTCTCTAGAATTTGTTGATTTTTCTTGATTTTATCAAATAGTTCATCATAACGTTGTCCGTCAGAAGCATCTAAATTACCGGTTATTACTTTGATTATATTTCCCAGTCCATTTATCAAACCTCTTTTTACTCTTCTTTTATTAAGAATAGTAGCTATTTTTCCTTCAAGTCTATTACAGTTAAACTCTAAAATATTAATATATGTTTCTAATTCTTTTTTATATTTATTATTATCATTATTAATATGAATAAACAAGTTATTTTTATGTATTTTAATTTTATCATATTCTAAAATAATACTAGTAAGATTATATCTATAATAACTATACTGTGAATTAATATAAAGATATACATTTCCTAAATCTAAAATATTTATTCCTGGATTATTATTAATTTCTTCTAATTCGTCTAATCCGTGGGTGCATCTGAAACAAATAGTCTCAGTTTTTTAATTTTGTCTATCTTATGTCTTTTATTATCATTTATTTTAATTACACCTAAATTAGGATTATAATTTTCAACTTTATGGATTTTAAATAAAGGTTTCTTTATTTTCTGGATTCGTCTTTTACCTTCTTTGATTAATACGTTCTTAGGAATATTTGCTGGTAAATTATTCTGTGGATTATATCTTTTATTTTTCTCTATTTGTAAATTCTCTTTAACTTTATTTTGAATTATTTTTAATTTATTTTTATATTCAATAAGGTAATCTTCATTTGTAATTTTAATTTCAAATGGATTTTTACTTTCATCTTTTCCGAATAATATTTCTACAGGTGGTATTTTAGTTGACTGATTAATTGAGTTATTATAACCTATTAATGCAAATTTAATTTTGTTTTGATTGGTTTCGTTTTTAAATTCCGGTCTTTGATTTAGTATTCGTAAATGTTCGATAATTGTAGAATGGAATCTTTCTATACATCCATTACTTTTAGGATTATCGACACAAGTCATGTGAATTTTAATGTTATAAATTTTGAGTAGGTTTTTAACTAAATTGTTATTAAATTCTGTTCCCGAATCATGAATTATTTCGTCTGGGATTTTATAATTATTAAAGTACTTTATAAGTTCATCTACAATTGTAGTAGCATTTAAATTTTTTAAATAGTAGATTTGTGCGTATTTAGAAAACTGATCTATTATTGTTAAATATTTTTGTTTCTCTAAAGTTAATGTGTCAACGTTTATTATTTGGAAAGGCTTATCTGGAGTTTTTGTTAAGTTGTCATTAATTTGATACGGATGTCTTTCATATTTATTTGATTGACATATTTCACAATTATTTATATATTTTTGAATATGTTTGTCCAATAATACTTTTGTTTGAGTTTCTGATAAGTTTCTAGAATTCCTCGATGATTCGTTTTTCCTAAATGATAATTTGTTATTATTTCGATTTGATTTTCTAATGATTCAACATCTTCTAATAAATGTTCGCATTTTATTAATTCGTAGGAATTTCTCACAAAATTTTGTTGTAGTACATCATTAAATTTTAAATGTAAATCTTTTTCGAATAAACAATAATATTTACATTTTGGGGCTAAATAATTTTTAATAAAGTCTTTAATTTCTGACTCTAAATTATTTTTATTCAATTTAATTATTAATCTCTGTTTCTGTCTATTAAATAGTCTATAAATTTCAACTTCTGTATCTTTATCATGTGTAGAAATAATTAATTGATTTTTACCTAAATTTATTGCTATTTCTTTATAAGTAACTCCGTTTAATTCATTTTCGTCATCAGAGTGTACAGTTTCTGAATCTGTATCATTTACTTGTGGTATAATACTATCATTATCATTAATATAAATTTCATTTTCAATTATATGAATATAAATTTGGATATGAGTTTCATTAAATATTTCGTTAATTAAATTTTTAATTTCATCGTAATTTTGTTTGTCTAAACCACAACTGATTTTGGGCATGTGTAATTCATAAATATCATTTTCTATACAGTAGTCTTTTAATTTGATCAGACATTTTTTAATATCTGGAATATCTGGTTTTTCATAATATATTTCTTTTGTTATTAAGTGAAATAAGATATTATTTTTATATATTGGTTGTGTATACATTTCTCCTATATTTTTATTTTTACTTTTTAAATAATTTCTACTTTGGAATTTATTTTCAATTTGTTCTGCAAATCCTTTGCCTAATTTCTTATCAGATGAAATACAATGAACTAAATTATAATATTTATCAAATATATTTTCATTAGTTTCTATAATTTTAAATTTTGGTTTTATTCTTGATAATGCATCTGCGTTGCTATTTAAATTGCCTTTTTTATATTCAATTTCAAAATTATACTCGTCTAGTTTAATTTTCCATCTCATTAATTTAGAATTTGGATCTTTAAGAGACATGAGCCAAACTAATGGTCTATGATCTGTTCTGATTTTAAATTTTGTTCCGTATAAATATGGTCTAAAGTATTTTGTTGACCAAACAATACTTAATAGTTCTTTTTCTGTAGTTGAGTAATGTATTTCATGTTCATTTAATGTTCTAGATGCATAAGCTATGGGTAAATCTTTTCCATCATAATTTTGACTAAGGACGGCTCCAATTGCATAATTACTAGCGTCTGTAGTAAGTATAAATTGTTTAGAAAAGTCTGGGTATTGTAAAATAGGTGAATTGATTAATAGTTTTTTACTTTCTTCAAAACTTTCACGATAGTCTTTATTATTTATATCAATTGAATTATTTTTCTTTAAACATTGTGTTAATGGTTTTGTTAGTTTTGCGAAATTTGGAATAAACTTTCTATAATATCCTAGTAATCCTAAATAAGTTTTAATTTCTTTTGGTGTTTTCGGTATTGGATATTCTTTTACTGATTTAATTTTATTAGGGTTTGGTTTTACGCCTTCTTCCGAAACAATGTGACCTAGGTATGCCACTTCTTTCTTAAGAAATTCAGATTTATCTAATTGTATTTTCAAATTATGTTCTTTGAGTTTTTGAAATACTTTTTTAATATTATTTAAATGTTCTTGTAAACTAGTACCTAGAATAATTACGTCATCTAGATATACTAAACAGATTTTATTTATGTAATCACGTAAAACATAATTCATAAGTCTTTGGAATGTAGCAGGGGCATTTTTGAGTCCAAATGGCATTCTAGTGAATTCGAAATGACCATGTTCAGTGCTAAAAGCTGTTTTTGGAATACTATTTTCTTGCATTTGTATTTGGTGAAAACCTGAAGCTAAATCTAAAGTTGTATAGTACATATTTCTACCTAATTTATCTAAAACGTCTGTTATATTGGGAATTGGAAATTTATCATCTATCGTTTTTGTGTTTAATTTTCTATAATCTATTACCATACGAAATTTACGTTTTCCCGAAGCATCTAATTTTTTCGGTACCATCCACACTGGTGAACTCCATGGTGAATAGCTTTCTTGTATAATTCCATCTTTTAAAAGTGTATTTACTTGTTTTTTAATTTCTTCGCGATAACATTCCGGATAACGATAAGATTTTGAATAAACTGGTGTATCATCAGATGTTTTTATTTCATGTTTAATAGCTGATGTGTGAGTCAATGCTTGATATTCTTTTGGAAATAAATCAATATATTCTCTAATAAGTTCCATTAATTTATATTTTTCTTCACTATTTAAATGTTCAGCACGGATTTTAATTTCATTGATTTCAGTAAAATTGACTTCATTTTTATTATAGTATTGTAGTTTAAATAATTTATTTTTAATTTTAACCGAATTATTTTCAAAGTCTAATTTAATTTTTAATTGTTTTAATACATTGAATTCTGTATGAAAATTAAATAAGTAACATTTAATTTCGATATTTTCAATTATTAAAATTATGAATTGATTCCCTGTAGTTTTACCTAAAGCTGTTGTAAACGAAAATTGTTCTTTATAAATTTTGAATCTATTCATGTTTTGTTTTACAAAATTTTCACTAATTAAATTTATTGATGATCCTGAGTCTAGTAAAATGTTGAAATCTCTTATTTTTAGAAATGGTAATTTACTGTTACAATTTATGTTTAAGTTTTCTCCTGTAAAGAGAGGCTTGCAATGTCTAAAAAATTATTTTCTTGTGTCTCAAAATTTTCAAAGTTATAATCAGTATCATTTTCATGATATTCGTCATAATTTTCAAAAGTTTCATTATTTTCAAAATTTTCTATATCTTCGATGGGCTTCTGATAATCATCGTTATGGTATAGTTCTTCAAATACATAATTTTGATTTGGTTTATTTTGTGATTGGAAATTTTGTCTTTGTTGGAAATTTTGTCTAGTTTGAACTGACATTGGGGTTGGATTTATATTTTGTGCATTTGCTTTTTGTTGATGTGGAGCAAATCTTTTGTTTTGTATAGGTCTATTATTTTGGAAATTAATAGGGCCTGTTGGAAATTGTTGAGTTAAATTTCTATTTTGATATGGGTTTGAATTTGAATTACCTGGAAATTGTCTAGGTTGGTTAGCTAATAATCTGTGATTATTATTAGTATTTGGTTTAAATGTTGTCTGGGTGTTCTTTAAATATTGAAAATCATTTTGTAGTAATGTTTCAATTTCATTAATGTTAGCTGGATTTCTAGTAGCTAAATTATTTCTGTACGGGTCTCCGACAGTGGAAATAAAATTATTAACTATTAATTTTTCGATAAATTCTATGATGTTAGTTTTTTTATCTACATCATCTTCTTCGATTCCTAATCTCGATTTAAAAGCTATAAATTTTTCTTTTGTGACTTCTAATAATTTATATGGATTCTTATTTTGAATTTTTAGTAAGTCGTTAATAATAGTTGTAGAATTAGTCTTATCTTTGAAATTTCTAGTTAAGTGAGCTCTTAGATCGTTCCAAGTAGGGAAATCTAAATCTTTGATGTTCTCTAATGCTTTGTCAGTTATTTTACTTTTGATATTAAGGAATGAGATTGTTTTATCATACTCATCTAATGGTGGGTTGAAAGTACCAAATAGGTCTTGTACTGTATTTACAGCGTTTATAAATATTGTTAATTTATTTGGGTCGCCATTATAAACTGGAATTGAGTTTAATGCGAAATTAATTTTATTGGTTCTATCAGCCATTTTAATTTATTTTAAATTATTTGGGAAATGATAGAATACTTTTATAATAATATATTAAAATGTACTTACTGTATTATGCTTATTAATAACAGTATACTAATTATCTTCATTTGAAGCTGCACTTCACTTAGTTGAATGTTGCACTTCAGTTGGTTGATCTGTTGATCGATTAATTGATGTTCTCAGTGAACTGATGATCGGTTGATTGGTTGGTTGGTTGGTTGGTTGGTGTTCTCAATGAACTGGTGTTCTCGATGAACGGATGTTCGCAATGAACTTGAATGTTAACGATCACTGGCACTACACTTGGTGGCTTCTGTGTGAACGGAATCGTTCTTATGTTAACGATCACTGGCACTACACTTGGTGGCTCTAACTTCTTCTATGTTGTTTTCACGTTGAAGTTGATCCTGGTACTACGCTTGGTGACACTTTTGGATACTTCTACGTTGATGTTTAATTTTTAGGTTTACCAAAATTAACGTTTGAAAACGACCGTGATTATGTTTTAACGAATTAATTACTTTGCTTGTAATTTCGACGAAACACGTTTCTGGCAATCCTACCGACTGCGCCAATTATAATATAATTCTTGACTTTTAAGTTTTTAAAAACAATACTTTATTGTTTAAACTAAGTTTACAAATTACATTAATATAATAATATGAAGAATAGTGAATACGTTTATACGGATAAGAGACGATTGCTCTCTGATTCATAAGAATCTCCTTTTATATGAACTGATTAGTCCTGTGACTAACTATGGCGTGATCTTTAGAACATAGGAAGATAAAGCGTAGTTAGTCATTTGTTTATATTATTGATATATATAACTAGTGCAATAGATTTTTTTTAATTTAAATTTTTTTAACAAAAATAAGCATTAAGTTAGCCTCCCGAGTTATAATAATTATTATATCCTGAACGTGATTAGCGCATTAATATTTTTTACTGGCGCATATTAACCGGTGTGGCAACGGAAACGATTCGACACCCTATTTCAAAGAGCCGGCAAATTACATCATACTTTGTTAAATACACGTAAAATTAATACATCTCAGCAACTTTCTTACTCACTGTGTGGTTTTCTTCTACTACGTGTGATCTATAAGAATATATTTCAACCCCTAAATTCGCGGCGGTAATAATTATTTAAAAAATTTACCTTTAAAAACTCATTGAGCCACATTCATTTTTACAGAATATGATCCTTGTATTAAATGTGATTTATAAATGTATATTTCATCCCCAAATTAAGGGGCGTTTATCATGAAAAATATATTTCATCCCTTAAAAAAAAATTAACCACTTTCTCACTCACTGCATTTTAAATACTTGCAGTAAAATTGATCTACACATGTATATTTCGTCCCCTAAATTAGGGGCGTTAACACTTATAAAAATACTGTGCCCCTTAAAAACCATTGAGCCACTTTTATTTTTATAGAATATAATCCTTGTGTTACAGGTGAATTATAAATATTGTGCCTCTTTAAAAGCATTGAGCCCCTTTCATTTTTTCAAATTATGATCTCTGTTTTAAATGATTTATTAATGTTTATTTAATGCTTAAAATTAGGAGCTTTCTTACTGAAAAAATATTATATTTAAAAAAAAAACATTACGACACTTTCTTACTAACTTGTACAATAGTTAATGCCCCTTTATCAGGGGATTTGACATGAGAAAAAATATTTTACTCCTTAAAACCTCATGTGTAAAATTTTGACTACCTATTCGCTCTAGTGAATGGTTCATTATAATGAAGTATTCACATAACCGAGCGCCCAATGTATTTCATCTCCTTAAAACAAACGGCGATTTTTTTGTTTTAATTTGTTCGTTTAGATGTCTTTTATACAAAATATTGTCCCTAGTAGTAGTCCAGTAACCTAGTACATCGTAAGTTGCATCAAGTGGTGGTAGTAGGTTTCTATTTTTTTCTTGTATAGGATGTGACTGAGATGCAAAATCCAAGTTTTCGACCTCGACAACCCTCCGGAACACTTTTGAATATCTCAAAAACTGCTAAATTTTTGCACTATTTTCGGATTCTTACCATTTTGACTATGAAGGAGCACGATTTCGACAAAAACCATTCTATACATTTTTAAACTAGATTAAATTGTCTACAATCTAAAACCAGAATGGGCTCGGTAGCCCTAATAGTTACCGAGATACAGCTTTTCAAAATTTGGCAAAATATACAGATTTGAAACACCAACCGTTTCTCTTCTACAAAAATTTTACTATATTCTCTCGCGGAAGAACTTTAAATTTCAGCTCAAGGAAGACCATTGAAATTTTTTGACAGAATGTATCTTATAGAAAAAAGTACGAGGAATTCAGTGCTGCAAACCGGAAGTCAATATCATTATTCGTTCAGATATTATAGTTAATTAAACACAATAAACAAAAGAATAAACAAAATTTTTACTATATTCTCTCGGGGAAAAACTTTAAATTTCAGTTCAACCAAGGCCACTGAAATTTTTTCACAGAATGTAGAAAACAGTACGAGGAGTTCAGAGGTGCGTGAAGTTAGCAGTAACATTCTTGTTGAAATAATCACAAATGTGCTTAATCGATTGTATATCGTTTGTATTTGATTGTAGATTATGAAAAAATGTTTGTATTTCGAAATTAATGCCAATAAATAGCAATTTATGTTTATGCTGCTAACTTCACGCTAGCAGCAAAGTTCTCTTTAAAAAATTGAAAAATCGCACAGAACGTTTGTATTTCGTTTGTATTTGATTGTATTTCTAGTAAAAAAAAATTTTAAAAATTCTACGGCGAGTTATAACAATTTAATTTTTATGCTGCTAAGTTCACGCTAGCAGCAGACTTCCCTTTAAAAAAATTGAATAACTACACAGAACGTTTGTATTTCGTTTGTATTTGATTGTATTTCTACTAAAAAAAATTTTTAAAAATTCTACGGCGAGTTATAACAATTTAATTTTTATGCTGCTAAGTTCACGCTAGCAGCAGACTGCCCTTAAAAAAATTGAATAACTACACAGAACGTTTGTATTTCGTTTGTATTTGATTGTATTTCTAGTAAAAAAATTTTAAAAAATTCTACGGCGAGTTATAACAATTTAATTTTTAAAAGAATTAAACAAACACACAGAACGTTTGTATTTCCTTTGTAGGTATTTGGTTGTACCTATATGTAGTAAAAATTTTTTTTTTTAATTCTACGGTGAGTTATAAAAATTTAACTTTTATGCTGCTAACTTTACGCTAGCAGCAAACTTCTTTAAAAAAAATTAATTAAGCACACAGAACGTTTGTATTTGATTGTATTTCCAGTAAAATAAAATTTTAAAAATATAACAATTTCATTATTGTGCTGTCTATTTCACACGCTACCAGCAAACTCAATTTGAAAAAAAGCACACAAACTATATATACAGGGTGTTAATACTAAGTTGTAACACCGGAAAACGGCAGTTAGAACTCATCGAAACAAACAACTTTTCTTATTAAAATTTTTGGATTTGGAGCCCCAGTTCCGAGTTATAGGCGTTTTTTTGTTTTTCGGATAATCGTCATTACTCCGTTATTTTAAGGAAAATTTAAAAAATACAAAAATTTTCAGCATTTGCTTTCGGTTCTCTAAAATATTTGTATTTAGAATTATTTTCTATTTTATCAAATAACAAAATGACGACCGATCAAAAATTTCAAAACAAGATATTTTGAAAACCACTCGATTGATTTTTGAAAATAAAACATTTATAAAATCCTTAAACTATCTAATATTAATAATAATATTTTTATTATGTAAGGATATAAAACGAATACATGGTTGAATTCTGAAAAAAATACTCTATCGGATAGGCCTAGAAAATATATTCCCTTTTGAAAAAATATAACTTTTTGTTGTAACTTGAGAACCACTGGTTTAAAAAATTATTTTATTCTTTAATCAGATGTTCTTCTTGGTCTCCTACAACTTTGCTATTTAACATTTTTTTGTAACTATAATAATAAAGAAAATATAGGCGTTGGTTGGTTTCGCTGTTACACCCTGTATATGTATATATATATATATATATATATATATATATATATATATATATATATATATATATATATATATATATATATATATATATATACATAGTTCTGTGCGTTTCATTTAGTGTTAGTGTAGCAGTAAGC
The DNA here is from genome assembly GCA_947534325.1 of Agonum fuliginosum. Taxonomy (NCBI): domain Eukaryota; kingdom Metazoa; phylum Arthropoda; class Insecta; order Coleoptera; family Carabidae; genus Agonum; species Agonum fuliginosum. The sequence continues at coordinate 19,590,928 of OX384036.1, forward strand.
AAGTAGCACGCAGCACAAAAGATGCATAATTCCAGGACAAATTTATTTACTGTATATTTTATTTTCACTACATTTTTATAACCTATCGTATTAAAATTATTATTATTTTTCTTGTTTTATTCCTGATCACAATAATTTTATTAATACGATATGTATTGGTGTTTATTTTTGTTAGCTCATAAGATAGATACCGCAGGTATCAAAAATATAATAATATTTTGTAGGGGCAAAATCAAATATTACGTCCCAAAAATTTATCAGTGAAACCCGACAAACACACCCAAAGTTGATTGAAAACATAAGTTTTTCATTAATTTAAAAGAAGTTGTCGGAATCTGAATTTGATTTTAGTTCTGTAGGTTATAGTTAGATATTAATAAATATTCGTTAATATTAAAAAGAAATCGGAAATAATTTTCTTATTTAAAATAAATAATTATCTTATTAGTTATTAAGGAGGTTGGGGCATGAGTTTGCGGGACGAAAGGCAAGGGGGCTATGCCTATGCTAAAGCATTGGGAAATAAATAAATTACCAACTTTTAAAAAAAATATATGAGAGCATATATTTTCGATTTTATAGCCATAATACAGACATACAGATAATTTTTTAGCAATAAATTTTCATTGTTACATATATACATTCAGGTATTATTATTGCTTCATTATTAAATATGTTGTTTAATTTCTCAAAAAGGTGAACCGACTTGACAACGTTGCAAACTTTTTGAAACGCGCTACAATTGGCAGTCTTGGATTAGTGGCAAGAAAGTAGAAATGTCAAAGCAAACATAACCTTTTTGACAACCGCGGAAATAAGAGTGGAGCAATTTCATCCGATAAAGTGTATCGCTACAAAGGAAGAAACGTGACGAAATATTCTAACAAAGTATTCTTTTAATATTTTCATATATTATAAAAAATCTCTTCCAATACGCCAAGACAACATCCCATCATGGCGCGTGACGCGACATCTAGCGGAATCGCCGCTAAGTTATTCCGTTGTAATTTCGAACTCGTAGCATGGGCTTTAGCTGGAAACTTGTCATTTTTCACGTTTCCGAGTGTTTGTTGTGGCCCGAAGGCGGAGTGACTGAAATCATTTACCCTGATTATCGCGAATTGCGCGGTTCTGTTTTGAAAGAAACACCTGGTGGTTTGAGTAACCAGAAACTGCAATATTAGGACGGAATGTAAAATTGGATACATGCTAAAAATGCGTTTTTTTTAGAAGATGGTTTTTTATGCTGCAATATGACCTAAAAAAACAAAATTGGAGCGCGGAAGAGTATTTTTAACAAGATATTTGGATTAAATTGAAGTTTTTGTAGGTTAACTTCAAAATGTCAAACTAACTACAAATTAAGCAAAAATACAATAAAATCAGTATAAATTCTTGTATTAATGAAAAATGTATTTATTTATTGATATCTCCGTTACATAAATGTATAACAATGGTAAGTCAAACGTTTAATCAGTAAATTTTCAGTATAACCAGTGTTGAAACTAACCACACATTTCACCTTAAAAACTTTAAAAATCTCAATAAATCCTTGCTTCCGCGGCCTAATTATTTTAAGTTAAGTCAGAGAATATTACTGAACCGATAAATACCAAGAAAACTGAAATTTAAGCATGTAACCTATTCTACAGTTTAGCCCAATCCATTTTTTCTTCCGTTATTTTTCCCACTCACGAGCAAGAAATGAATAAAATGACAGCTCCGGGTTTCTTTCGGCACTATTCTTGCACCCCACAACACTGCACATGTGCTGAGCGTAAGGTTTCTTACTCATTTTTGGATAAATAATTAAATTCCGGTCTCAGCCGTTCAACGTGACAGCTGTTTACCACAGACGTTTTTACACTGAAATCCGCTAGGTGTCGCCACGGACGATGTTGTCTTGGCGTATTATTATTTTAAATTTCGTTCCTTGTCATCGTGTCTGATCGTGCACGAGCACGATCTAAGTAGCGGTAGCTTCGGCGTTGCCACGTTTATTTCAAGAACAACTTTATTTCACGGTTTTCTTACTTATTAAAATCAATTGTAATGAATATTGTTCAAATTTCGAGACATTTATCAACAGATGTTTCTCCACATTAGGTATATTAAATTTTCATTAGATTCCTATCATGGGAACATCTCTATAAATAATTTTAACCTGCTAAATTTAGTTACGTTCCATTTTACTCCATACATTTGTCGTTAACTTTGTGATTTATTTTCTTGCGAACTAGCGGGTCGATTTGATTGAAATTTTGGGAAATGAATTGGGAAATGATGCTCTACAAAATATATTTTTTTCAAAAATGTCTTATCATGAAGCAGGTCATGCCGCAACCTCCTTAACTACTATTGTTCAAAATGATTACAGTAGGTGTATTGGGCCGGTATTTACAATATCAAATAAACTGCGGAATAATTTTATCAGTCGAATAAAAATAGTTTCAGTTAGAATAAAAAATTTCGTTTAGGTAATTACTTAAAGGGTATAGAGGTAACCGGATAAGAGGCTGAAAATGAAATGTCTTTCAAAATAAACTCATTTTTATGGGCTTTTTTCCATTTGATTTTTTCTCCGATTCTACCGCAAAAATCGAGCTGAATAGATTCTACCAAAAAGAAAAACTAATTTTATACCTAAAATAACTTTTTTAATTCATTTTGGCGCCAAATTCAAATAGAAAAAAATATTTTAATTTTTTTTAATCAATTTTCGTATTGTAGGAATACGATTATTATTTCAATTTATTTCGTGTAATTTATCTGAGAGAAATCTACAACATAATTATATTTTTTCAAATATTTAAAAAGTGTTAGAAAAAATAAAAACTAATTTTATCACTTTATATAATTTAAATTTCTCGCTTAGATTGAAATAAATTGAAATAGTAATTGAGTTCCTTCAATACGAGAATTGATTTTGAAAATTAAAAATAAATTCTCTATGACTTGGGAATCAAAATGAATTGAAAAAATAATTTTTAGGTGTAAAATTGTTTTTTTGTTTGATCGAATTTTTCAGTTTGATTTATGCGATAGAATCGGAGAAAAAAACGTAATAAACACGTTTTCATCATAACTCCCGTAAAAATGAGGTTAGAAAGCTGAATGTTTGGGAATAGACGGGATTTTAAAAGAACTTTTATCTAAAAATCGCAATTAATCTTTTGCTTTGGAGGCACCTCTTTCACCCTCTTATTCTGCTATATCCTTTGATATATTTGTATTTATTTCACTGTTATACTATTAAAACAGGGGTTCAAACCGCACAAAATAACGGTTCAAGTTCGATTCAAGGCCTTTTAAAATCCAGTCTATTTTCAAAATTTTTTGTTCTTAAACTCATGTTTATGGGACTTTTTCCATAAAAAAAACCTATGTTACACCTAAAATAATATTTTTATTTTATTTTGGCGCCAAATTCAAATAGAAAAAATATTTTAATTTTTTAAAATCGGTTTACGTATTGAAGGATCTCGATTAGTATTTCAATTTATTTCGTGTAATTTATCTGAGAAAAATTTTAAACATATATTTTTTTCAGATATTTACAAAATGTTAGAAAAAATAAAAACGAATCTTATGACTTTACATATTTGAATTTCGCGCTTAGATTAAGAAAGAAATTGAAATAGTAGTAGAGTTCCTTCAATACGAGTATTGATTTTGAAAATTAAAATTACATTTTCTATATTAATTTGAAACCAAAATGAATTGAAAAAAATATTTTTAGGTGTCAAATTGTATTTTCTGTTTGATAGAAATTTTTAGTTCGATTTACATTATGCGGCAGAATCGAAGAAAAAAATAAAGTAATAAACACGTTTTTATCATAACTCTCGTAAAAATGAGGTTAGCAAATTAAAATTTTCGGAATAGACGTTGCCAAGTTATTAAATTTTTTTAACTCGCCGTAGAATTAAAAATTATTTTTTTACTAGAAATACAATGAAATACAAACGAAATACAAACGTTCTGTGTAGTTATTAAATTTTTTAAGGGAAGTCTGCTGCTAGCGTGAACTTAGCAGTATAAAAATTAAATTGTTATAACTCGCTGTAGAATTTTTTTAAATTTTTTTTAGTAGAAATACTATCAAATACAAACGAAATACAAACGTTCTGTGTGGTTATTCAATTTTTTTAAGAGAAGTCTGCTGCTAGCGTGAAGTTAGCAGCCAAAAATTAAATTGTTATAACTCGCCGTAGAATTTTTTAAAAATTTTTTTTCTAGAAATACAATCAAATACAAACGAAATACAAACGTTCTGTTTTCAATTTTTTTAAGAGAACTTTGCTGCTAGCGTGAAGTTAGCAGCATAAACATAAATTGCTATTTATTGGCATTAATTTCGAAATACAAACATTTTTCCATAATCTACAATCAAATACAAACGATATACAATCGATTAAGCACATTTGTGATTATTTAAACAAGAATGTTACTGCTAACTTCACGCACCTGGAGTTCAGTGCTGCAAACCGGAAGTCAATATCATTATTCGTTCAGATATTATAATTAATTAAACACAATATACAAAAGAATAAACAAAATTTTTACTATATTCTCTCGGGGAAAAACTAACTATAATATCTGAACAAGAGAATATAGTAAAAAAATTATTTATTATTTTGTTTATTGTGTTTAATTAACTATAATATCTGAACGAATAATGATATTGACTTCCGGTTTGCAGCATGAATTCCTCGTACTTTTTTCTATAAGATACATTCTGTCAATGGTCTTTCTTGAGCTGAAATTTAAAGTTCTTCCGCGAGAGAATATAGTAAAATTTTTGTAGAGAGAAACGGTTGGTGTTTCAAATCTGTATATTTTGCCAAACTTTGAAAAGCTGTATCTCGGAAACTATTAAGACTACCGAGCCCATTCTGGTCTTAGATTGTAAGATTTAATCTAGTTTAAAAATGTATCGAATGGTTTTTGTCGAAATCGTGCTCCTTCATGGTCAAAATGGTAAGAAACCGAAAACAGTGCAAAAATTTATGGGAAGAAATATACATGTGTAGATCACTTTAAGTAGAAGTATTAATATCCAATGAGTAAGCAAGTGGCTCAATGTTTTTCAAGGGATGAAATATTTTTTTAAAGAAAAACACCCCTAAATTTGGGGATGAAATATACATTTATAAATCACATTTAATACAAGGATCATATTCTGTAAAAATAAAAGTGGCTCAATGGTTTTTAAGGGACACGGTATTTTTATAAGTGTTAAAGCCCCAAATTTAGGGGATGAAATATACATGTGTAGATCACTTTAAGTACAAGTATTAACATCCTATGAGTAAGAAAGTGGCTCAATGTTTTTCAAGGGATGAAATATTTTTTTCGAGAAAAACACTCCAAAATTTGGGGATGAAATATACATTTATAAATCACATTTAATACAAGGATCATATTCTGTAAAAATAAAAGTGGCTCAATGGTTTTTAAGGAGTACAGTATTTTTATAAGTGTTAAAGCCCCAAATTTAGGGGATGAAATATACATGTGTAGATTACTTTAAGTACAAGTATTAACATCCTATGAGTAAGAAAGTGGCTCAATGTTTTTCAAGGGATGAAATATTTTTTTCGAGAAAAACACCTCTAAATTTGGGGATGAAATATACATTTATAAATTACCTTTAATACAAGGATCATATTCTGTAAAAATGAAAGTGGCTCAATGGTTTTTAAGGGACACAGTATTTTTATAAGTGTTAAAGCCCCAAATTTAGGGGATGAAATATACATGTGTAGATTACTTTAAGTACAAGTATTACCATCCTATGAGTAAGAAAGTGGCTCAATGTTTTTCAAGGGATGATATTTTTTTCGAGAAAAACACCCCTAAATTTGGGGATGAAATATACATTTATAAATCACATTTAATACAAGGATCATATTCTGTAAAAATAAAAGTGGCTCAATGGTTTTTAAGGGACACAGTATTTTTATAAGTGTTAAAGCCCCAAATTTAGGAGATGAAATATACATGTGTAGATCACGTTAAGTACAAGTATTAACATCCTATGAATAAGAAAGTGGCTCAATGTTTTTCAAGGTTTGAAATATTTTTTTCAAGAAAAACACCCCTAAATTTGGGGATGAAATATACATTTATAAATTACCTTTAATACAAGGATCATATTCCGTAAAAATGAAAGTGGCTCAATGGTTTTTAAGGGACACAGTATTTTTATAAGTGTTAAAGCCCCAAATTTAGGGGATGAAATATACATGTGTAGATTACTTTAAGTACAAGTATTAACATCCTATGAGTAAGAAAGTGGCTCAATGTTTTTCAAGGGATGAAATATTTTTTTCGAGAAAAACACCCCTAAATTTGGGGATGAAATATACATTTATAAATTACCTTTAATACAAGGATCATATTCTGTAAAAATGAAAGTGGCTCAATGGTTTTTAAGGGACACAGTATTTTTATAAGTGTTAAAGCCCCAAATTTAGGAGATGAAATATACATGTGTAGATCACGTTAAGTACAAGTATTAACATCCTATGAATAAGAAAGTGGCTCAATGTTTTTCAAGGTTTGAAATATTTTTTTCTAGAAAATCACCCCTAAATTTGGGGATGAAATATACATTTATAAATTACTTTTAATACAAGGATCATATTCTGTAAAAATGAAAGTGGCTCAATGGGTTTTAAGAGACACAGTATTTTTATAAGTGTTAAAGCCCCAAATTTAGGGGATGAAATATACATGTGTAGATTACTTTAAGTACAAGTATTACCATCCTATGAGTAAGAAAGTGGCTCAATGTTTTTCAAGGGATGAGATATTTTTTTCGAGAAAAACACCCCTAAATTTGGGGATGAAATATACATTTATAAATCACATTTAATAAAAGGATCATATTCTGTAAAAATGAAAGTGGCTCAATGGTTTTTAAGGGACACAGTATTTTTATAAGTGTTAAAGCCCCAAATTTAGGGCATGAAATATACATGTGTAGATTACTTTAAGTACAAGTATTAACATCCTATGAGTAAGAAAGTGGCTCAATGTTTTTCAAGGAATGAAATATTTTTTTCCAGAAAAACACCCTTAAATTTGGGGATGAAATATACATTTATAAATTACTTTTAATACAAGGATCATATTCTGTAAAAATGAATGTGGCTCAATGAGTTTTTAAAGGTAAATTTTTTAAATAATTATTACCGCCGCGAATTTAGGGGTTGAAATATATTCTTATAGATCACACGTAGTAGAAGAAAACCACACAGTGAGTAAGATAGTTGCTGAGATGTATTAATTTTACGTGTATTTAACAAAGTATGATGAAATTTGCCGGCTCTTTGAAATAGGGTGTCGAATCGTTTCCGTTGCCAAACGATCGTTGCTAACTTCACACCGGTCGCATATTAGCGCATATATTTATCAAGCCGCATACATTACAATAAAATACCTATTTAACAATTTGGAGGGGATAGACATTAAATTGGCCGCCCCATTGAAAAAGTTAAAAAACATAGAAACTATTAGAGCGCATAAAAAAATAAACGTGGCGCATAAAAGCGCATAAAGGGCGCAATTGGCCACATTAATTAGTTATTCATAATTCCGACTGGGGGGGGGAGGAGAGGGGGCAACTTAACTTACCTCATGGTCCAACTATTTAATTTGTATCCGTTGTATCGAACATGACATTCAGTCATCTAAGAGACTAGTAATAACTTTAAAATATTAGTACAAAAATCCCACTAGCTTCATGATGTTATTAAATATTCAAAAGATGATTTCTTACATATAGATAAAGCGATAAAGCTAGCAGTCTTCCTGATAATATTTGACCTGCATTTGAAAAGGATATAATTTTGCAACTTAGTATTGCAGGTTTTGTTTGTGGTACCTCATTGTTATCTTACGCAATTTATTATTAACTGATATACTATAGTCTTAGATCCACGCTGGTTTTCAGTGGTGAGGTGTAATGCGAGATGTAATGTTTGATGAGGTGGCTATCAAACATTTTCGTTCCGAGTGCGATTCGTAGTCGATGCGCAGAGTATTTTTTTGTAAAAATAAAAATACATTATCTTAGTAAATTTTTATTTCTCGCCTCATATTCTATAAAGAGACGTATTATTGTAATGGGTTAAAATTTTCGAGTATGAGTTTTTGGTGGAAAGCACATTTCAGGAATTCGTGAATACGAATTTTTCGTCAGTAACAGATATGACATCTTGTTCCGGAATTTTCATATAATGACTATTTTTATAAGTACGTATATTATATTTATATTAAGTACCTACATATACCTGAGAACTGTAAAACAAATACAAGCACTTTTTTTATTTGATTTGATAATTACATTGATTCGCTGAACAACATGTTGTTCTAAATTTTATAATACCTCGTACAATATCATGAGTCGTGAAATATGTTGTGCTGTTCTATTTTTTTCGTTTTCGGGATTATACGCCTAAGTTTTTTGCCGGTACTATTTGATTCTATCTAAATGACAACATCTATAGAAACTTATTAATTCAAAAATTGTTCAACACATTATTATTGGAATTTAAGGACTCGAAAAATTTAAAAAAAATTCTAAAGCAAGAAGTGAGGCGAAATAGAATAATAAGTATACAAAATATGTGTTTTAGAATAAAATTTTGTTTTAATAATTATTATGAATTAGGTACTAAAATAATTTGTAATATTTGAACTGAATGATTACAGTAATTAAAAACTTTTCGATCAATATTGTAACAAAGTAGATTTGTTAGTAATTTTCCGTCATCGAAATTATTATTAAGTTGTGTTTGTTAAGTTATTTATCTTTTGGCCACGCGCGGTTGTTACACGTGTCTTGCGTTTCAGCGAAATTATTGCGATCTTGCAATTAGTATTAGAATATGAATATACTTAGGAAATTAAGTAGATTGTAGTTAGTCAGTCATCAACCGATCGAGTAGAGAGTCAGTCATCAACCGAGTGAGAAGTAGTCGGTAATCGAGCGATGAAGCAAGTAGTCATCGAGAAGTCAGTCATCAAGGAGCGATCGAGTTAGTAGAATGAACGAGTGAGAAGAACTTCGTAAGTGTCTATCCTCTCGATAGATATAATTTGTTAATCGATTTGTTTGTAAATTTAATGTAATGTTTGTAATTTTAACTTTTATTATTATTCATAATAATAAATATATTTTGTTAACATGTCTTATTTTACTTATTAAACATTTCCAGCACGTCAACAATCGGATTGCTAGGATTCGAGAATTTCGAGAATCAGAAACAACCCGTATTACGTGCTACTCTATAAGAGAGTGATCTAGAGCACATGAATAAGATTAAACCTCGGCTAACTATCAGTGGAGAAGGGTGTGGGCCTTCGCTAGAGCCATAATGAAATAATAAAATAAGATAGTACATACCATGAGCGCCAGTCGGTCGTGACTGGTTTAACCACAACAATATTTAGAGAAACCGACACTCTAAATATCCTGAAAACGGCAAAATGGGGAAGGGAAAAGCCAAATTGTTACATAATCTCAAAGAAAATAAAAGAATGTCGTTGGAGAACACAGTGAAACTATTTAATTGAACAAATATTTAACTAAAATCTAAACACAACGCGTAAAGTGTAGTCTACGGCGAAAACAGCGTATAGGACGATAACGAAGTTCAATAATAAAATAACCTTAAAAATAAGCCCTACGTGAGAATCGTTGGTCGACCAGCGTTCGCGTCGGCGTGCACAAAAATGCAGATGATAATTTAAATAAAACTAGTTCGTCCTAGCGACTGAACCACGCTAAAAACTACTAACATTACGCAGTACTAGATTTTACGCAGAATTACAATAAATAAATATCAAAATGGTATATAAAACAATCATGTGAAACAGCATTACGTTAGATTAAATAATATAAGAATCAAAACTACGCTATAAATATCGAAGCGAAAATATGAAGTCCCTAAAAAGTCAGGAGACCAAAATCCAGAGCTTGACTAACACAAATACAAGAAATAAAGGAATATGCGATAAAATGATGTCCACAGACATTACCGAGACTTCAGGTGGCTATTTGTGCTCGACTTCCGGTATGTCGAACCGTGGGCAAGGACTTCCAAAACAAAATGGCGTCGTGTCCGGGGTGACTGGCGAACAGCCGAAGCACATGGCAAACGGAATGATAATTTAACGGTTTCTTGACTCGCTCCAACGTCCATCAAGAATATCTTCATCCGTGAGGCGAGAATCAGGACATCCAACGGCAAACGCAATTTATAAAGATAAAAATGACGACATCACAACGTTACGGATGAAACATAAACAAACAAAAAAAAGCCTGCAAATAAAATATGAATTACTTCACTGGTCAAAGAAGATCAACTTTGTCTAGCCGTGACTGTGAGTGCTAGCATACCTGGGAAGTTAAGCGGCTTAAAGTGTTCTAGTTACTCAGGTGGCGGTAAGTGATACGATACGAAGTGATGTGGTCATAACAATATACAAAATAGCTATGCATGAAATATTTATTTTTGCTAAAAATCTGATTGCTGAATGAGCAGAGCCTCTAAAGTTATACACGAGAAAACATAAATATGTGAGGAAAACTAACCGAAAACTGGATGATGCCCATCAATAGGATGATGCCCATCAATAGGATGATGCCCTTCAATAGGATGATGCCCATCAATAGAGGCAAAAATATTCCGGTACCGGGCATCGAACCCGAGCCTCTTAGGTGAAAGCCACTAAACTACCGATGCCTTGAACGGAGATAGTATAAAAGCAATACTTTCTCCAGCTCTATAAGTGGTCTTCTATTTTTTCTGGTCAATATCTTAATATAATTAAAAAAAATCTAAATGGACTGAAAATAATTTTATGTACGACTGCATTATAAAGTACTGTTTATAACATAATTTTGCAGCAATAAAGCAGCTCTTTACAATACTAGTAAAATAAAGTTTCTTTATTTTACTAGTAAAATAAAATAATAGAAATAATAAAATAATAATAGAAAAGGCACACTTCGCTAGAGATTAAATTTTAATTTGTCATTTGTCAAATGTGTCATTTTGTAAATGTCATTATAGATAATAGAAAATTTTGCGTATAGGGCAGTCAAACATAAAATCTTGTATGCAACAAGTATATAATATAGGGTTTTATTGACTCGCCCATTTATGTGCCTCGCTTCGCTGCGCTCGCTCGTCCCCTAAACTGTCTCGCCAATAAAACCCTATATTATATACTTGTTACATAAATAGCTATTATCTTTCGTCCACAATGTTTTACTTTTACAAATCAGTTGTGTAAATAAATTGTAGGAAATAATTATTAATCTTTAAAAATCTGTGAGATTTGTTTAGAAATCTTGGGAATTTCAATGTTTTTAATTTGTTATACCAAACTGGATTCCAAACCATGTTCAGTTTAAATTCTTAGCGATATAAATATACCAATTTGTGAAATAAGTAGTTTATTTCTTTAATCTAGTATGGTCGGGTAAGGTCTAGTCTCGGGTCTAGTGGCTAGGACGGGCTAGGATATACCTGGCTCTCACCCAGGAGGCTCGGGTTCGATTCCCGGTACCGGAATTTTTAGCCAACACCGATATTATTTTGCACTCTATAATAGATATAAAAAACGATATAACTACGAATTATTAATTTTTCATTGCTGGAAAATTTTAATTGCATTAAAAAATATTGATATATTACTGGATAGCGATCTGTACATAACCTTTATTTAGAAGTTTGTTCTTGCGGCTGTATTTTGTTCCAGAAAATGATCACGTTTGAATACATTTTGCCTACTTTACTGCGTAACTGGTGATATTGTCACAGAAGGGTGGGGTTTCAACTTGATCTTATCTCTATACTCCATTTGAGAATGACTGACAGTAATAAATCATTATTTGCAAGAGTAGTATTGGATTTTTGCCAGCAATGCGGCAAATAAAACTACCAGAAAAATCAGTTGTAACTACACTAGGATGGTCAAAATAAGCCGCACACTTTGTACCTGGAACGAAACTTACTTCTCGAACAATAGAAATGCCGTCATAAACGCTCCGATAATCCCTGTCGGACTGTGTCACAGACGTAGATAGGATTTTTCAGAGTAATCTATTTATACATTTACTAAAAATAATAGTTTTTAATATTTAAATATAACTTTCTCACTCATTATTATTAAAATAAATCTTGACGGATGTTTATGTCGAAGGGCATCGTGCACATTTGATACAATTAACTTTTCATTAATTGTTAACGCAGAACTTTTCACACGTTTTGCCCGAGAAAATCCTTCCATTTCAAATATTTTTGGTTTTCACAGTTGAATCAGAGGAGCAAAGTTAGACAGGTAATATTAAACTAAACAATTTTACTTTCTCAACGATATTTATATAAAAGTTCGGTGGTAGAGTTCATGTCAAATAGAAATGGAAATGAGATCCGATGCGCAGAAGACGCATTTGCGTTTGCTCCACCCTCCTTACTTGAACGGGCCAATGCTATTTTTTTGTACGCTGCTGGTGTGGTTTTCTGACTATGTTGGGAAGAGAGTGGAGTGGGTTTAAGGTTGTGAGGGCCCCAGGGCAATTATTGTATGAGGCCCTTGTTGATGTAATTAAAAATTACAAATAAAATCAATATCAATATCAAATTTGTCAATTTGAAAGACTGCAATGATAAAATAGCGCGAAATCTTGTTTGAGTTCAAAGTCAAATGGCTTTAAATGAAATTTAGGATGTGAATATCACTTTTTGTGAAATAGTTAATTAGCTATCTGGCGTGTTAATGAGGACGATTCATATTTGAGACAATTAATATTAAACGGGCAAGTATTTATTTATAATGAAAAAATAATTAATTTCATAATTTCTTTATTAAATATCATTTAAAGGTTACAAAAAAAATTGTTTTATTTTTCATGTCACTTAATAAACAAAATACGGTATGTATCCCTGAGATACAGTGCCCGTTCGAGATCCTTCATATGGTAAATTGTGAAACAATTTCGGGAGTTATTTCCTGTCACAATACACAACTGAAGATTGCATTTTTGACAATACATTGTAGTTTGGCCATTTGAACAATGTTTGCACCTCCCCTTTTCCACGAATGTGGGGAAGTGACCTACTTGATCGTATCTGATATCATCAGTAGGTCTGCTGCCTACAGAAACTCTATTTTTTTTTAGCTGGTTGCTCTGTAACAAAATCGGACTTTCTAATCTTTGTCACATTTTCAGCCCTTATTAGTGACAACGCTAAATGCGTGCGAAAGGTTTTTAAATTTTCGTGTTTTTTGTTGCCGTATGTTTTCATGTCTCTTCTGTATACGACCCAACCGTTATTCACCCCAATGTCAATTAGTTGACTAAATATCCCCAAATACCATATTTTTGATTTGTATGGAGTTTTATATAGGGCAATAAGCATATCGGCCAAATCAACTCTCCCCATGTGGGTGTTGTATTGTTTTATAATTTGGGGACAAACAACGTCAATTTTTTCTTCTCTTCTTTACTATACCTTTTTACTTGAATCACAGGGCTATAAGATACACAAGAGCTGGCCAATGTAACACATTTTGTGTCTGCCCATTTCACTACCGCAATACCTGCTTTATTATCGACGTTGTAGTCAAAACTTCCTCGGCCTTTTTTTAGAAGTGACTTATCTTGTTCTAAGTTACACCCTCGCAAGCGGTTACTTGTGATAGTCCCGAAGCTATTTATGCCATAGTCATTTTTCAACAATGTAATTAGCTCCAAAGAAGTAAACTAATTGTCAAAGTATACTGTGCTTTTTTGTGGGTTTGGTATGGTTTTACATAAATGTAGCACAACTTTACCACCTGACCCAAGATCTGATTCTTTTTCATCAAAAGTCATGTGGTCGAACGTCGTAGATCCCGTATAAATAAGAAAGTCGTATACTATACCAGAGACCCCAGCCCTTACAAACATCTTGAAGCCCCATTTCTTTGGTTTTTTGGGCATATACTGTCGGAGATTTCCTGCTTTTGTTCCTTTATACAAAATCATCATTTCATCTATAGAGTAATGCTTTACATTTTCAATTTGAGTGCAATTTAGTCTAATCTTCTCAAGCAGTGGCCTTATTTTGAATAACCGATCCCCATTAGCATCTGCGTTGTTATCCTGGAATTGTATTAGTCTACGTAATTTTTTGAACCTTTTTACTGGCATCACATCAGCTATAAGACTGTATCGCGTATTTAGCGCCCAGTAATCTTCAAACGATAGCATTTTTATAATGCCCATAAGAAGCTCAATTCCAATAATAGTTTTTATTTCAGACGTAGAAGTATTGATGGAAGAACCAGTAGTCAAGGTAGAATATAAATTGGTTTGTTCGACTATATACTGAATAACCGAATCGTCCTACTTTTTTGGAAATATTGAAGAGCTGTAAGGATACCAGGCGGGTCTATAAATTCATTGTCACTAGGAGTTTGATTATGTTGAAAATCTTCTTTTGCCCATTTGTAGTTCGGGACAACTCTATTCTTGGTACCTTTTGTGTTCTTCTTATTTGTTTTTGAAGTTGAAGCAATATTAGACAGTGCCACCTCATCGTCCGAGCTCCAGTTATCGGCATCATCTATTGGTATATGGGGCTGTGAAACCTCGGGCTCAAAATCACTATATATTAACATCCTATGAGTAAGAAAGTGGCTCAATGTTTTTCAAGGGATGAAATATTTTTTTCGAGAAAAACACCCCTAAATTTGGGGATGAAATATACATTTATAAATTACCTTTAATACAAGGATCATATTCTGTAAAAATGAAAGTGGCTCAATGGTTTTTAAGGGACACAGTATTTTTATAAGTGTTAAAGCCTCAAATTTAGGAGATGAAATATACATGTGTAGATCACGTTAAGTACAAGTATTAACATCCTATGAATAAGAAAGTGGCTCAATGTTTTTCAAGGTTTGAAATATTTTTTTCTAGAAAATCACCCCTAAATTTGGGGATGAAATATACATTTATAAATTACTTTTAATACAAGGATCATATTCTGTAAAAATGAAAGTGGCTCAATGGGTTTTAAGAGACACAGTATTTTTATAAGTGTTAAAGCCCCAAATTTAGGGGATGAAATATACATGTGTAGATTACTTTAAGTACAAGTATTACCATCCTATGAGTAAGAAAGTGGCTCAATGTTTTTCAAGGGATGAGATATTTTTTTCTAGAAAATCACCCCTAAATTTGGGGATGAAATATACATTTATAAATTACTTTTAATACAAGGATCATATTCTGTAAAAATGAAAGTGGCTCAATGGGTTTTAAGAGACACAGTATTTTTATAAGTGTTAAAGCCCCAAATTTAGGGGATGAAATATACATGTGTAGATTACTTTAAGTACAAGTATTACCATCCTATGAATAAGAAAGTGGCTCAATGTTTTTCAAGGGATGAGATATTTTTTTCGAGAAAAACACCCCTAAATTTGGGGATGAAATATACATTTATAAATCACATTTAATAAAAGGATCATATTCTGTAAAAATGAAAGTGGCTAAATGGTTTTTAAGGGACACAGTATTTTTATAAGTGTTAAAGCCCCAAATTTAGGGGATGAAATATACATGTGTAGATTACTTTAAGTTCAAGTATTAACATCCTATGAGTAAGAAAGTGGCTCAATGTTTTTCAAGGAATGAAATTTTTTTTTCCAGAAAAACACCCTTAAATTTGGGGATGAAATATACATTTATAAATTACTTTTAATACAAGGATCATATTCTGTAAAAATGAATGTGGCTCAATGAGTTTTTAAAGGTAAATTTTTTAAATAATTATTACCGCCGCGAATTTAGGGGTTGAAATATATTCTTATAGATCACACGTAGTAGAAGAAAACCACACAGTGAGTAAGATAGTTGCTGAGATGTATTAATTTTACGTGTATTTAACAAAGTATGATGAAATTTGCCGGCTCTTTGAAATAGGGTGTCGAATCGTTTTCGTTGCCAAACGATCGTTGCTAACTTCACACCGGTCGCATATTAGCGCATATATTTATCAAGCCGCATACATTACAATAAAATACCTATTTAACAATTTGGAGGGGCTAGACATTAAATTGGCCGCCCCATTGAAAAAGTTAAAAAACATAGAAACTATTAGAGCGCATAAAAAAATAAACGTGGCGCATAAAAGCGCATAAATTCGACGCAGTGGACATTTAATGCACTACTTGTACTTAAAGTAATCTACACATGTATATTTCATCCCCTAAATTTGGGGCTTTAACACTTATAAAAATACTGTGTCTCTTAAAACCCATTGAGCCACTTTCATTTTTACAGAATATGATCCTTGTATTAAAAGTAATTTATAAATGTATATTTCATCCCCAAATTTAGGGGTGATTTTCTAGAAAAAAATATCTCATCCCTTGAAAAACATTGAGCCACTTTCTTACTCATAGGATGGTAATTGGCCACATTAATTAGTTATTCATAATTCCGACTGGGGGGGGGGGGGGAGAGGGGGCAACTTAACTTACCTCATGGTCCAACTATTTAATTTGTATCCGTTGTATCGAACATGACATTCAGTCATCTAAGAGACTAGTAATAACTTTAAAATATTAGTACAAAAATCCCACTAGCTTCATGATGTTATTAAATATTCAAAAGATGATTTCTTACATATAGATAAAGCGATAAAGCTAGCAGTCTTCCTGATAATATTTGACCTGCATTTGAAAAGGATATAATTTTGCAACTTAGTATTGCAGGTTTTGTTTGTGGTCCCTCATTGTTATCTTACGCAATTTATTATTAACTGATATACTATAGTCTTAGATCCACGCTGGTTTTCAGTGGTGATGTGTAATGCGAGATGTAATGTTTGATGAGGTGGCTATCAAACATTTTCGTTCCGAGTGCGATTCGTAGTCGATGCGCAGAGTATTTTTTTGTAAAAATAAAAATACATTATCTTAGTAAATTTTTATTTCTCGCCTCATATTCTATAAAGAGACGTATTATTGTAATGGGTTAAAATTTTCGAGTATGAGTTTTTGGTGGAAAGCACATTTCAGGAATTCGTGAATACGAATTTTTCGTCAGTAACAGATATGACATCTTGTTCCGGAATTTTCATATATTGACTATTTTTATAAGTACGTATATTATATTTATATTAAGTACCTACATATACCTGAGAACTGTAAAACAAATACAAGCACTTTTTACCTTCCGCTTACCTGTAAAGGAAGGTATTGGAATCATGCAAAAAATCGGGTGGTGAATTTTTAGTGGATGAGCACGAATTAGGGTCCTTACAACTCATTTTTGATAGTTTCACGATGATGTCTGTGTGTATGTGTGTGTGTATGTGTGTGTGTGTGTGTGTGGTCAAGCGGTGTTAGTCGCATAACTCAAATACAAATTACCCGAAAATTTTGATATTTGGTATTTAACATTTGTATATAAATTGGAAGAGCTCCCTAGATTTTGGTACAAATATCTTCATCGGAAGTGATATTTTTTGAAGATTGAAAAGGTTAATTGTCAAAATTGTATATATATTTGGAAAAATATAGTATTTATTTGTAATGAGAATAAGAGGAAAAGTTATTTGCAACTTACGTTATAAAAAAATTGTCTTTATCTGGTAGCATTAAAGAACTGCAGTAAAATTTAAAAAATAAATTTATCAAATAAAACGTTGATATCTTGTAATCCATGATCGGTTGATTTTTGTTTCTGCGTAAAAAATATTGACAGGTGAGACGGGTGACAAGTTGGCATACTAGCGCTATATAAGTCCTAAGTAAGATATTAAATGTAGTAATTGAACGGAGGATGGCTTCAACACAGCAGAGTTTTCCTGTGAATGAATCTTTTTATTCAGGTGATGCAAATTTCTGTGTTTGAATATTTGAGATTTTTATTTGTATATTTTAAATGGGCACCGGATTGTACGTATACATTTCTGTTTAAATTCTAGATATGGCGGAAGGTTGTGTGATGGCCACGTCAGATTTTTTTATTTGATTTGATAATTACATTGATTCGCTGAACAACATGTTGTTCTAAATTTTATAATACCTCGTACAATATCATGAGTCGGGAAATATGTTGTTCTGTTCTATTTTTTTCGTTTTCGGGATTATACGCCTAAGTTTTTTGCCGGTACTATTTTATTCTATCTAAATGACAACATCTATAGAAACTTATTAATTCAAAAATTGTTCAACACATTATTATTGGAATTTAAGGACTCGAAAAATTTAAAAAAAATTCTAAAGCAAGAAGTGAGGCGAAATAGAATAATAAGTATACAAAATATGTGTTTTAGAATAAAATTTTGTTTTAATAATTATTATGAATTAGGTACTAAAATAATTTGTAATATTTGAACTGAATGATTACAGTAATTAAAAACTTTTCGATCAATATTGTAACAAAGTAGATTTGTTAGTAATTTTCCGTCATCGAAATTATTATTAAGTTGTGTTTGTTAAGTTATTCATCTTTTGGCCACGCGCGGTTGTTACACGTGTCTTGCGTTTCAGCGAAATTATTGCGATCTTGCAATTAGTATTAGAATATGAATATACTTAGGAAATTAAGTAGATTGTAGTTAGTCAGTCATCAACCGATCGAGTAGAGAGTCAGTCATCAACCGAGTGAGAAGTAGTCGGTAATCGAGCGATCAAGCAAGTAGTCATCGAGAAGTCAGTCATCAAGGAGCGATCGAGTTAGTAGAATGTACGAGTGAGAAGAACTTCGTAAGTGTCTATCCTCTCGATAGATATAATTTGTTAATCGATTTGTTTGTAAATTTAATGTAATGTTTGTAATTTTAACTTTTATTATTATTCATAATAATAAATATATTTTGTTAACATGTCTTATTTTACTTATTAAACATTTCCAGCACGTCAACAATCGGATTGCTAGGATTCGAGAATTTCGAGAATCAGAAACAACCCGTATTACGTGCAACTCTATAAGAGAGTGATCTAGAGCACATGAATAAGATTAAACCTCGGCTAACTATCAGTGGAGAAGGGTGTGGGCCTTCGCTAGAGCCATAATGAAATAATAAAATAAGATAGTACATACCATGAGCGCCAGTCGGTCGTGACTGGTTTAACCACAACAATATTTAGAGAAACCGGCACTCTAAATATCCTGAAAACGGCAAAATGGGGAAGGGAAAAGCCAAATTGTTACATAATCTCAAAGAAAATAAAAGAATGTCGTTGGAGAACACAGTGAAACTATTTAATTGAACAAATATTTAACTAAAATCTAAACACAACGCGTAAAGTGTAGTCTACGGCGAAAACAGCGTATAGGACGATAACGAAGTTCAATAATAAAATAACCTTAAAAATAAGCCCTACGTGAGAATCGTTGGTCGACCAGCGTTCGCGTCGGCGTGCACAAAAATGCAGATGATAATTTAAATAAAACTAGTTCGTCCTAGCGACTGAACCACGCTAAAAACTACTAACATTACGCAGTACTAGATTTTACGCAGAATTACAATAAATAAATATCAAAATGGTATATAAAACAATCATGTGAAACAGCATTACGTTAGATTAAATAATATAAGAATCAAAACTACGCTATAAATATCGAAGCGAAAATATGAAGTCCCTAAAAAGTCAGGAGACCAAAATCCAGAGCTTGACTAACACAAATACAAGAAATAAAGGAGTATGCGATAAAATGATGTCCACAGACATTACCGAGACTTCAGGTGGCTATTTGTGCTCGACTTCCGGTATGTCGAACCGTGGGCAAGGACTTCCAAAAAAAATGGCGTCGTGTCCGGGGTGACTGACGAACAGCCGAAGCACATGGCAAACGGAATGATAATTTAACGGTTTCTTGACTCGCTCCAACGTCCATCAAGAATATCTTCATCCGTGAGGCGAGAATCAGGACATCCAACGGCAAACGCAATTTATAAAGATGAAAATGACGACATCACAACGTTACGGATGAAACATAAACAAACAAAAAAAAGCCTGCAAATAAAATATGAATTACTTCACTGGTCAAAGAAGATCAACTTTGTCTAGCCGTGACTGTGAGTGCTAGCATACCTGGGAAGTTAAGCGGCTTAAAGTGTTCTAGTTACTCAGGTGGCGGGGTGAAGCAACAAATCCGAGAAACTCCCGTAGAAACTTAATTTCCAAAATTGTAGGGCCAACAAATCCCAAAATTGGCGAATCTGAATCCTCAAAAAAAATGCACAACGGCCGGTACAGAATTCCAGATTCCTAAAATGACCACTACAACCACTTCACACCTCCGCACACGATCACGGCAAAACTAGCAATGAAATAATTGCGAGCGAAGACAACCACAGTCAAGCGAAATCTTAATTAGTAGAAGAGTGACCTTCAGAACTACTAAAAGTTTGGCCGGGAGCACTGAATTACCTTGCGGTAATTCTGGTAGTAGCACAAGAGGCGCATAAAAAGTTCACTGCGAACATTGACCCGTAACACCCGATTTGTTACAATATTTTATGAAAATGTTTTGTCCACGAATACATTATTTCGCTACCTACCTACATTTTCTATATATTTTTTTAAATAATAAGTTAGGTAATACATAAAGTTGTCTTAGTATATTTTATTAAAATAATCATTGAAAAACAATCTATAAAAAATAGAAAAAAAGATGCAACGTCAATTTTTTAAATTGTGAGATCTCACTTTTACTGTTTTACTGAAATGCTAGTTGGAACAATTAGACGAGCGCCACCCTCAAAAAAGCGCCTAGAAAAACGACTTAACCTCTCATGGAAAAACTAAATGTTGCAACCAGGTGGAATCGACCCGTTTTTTTTATTGCAAACAAAAAACCTAAATAAATTTGTTTGATCCAAGTGGCAGGTAATTTCTTATTAACAAAAAAGATGCAACATTAAAGCAAGATAGAAAATAGTTTTATTAGGTTAATTGGCTTAAAATAAACACTTTTTGTCTCTTGGCATTTTTTTCGAAAAACGCACCCTTTTCGAGATATAGGCGATTTTAAGTCGAGAAACGGCCAAAATTGTCCAACTTCAAAAATTCATATCTCAGCTTCTAATGCACCTTTTTTAATTTAGCAAGTTGCAAAATGATCGTCAAGACTTGTACTTTAAATGTATGTTTTTGCCATATGGCTACCTTTTTGTTTTGCCCCACAAATTTGCAGCTAAATTTTGATAAAATTCTTAGGTTTCGTTAAAGGGTTGGAAATGCACAAGTATTAAACAATCAGCCTGAAAACGATTTTTTTCCATTAAATTGGTAAAACATAATAAATAATATTTTCTGAAACTATGTATCAAAATAAATGAGTATTTAGTAAGTTTTCGGCCTTTTTTCGTTGAAAATGTAAAAAAATCAGTTATCAAAAAAAAATTTATTTGTGGAAACGCAACCACTTAAAGCATTTTTGAACCAAATTTATACGACTGGAAATTGTATAACAATTTATTATGCGTGAATTACTTTGAAGGAGATACAGCGATGGAGTTCATGCAAAAATTTATTTGTTCTTGCAATGGTAAAACACTTTGTGTAGAAGAAATTTGTTCTTGCTGTTCGCAAGGATTTAAATGTTGTGACATCTGTAATTGTTCATCCCAATGTAAAAATGCTGAAATTGTACCTGACCATACAGAAATTTTGTCAGAAGATAATGATACTGAATTAGAATGATAAAATTAGACTTATATTAATGAGCATTATTCCTTAAAAATTCCATTAGTATGGTTTTGTAGATATTTAAAAAAATTAGACACGTTTAAGTATGTATTAATTAGTTAATAATGTTTTTAAAATTTAAAAATCATAACTATGTAACGTAGCAACATGGAAATAAATTAAATTTTTTTTGATAACTGATTTTTTTACATTTTCAACGAAAAAATGCCTAAAACTAACTAAATACTCATTCATTTTGATAAACAGTTTCAGAAAATATTATATGTAACCAATTTAATGGAAAAAAAATCGTTTTTAGAGTGATTGTTCAATACTTGTGCGTTTCCACCCCTTGAACGAAACCAAAGAATTTTATCAAAATTTAGCTGCAAATTTGGGGGGTAAAACAAAAAGGGCCATATGGCAAAAATATACAAGTTTTGACGATCATTTTGCAACTTGTTAAATTAAAAAAGGTGCATTAGAAGCTGAAATATGAATTTTTGAAGTTGGATAATTTTGGCCGTTTTTCGACTTAAAATCGCCTATATCTCGAAAAGGGTGCGTTTTTCGAAAAAATGCCAACAGACAAAAGTGTTTATTTTGAGCCAATTAACCTAATAAAACTATTTGCGGGGCCATTTTCTAACAACAAATTACCTGCCACTCGTATCAAAAAATTTTATTTAGGTTTTTTGTTTGCAATAAAAAAACCGATCGATTCCACCTGGTTGTAACCTTTAGTTTTTCCATGAGAGGTTAAGTTGTTTTTCTAGGCACTTTTTTGGGGGTGCGCCGCTCACCTAAATATAATTCCTAATGCACGATAGTTGCCCAGGAGGCAAGGATTACCTGACTTTCACCCTGGAGACTCAGGTGCGATTTCCAGTATCGTAGTTTTTAAAAGTACCCATAAAAATACTTCCTTTTCCTCCCAAAGCCGGATTTATGCAGCATCATCATAGTCACTATCATAGTCACAGTCTTAGTCATAAGAAATAAAACTTGTTTCTTTAATACACTTGTTTATGCAGCATTGCCATAGTCACAGTCATAGTCATTATGATAACCAATTGGATAGTTTAAATTCTTAAGACTAAGACTGTGATTATGATAGTGACTATGATGATGCTGCATGCATAAATCCGGCTTAATACTATCTACATATAACAAATAAGAAACAAACGGTTCCATGGTGTAATGGTTAGCACTCTGGACTTTGAATCCAGCGATCCGAGTTCAAATCTCGGTGGAACCTGCTTATATTGTTAAGCCTCATTCACAGTTTTAACAGTCACTGTTTTTCGTCTTTGTCTTTGTCGCGTGGATTTGGCCCATTCTCAGCTGTTGACACAAACATTGTTTTTGTCTTCAGTTAAGTTCACACGTCTGCTAAACCAAGCAAAAATATTATATAAAATACATTTTTATAATATGGAATATTATTAAACCGGCAGTGCTCGGTTTGTATAATTTCCTGTTATTACTAGTTTAACGTATATCGAAAAAATAAAACCAAAATAAATTCTTACATGGATGTGGTGAACATACCATACCGCATCTCACTTCATTGCTAACATCACGTGGTTTTTTTTATAAACAAAGCCATTATTGTTGTTTTGGTTCATCCCTCATGCAATAGCAGTTTTGTGTATATTGCTACTGCTGCTGGAACTCGTCTTCATCTAACAATCGCAGTTATAATTTGTTTTGCTCTAAGATTCATTTTTCCACGTCAAAATATTGTGACAGATCAACGAAATAAACTGTTGTGAATATAGTGTATATTGTCCTACAAACTACTTTTAGGTTAAAACAAAGACAAAAAGTTTGAAGTTTGCATACTTTTATGTTTGTGTTTATGCTTAAGACAAAGACTAAAACTAGAGCTGTGAACGGTTTCACCTTACTACGTATGTCAAACACTTCAAGGTTATTACAAACGACAAAAACAGTGACTATGTTAAGAGCTGTGAATGAGACCTTACATTGCAAAAACATGCGTGAACATGTCATGTTCTAAAGTAGGGTTTACCGGATTTACATTATGTGATTTATCATATGATTTCGCATATGATAAATCATAATGTGCCAATTTTTGCGTTCACACTGTTAGATTTGTCAAAGCGAACTCATAAGGTAAGTCATAATGAAACATAACTACATTTCAGAAGAAAAACTGTTCCTATTTCCATATGATTTTTTGTATGATTTTCGTTGACATTGAGGTTATATTAATGTTAATGTCAGGTGCTGTCCGGTATTGTAAATTTCAGAATTTGATAATATAGCTTCAAACTGGCCAATGTAAGTAAATTTTTATATTAAAATAGTCCTAATAATTGTAATAAGCAGTGACTAAAACTACTGTATCGATAGTTATTCTTATAAATTATGTAGAATTATTTAATTTTGTAGCTTTTAGGTAGATTGGACGAGTAATGCAACACGACATTTGATAAGTTTCATCTCTATCCATTTTAATAATATTACTCAAGCTAACTTTGAACCAAAATGCGCAAAATAATAAGTACTGTCAAATAAAGTTGAAGTATACTAATCATAAACTCCTATGATGTGAACATGAAATCAATAAAGCATCAGACATGTTTGATCAGATAATATCTCTTACGACTTTATCATATGCGAAATCATATGATAAATCACATAATGTAAACCCTACATAACAGGCAGCCTACTGACCACTTTACTACTTTGAACATAAAAAAATTATAATTGAGAAGAAAAACTTAGATAAAACTAAAAAATTAAGAACCTCTCGCCGTATCTAGAAAAGTGCCTTATAAACATAATGATGTTATTATAATTATTAAATATATTATTATTATAAATGAAAACACAGGAAAGTGTAAAATTAGGTTGAACTGAACTAAAAAAATGCCAGTTAATAATTATTGTTTTTACGATATTAGAGAATTATGGATACACCTCCAATTATAAATTTGTATCTGTGACAATCTCACAATGATATTTGTTTTTCCCACGACCATATACGAAACTAACAGTTTCCACACAGTTAGCTACGAAAATAAACATTATCACACATTTTTAAATTTTGGTTTCATCTTTTTAGTAACCATGTGTTGTCTTACCGACATTTTATAATTTTTTCCTGTCATTGATGCGATAAATTGCATTACTTATTCCATTAAAAATGGACAAACACAACATTACAAATGATTTATCCACATAAAATATATTAAAGTAGTAGGTACTTTTGCTTCTACTTAACAGTGTCTATCAAATGTTCGTGAGATTTCCGAACTCTGCAAGCTTCGTCCGTCAACATTCTCACTCACACGATATTTACGTTATACGGTTATATTATTTAACTTGCCATAATTATTTGAACAAAAAAATGTTTGAACACATTTACTGTTAAATTTCGTTTTATTTTCTCACTTATTATTGTTATTATTATTATTATTATAAGTTAGAGAATTTCGGAGAATTTAGAGGTTTTGTGGTATTTATCGATAGTTATACTTCGCTTTGTACGTTCCATTGCAGCAAAACCTTCGCCCAACGTGGGGCTCGAACCCACGACCCTGAGATTAAGAGTCTCATGCTCTACCGACTGAGCTAGCCGGGCAGATATTGCAGGAGATACGATAGAGATATTATTAAATGTGTAAAATTATGACCTATTTTTGTAAATAAAATCCAATACATGACTACTATACGTTCAATCTGAATTGTAGTCCAGATGTACTCGCAGATTTAGGATAACATTTGACCCTCATCTGATATTATGTTTAAATATTACCGAACTAGTATCGTCAGCAAATAAATTGCTTGGTTTCATAATTCGTAACACTAAAAAGAGTTTAATAGTTTACATTGTGTGAAAATGTTGTACTTGGCCTATATTATATCCGTGTTAGAATACGGAATTTTAATTTGGTACTCTTCATTATTTACTTACAAAACCATGCTTGAGAACGTGCAGCGATGATTACTCAAATTTTTGTAGTTTAAGGAATGTCGTAGTTATCCTGAAAGAGGTATTGATCAACAAATTCTACTAACTCATTTTAATATTTAATCCATAAGTAGCAGGCATGACCACATCGCACTTAACACTTTAAATAATTTGTAAAAAGATAAGATTATTAAATGAAATTCCATTTTACGTCACAAGTATTACATCATGCTCACGTAAAAGGTTTTATTTACCACCAAGACCAAATCTGTTTTTGTAATCCGTCGTTTGAGTGTCTAGTGGTTAGAACCCTACGTTGTGACCGTAGTAACCCAGGTTTGAATCCTGATCACGGCAATTTGTACACATTGTCATGATGGAGAGTAATTTTTACACAGCAAGTATGTTTTGTGACCTATTAGCGTATTTATGTACTATAGCATACATAGAACAATAAACCTTACTTATACTTTGAAAGCCATTTAAGTAATGTAATACTACAAGATACACAAGTATAAACGTGAAGAGTATATTTGCATTAAACACAGAGTCCCGCACAAAGAACGGATGGTTTTTAAAAAATCATAAAATCGGTAATTTTTACTCAAAAACAAATTTATTTACGGATTCGGATTCGCAATGAAATAGCATTAGTGACAATTAAGTGTGGAAAATCACATCAATCATGTGGTGAACGTTTCTGACGATGCATTGCTGGAGGCGTTCTTGGAAGTTAGCGTAGACTTTCCAACATCTCTTCCTCAACTTGCGCGACTTCCACGCGAATTGCCTCCTTCACTTCGTTCAGAGTTTGTTCACAAGAACCGAAACGGTCACCACATCATGACTGATGTGATTTTCCACACTTAATTATCACAAATGCTATTTCATTGCGATCCCGAATCCGTAAATAAATTTGTTTTTGAGTAAATATTACCGATTTTATGATTTTTTAAGAACCATCCGTCCTTTGTTGCCGGACCCTGTACTTATACTGTTTATTTACCTTGATTGATGCATATTAAGTGTCGTGTTCTTTTGTTAATTTAGCCTAGAATTAAATGACGTTTGGAATTTTAGTATATTTAACATAATTTACCATTAGGTACTATATTTTTCGTATCATGCCTGATGGTTATACGACTGACCAGTCAAAGCCCCGGAGGGATTTGATAAAAAGTGACATTGTCTCATCCATCAAGATTCTATTGAATATTGAATAACATAATAACATTATGTAGCTCGCAATAACACACTAGCAATCAAATTTTGACTGTGGACTGGGCGAATTGAATAGATTTCATAAGAATATGGAAGAGTTTCTCGTTTTCTTGCCTCTTATTTTGAGAATATTTTCGAGATAAAGTCTTTTTATAGATATTGTAAGAAAAAATCTCAAACCCTCAAACCTCCGTTTACCCATTTGGGACCAGTGGGTCGTTTTCGACCCAGACATTTAATAATTTATTTAACTAGTATGTACTGTTCTTTTTTAGCTAAAACCCGTCTAATGTCATTATAGGAATATTATAAAACCATATTCGAAAAACAGTTTCCCTGTAGTTATGATATTTATTTATTTATCTTTAAATTTTGCAAACCATTTTTCATGTTCGTTTCCCTGCCAAGTTTATTTTGATTTGAAATATTTATTTTTGTATATAACCTAATAAAATTTTGAACTATTATAGAACAATATTTATATTTTACAGTGTTGATAATATATTTTACGTTTCTTTTTTACTTTGGCCAAAAATATGCGAAAAGTAAGGTTGGGTCGTTTTCGACCCACTGGGCAAATCTCTAGTACATGATTTATACAAACGAATCATTTACAAGTTGTTTATAACAGGGTTGGCACGTTTAAAACATTTCGTTTTAAACAAATGTTTAAAACTTGTTTAAAACAAAGCAAGTTTTTAAAGCACGTTTTAAACATGTTTAAAACATGTTTAAAACACGTTTTAAACATATATTTGAAACACGTTTTAAACATTTTTAATACTTTATCTACGTAACAAAACAAAGTTCATATAGCTAATAATAGTGTACCTATAACATATACTGTTTCTCACTATTGTTGTCACCCATAGCCATAATAATAAGTATAGGTAGGGGAATCCCCAGCATATTTATCGCCATAGTGCGTAATGATGCATATTTCAGAACTCCTTGCTGATTAAAACATTGTTTTTTGTGTGTTTAAAACATGTTTTTTTTAAATCAGTAAAAAACACGTTTTAAACAAAAAAAACAGTTTTAAACAAAAAAACTGTTTTTTTTGTTTAAAATAAAAAAAAACATGTTTTTTGCCAACCCTGGTTTATAATGGGGATTGTTATATCTTATACTGTTTATTGTTGTTTTTACACGTGCAATATTTTCATCTTGACTGCTGTTTAGTTATTTTCACGTATATTATTTAATAACTTTTATGAATTCTGTTCGTATTTATAATTTTGAAGGCTCTAAAGATTTCATTTTCATTTAGATTTTATAATGTATTTTCACTGTTCAGAAATAATTATATAAATTTTACTATTACTAGTAATCATCCACTTACTACCAATGAATCGTATAGGTTGATTTAGATGATTTGAATACAGTACATGAGATGAATATAATATTTGTTTCAACATAAATTATTATAACATATACCTAGCTATAACAACCTGTACCTACATAAAAACTTCTCCTCACACTCATTGTTTTTGCTATTTTACAACATAGTAACAATTCTTTACACCATACAAAATTCTAGTTACAACGATTTACTGAGAATTTTGACTTGGGAGAAGTTCCGATATTTATTTACTGCTGGTATGAAAATTTACTAAATTCCGAATTATTGTAATACTCGTTGTAATACTTTGGTGGTCCAAACAATTTTCTGAGAATTTAATTACATCTTATGTGGTCCTTTGCTCCTTTGGCTTAGGGGAGTTCCGATATTTATTAATCCTGGTATGGAAAGTTGCTAAATTACGGATTTATTTAATACTTCGGTGGTACTTAAAACGATTTTATGAAATTTAACTATACTTTTATGCGGTATTTTGAATTAGAGAGGGTTCGGATATTTATTTATCCTGGTATGAAACCCATATTTTAGATTATATTCATATAGTTTCATCTCAATTATTAAAATGACTTTACCTGACTCTGAAAAATAATTTAGACCTAAAACGATAGTTCTCTACCGAATTTAGTCATTTCGACTATCCCTGTGCAAACAATTATTGGCGCGTCACTGGAATGTCTTTGACAGAATGATTTATTACTGCCAGTCATTCTCAAATATAGTATAGCGTTTTTTGACTATTTTGGGAAGAGAGTGGAGTGGGTTTAAGGTTGTGAGGGCCCCGGGGCAATTATTGTATGGGGCCCATGTTGATGTAATTAAAAATTACAAATAAAATCAATATCAAATTTTTCAATTTTAAAGACTGTAATGATAAAATAGCGCGAATTTTGTTTGAGTTCAAAGTCAAATGGCTTTAAATGAAATTTAAGAAGTGAATATCACTTTTTGTGAAATAGTTAATTAACTATCTGCCGTGTTAATGAGGACGATTAATATTTGAGACAATTAATATTAAACGGGCAAGTATTTATTTATAATGAAAAAATAATTAATTTCATAATTTCTTTATTAATATCATTTAAAGGTTACAAAAAAAAAATTGTTTAATTTTTCATGTCAGTTAATAAACAAAATACGGTATGTATCCCTGAAGATACAGTGCCCGTTAGAGATCCTTCATATGGTAAATTGTGAAACAATTTCGGGAGTTATTTCCTGTCACAATACACAACCGAAGATTGCATTTTTGACAAAACACTGTAGTTTGGCCATTTGAACAATGTTTGCACCTCCCCTTTTCGACGAATGTGGGGAAGTGACCTACTTGATCGTATCTGATATCATCAGTAGGTCTGCTGCCTACAGGAACTCTATTTTTTTTAGTTGGTTGCTCTGTAACAAAATCGGACTTTCTAATCTTTGTCACATTTTCAGCCCTTATGAGTGACAAAACGGTAAATGCGTGCGAAAGATTTTTAAATTTTCGTGTTTTTGTTGCCGTATGTTTCTGTATGTTTCCATCTTTTTGAGTTGTATGGAGTTTTATATAGGGCAATAAGCATATCGGCCAAATCAACTGTGGGTGTTGTATTGTTTTATAATTTGGGGACAATCAACGACAATTTTTCTTCTTCTCTTCTTTACTATACCTTTTTACTTGAATCACAGGGCTATAAGATACACAAGAGCTGGCCAATGTAACACATTTTGTGTCTGCCCATTTCACTACCGCAATACCTGCTTTATTATCGACGCTGTAGTCAAAACTTTCTCGGCCTTTTTTTAGAAGTGACTTATCTTGTTCTAAGTTACACCCTCGCAAGCGCTTACTTCTGATAGTCCCCAAGCTATTTATGCCATAGTCATTTTTCAACAATGTAATTAGCTCCAAAGAAGTAAACTAATTGTCAAAGTATACTGTGCTTTTTTGTGGGTTTGGTATGGTTTTACATAAATGTAGCACAACTTTACCACCTGACCCAAGATCTGATTCTTTTTCATCAAAAGTCATGTGGTCGAACGTCGTAGATCCCGTATAAATAAGAAAGTCGTATACTATACCAGAGACCCCAGCCCTTACAAACATCTTGAAGCCCCATTTCTTTGGTTTTTTCGGCATATACTGTCGGAGATTTCCTGCTTTTGTTCCTTTATACAAAATCATCATTTCATCTATAGAGTAAAGCTTTTCATTTACAATTTGAGTGCAATTTAGTCTAATCTTCTCAAGCAGTGGCCTTATTTTGAATAACCGATCTCCATTAGCATCTGCGTTGTTATCCTGGTAATGTATTAAGGTTGGTTTATAATGGATGTAATCGTTTACTTCTTCTGTTTTCTGTAAGATCTATGATGTGTATGAGCAGTGTGTGGTTCATAATCATTTCAGTAATCTGCTAACTTGAGGACATAACCTTTCTTATAACTGTCAGAAATAGATCCGTTTGTTGAAAGTTAGTTGAATCTGCAATGTTTATAACAATAAATATTGTAGCAAAATATAATACTCATCACAATGTAAACAAAGAACAAATAGGACTTGCTTGCTATTTGTTCGGAAAAATTGAAAAGTGAAGTATGTAACAGAGTGTAACATATAGTGCCATCTATATGTTTGATATTGTATTATTATTATTTTATTGTATTATCGTTGGCAATGGTTAAATTAATTAAGTTAGACAGTTGTTAATTAATAAAAATGAAGAATCAAGAAGGTGTCAAAAAAGGTAAAAAACGACTACAAAAGTGTTCCCAGTTATTATCCTTTGTGGAAACCTTCATTTTCTTACAGCAAGACTTATTACATGGCGCAGCCGGTTTAAATTAAATAAGATTGCTGTACAATAATAGTAATCCTTTGTGGATGATAATTGATAACAATTCAAAGAACATAAACACGTTTTTCAAAAAAAAAAAAAAACATAAAAATGGAGACGACGTTCAAACCACCAACTGAATTAAAATTAAGTGGTAATGTCAGTGAAAATTGGCGACGATTTAAACAAAGTTTCAGTACTTTTTGATCGCAACAAAACAGATGAAATAAAAGTTGCGATGATGCTCAATGTTGTTGGAGAGGAAGCAGTTGAAGTCTTCAACACATTTAATCTCAGTGATGCTGATAAAAAAAGCTTTGCCAAGGTACAAGAGGCATTTGAAAAGTATTGTGTGCCGCTTAAAAATATTGTATACGAACGATATCTTTTCTATAAAAGGTGTCAATGTGAAAGTGAAAATTTTGATCATTTTTACACCGATATTAAAAAATTAGTAAAGTCATGTGAATTTGGAACTCAAGAAGACTCGATGTTGCGTGACCGTATTGTTCTTGGAATCCGTGATACGGATTTACAAGAAAAACTACTACGAATTAAAGATCTAAATCTTACGAAAGCGGTAGATTTTTGTAAAGCGGCTGAAATAATGAAAACACAAACTAAAGAAATGCAAGATAAAGTAACTGTCGATAAAATAAAATCAAAAAGTGCTCTAAAGACAAATAAAAAATATGATAATGAACCTAATAAAAAACTGATTAAAAAATATGAAGTTAGTAATAAAAAATACATGTGTAAAAAGTGTAAACAATTACATGAACCTGCGAACTGTCCAGCGTACGGAAAGACGTGCTACAAATGCAGAAAACAGAACCATTTTGCAGTGGGCTGCAAATACGTGAATGTAAAGGAGGTCCAGGACTACAACATTGAAACAGATGACACCAGTGACGAAGAGTTTTGCTTGAACGTGGTCCGGGCAAAGAACAATACAGAATGCTGTGCAAAAGTTGACGCAGTAAATTATTGGAAGCAAAACATAATGCTTGAAAATAAGGTAGTAGAATTTAAAATAGATACTGGTGCCGAGGTAAATATAATTTCACTAGATTTATTTAAAAATTTAGAGTGTAAAGAAAATTTAGCCAAAACCAGTGTAATCCTTGAAGCTTATGGAGGATTTAAGCTCAAACCATGTGGTATTGTAAGTTTAGAGTGTAGGTTAAATAACTGTAAAAGTATCCCTGGTTAAAATGCCAGATAAAATGGTAGTTAATACAGATAAAGTTTTAATGAGAATTTATCGTAACTTATGTGCACACGCCGAATTTTATCCGCCATGCACAAAGTTGTAATAAAAACTTTATGAGAATTTATGGGATTCTATGAGCCCTAATATTTCTATTGTCATTTTATACGCAATGTGGTAATATATTCTATTGGGTTTTAATCTGGATCAATTCGGAACATATTTTATCTGCAATAATTGTAAATTTACGATGAAATTCTTAACGGATTTTATATGCTTCTATGATAAATGTAATCTATTCGGTTCTATACGCAGAATGGCAATTAATTTTCTATAAGAATTAATACGCAAATACACAATTCGTTATTTTTATACGGTTTTATAGTAATTTCGCTATTAACTTTTAATTGGATTTTATCCGTTTCTATGTGACACACATTCTATTTGATTCTATGAGCAAAGTGGCATACTATTTTCTATGAGAATTTATACGCATTACACACTTTGTGATTTCTATACGGTTTTATAGTAATTTCGCTATTAACTTTTAATTGGATTTTATCCGTTTCTATGTGACACACATTCTATATGATCCTATGAGCAAAGTGGCATGCTATTTTCTATGATAATTTATACGCATTACACACTTTGTGATTTCTATACGGTTTTATAGTAATTTTGCTATTAACTTTTAATTGGATTGTATCCGTTTCTATGTGACACACATTCTATTTGGTCCTATGAGCAAAGTGGGATACTAATTTTTATGAGAATTTATACGCATTACACACATTGTGATTTCTATACGGTTTTATAGTAATTTCGCTATTAACTTTTAATTGGATTTTATCCGTTTCTATGTGGCACACATTCTATTTGATTCTATGAGCAAAGTGGCATACTATTTTCTATGAGAATTTATACGCATTACACACTTTGTGATTTCTATACGGTTTTATACTAATTTCGCTATTAACTTTTAATTGGATTTTATCCGTTTCTATGTGACACACATTCTATTTGGTCCTATGAGCAAAGTGGGATACTAATTTTTATGAGAATTTATACGCATTACACATTTAGTGATTCCTATACGGCTTTATAGTAATTTCGCTATTAACTTTTAATTGGATTTTATCCGTTTCTATGTGACACACATTCTATTTGATCCTATGAGCAAAGTGGCATGCAATTTAGTAAATTAGTATCCCACTTTGCTCATAGGATCAAATAGAATGTGTATCACAAAAAAACGAATAAAATCCAATTAAAAGTTAATAGCGAAATTACTATAAAGCCGTATAGGAATCACTAAATGTGTAATGCGTATAAATTCTCATAAAAATTAGTATCCCACTTTGCTCATAGGACCAAATAGAATGTGTGTCACATAGAAACGGATAAAATCCAATTAAAAGTTAATAGCGAAATTAGTATAAAATCGTATAGAAATCACAAAGTGTGTAATGCGTATAAATTCTCATAGAAAATAGTATCCCAGTTTGCTCATAGGATCAAATAGAATGTGTGTCACATAGAAACAGATAAAATCCAATTAAAAGTTAATAGCGAAATTACTATAAAACCGTATAGTAATAACAAAGTGTGTAATGCGTATAAATTCTCATAGAAAATTGCATGCCACTTTGCTCATAGGATCAAATAGAATGTGTGTCACATAGAAACAGATAAAATCCAATTAAAAGTTAATAGCGAAATTACTATAAAACCGTATAGAAATCACAAAGTGTGTAATGCGTATAAATTCTCATAGAAAATAGTATCCCACTTTGCTCATAGGATCAAATAGAATGTGTGTCACATAGAAACAGATAAAATCCAATTAAAAGTTAATAGCGAAATTACTATAAAACCGTATAGTAATAACAAAGTGTGTAATGCGTATAAATTCTCATAGAAAATTGCATGCCACTTTGCTCATAGGATCAAATAGAATGTGTGTCACATAGAAACAGTAGTCCAGTCAATGAGTGCCCAAAAGAGGGGTGTAGAGTGCATGGAATATGCGATAATTTTTGACTTCAGGAATTTGTTAGGGGTAGTTAGTAGGTAAACATACTAAAAGTCCCCACCCATGGGAGGTGAGCTAAAGGAGGGAGGGGGGTTGAAAGGTCCCATTTTTTGGTTTTTCGCTTATATCTCGGAAACGGTGCATGTAGGAAAAAAATGTTTCAAATAAAAATGAAAGCTAATTAAATTTCCTATAAAATTGTTTATATACATACTTGTCGAATTCCTAACGGTTTCCGAGATATACGTTATTGAAAATCGATAATTTTCGTAAAAATAATTTTTATCCACTCTTTTTGTCGAACATTTGCTTCTAGTGCCTCTTACGATCGTTTCTCAGAAAATTGTCTAAAACTAAGTTGTAGAACATTAAATTTCCTTCAATTTGATATACACTTTTGACACTTTATCTTCAACCAATCAAAAGTTATAGAATTTCTAACATGTACGCTCAATTGGCAGCCAACGAGCAAATAGTACATTAATATTAGCTCCAAAGCCGGAAATTAAAATAAAATAAAGGTTTGAGTGCTCCAAATTGTTCATTAGCCTTGGCTCTAAATGTGGTAAAAAGTCTTCGAAACCATATTGTCGGGTTTGGCAGTAAGGGTGAGGTGGGGGGAAGGGAAAGTGCCAGTACCGTATGTTTTATCACAAAAACGATTGTAACTTTTTAGTAGATACGAATATCGACTTCCGGTTTGAAGCATTCGATTCTGCAGACTTTTTTCTATAAATAATATAATTTTGTAAACTTTTGGAGACCCTATTTTAACCACAATTTTAACAAAGAAAATAAATGAGTTTTAGTATTTTTTCAAATTCTTGTATTTAATCCACTCTAATTTCTGAACGAATTAAGATAACGACTTCCGGTTTCCAGCATTGGATTCCTCGGATTTTTTTCTGTAAAAGTCATTGTAACAAAAACTTCTAAAGAGCTTGGTTGACCTAAAATTTGAAGAGAGAAAATAGTGAAATCTGAGTATTTTATTTATTTATTATTTCTAATCATTTATCATTTCTAAATGGGTTCATATATTGACTTTTTGTTTCTAACATTTTATATAGAATTGTTTTGAAAATTTAAATCTTAAAACCGCAAGTCCATTTCTTTATTTGTTTAGATATTATAGTTGATTAAACACAGTAAACAAGAAAATACTCAAATTTCACTATTTTCTCTCATCAAATTTCAGCTCAACAAAGCTCTTTAGAAGTTTTTGTTATAATGACTCTTACAGAAAAAGTCAGAGGAATCCAATGCTGGAAACCGGAAGTCGATATGTTAATTCGTTCAGAAATTAGAGTGGATTAAATACAAGAATTTGAAAAAATACTAAAACTCATTTATTTTCTTTGTTAAAATTGTGGTTAAAATAGGGTCTCCAAAAGTTTACAAAATTATATTGTTTATAGAAAAAAGTCTGCAGAATCGAATGCTTCAAACCGGAAGTCGATATTCGTATCTGCTAAAAAGTTACATTCGTTTTTGTGATAAAACATACGGTACTGGCAGTTTCCCTTCCCCCCACCTCACCCTTACTGCCAAACCCGACAATATGGTTTCTAAGACTTTTTACCACATTTAGAGCCAAGGCTAATGAACAATTTGGAGCACTCAAACCTTTATTTTTTTTAATTTCCGGCTTTGGAGCTAATATTAATGTACTATTTGCTCGTTGGCTGCCAATTGAGCGTACATGTTAGAAATTCTATAACTTTTGATTGGTTGAAGATAAAGTGTCAAAAGTGTATATCAAATTGAAGGAAATTTAATGTTCTACAACTTAGTTTTAGACAATTTTCTGAGAAACGATCGTAAGAGGCACTAGAAGCAAATGTTCGACAAAAAGAATGGATAAAAATTATTTTTACGAAAATTATCGATTTTCAATAACGTATATCTCGGAAACCGTTAGGAATTCGACAAATATGTATATAGACAATTTTATAGAAAATTTAATTAGCTTTCATTTTTATTTGAAACATTTTTTTCCTACATGCACCGTTTCCGAGATATAAGCCAAAAACCAAAAAATGGGACCTTTCAACCCCCCTCCCTCCTTTAGCTCACCTCCCATGGGTGGGGACTTTTAGTATGTTTACCTACTAACTACCCCTAACAAATTCCTGAAGTCAAAAATTATCGCATATTCCATGCACTCTACAATATATTCATTGACTGGACTACAGATAAAATCCAATTAAAAGTTAATAGCGAAATTACTATAAAATCGTATAGAAATCACAAGGTGTGTAATGCGTATAAATTCTCATAGAAAATAGTATCCCACTTTGCTCATAGGATCAAATAGAATGTGTATAGAAACGGATAAATTCCAATTAAAAGTTAATAGCGAAGTTATTATAAAACCGTATAGGAATCACTAAGTGTCTAATTTTCGAAGTGCTTACTTCTCCGCTATTTTTACCTGTGGCTTCTAACTTATACCTTCTACCGATATTCGTATAGAAACAGATAGACTGTAACCAGCAATGAATGGTAAAATACATATTAAGTACCATAGATTCCAATAAAATCCGTTCTACTTGTGTACCATTATATCCTATACAAACGGATAGACTTTCATTCTTATATGCGGATAAAAACCAATAAAATAAATTACTGGATTTCCAGCAGTTTATGGTAAAATGCGCGTTCCAATACACATATTAAATACCATAGATTCCTATAAAATCCGTTCGACCTGTGTACCATTATATCTCATACGAACGGATAGACTTACATTCGTAAATGCGGATAAAAACCAATAAATATATATATATATATATATATATATATATATATATATATATATATATATATATATATATATATATATATATATATATCTGGATTTCCAGCAGTTTATGGTAAAAGAGGTGTTTCAATACACATATTGATTACCATAGAATCGTATAAAATCCGTTCTACCTGTGTACCATTAAAACTCATAAGATCGAATAGACTTACATTCGTATATGCGGATAAAAACCAATAAAATATATATCTGGATTTCCAGCAGTTTATGGTAAAAGAGGTGTTTCAATACACATATTGACTACCATAGAATCGTATAAATTTTTTTTATGTGTTTCTATGTGGCGTTCTAACCAGGGATGGAAACATTTATTGTTGTAGATAACAATGCTAAACCCTTATTAGGTTTAAACACCTGTGTTAAGTTAAATTTAATTAAAATAATAAACTCAATTGATATAGAACAAGAAAAAACTCAATTCATGACAAAAAATAAAGATTTGTTTGAAGGTCTTGGTAGATTTGAAGATAAATGTACAATAAAGCTAGTAAGTGATTATAAACCTGTAATAAGACCACCGAGAAGACTACCAATAGCATTAAGAGATAAACTTAAATGTAAATTAGATGATCTTGAAAGTAAAAAAATAATTAGTAAAGTAGACTATCCTGTTGAGTGGATAAATAATTTAGTTACCATAGAGAAAAAGGATAAATCCCTTAGATTATGCTTAGATCCACAAGATCTAAATAAATACATTCAAAGAGAACTAGTATTAATTCCGACATTAGATGATATTATATCACAACTTAATAATAAACAGTTCTATACTGTGCTTGATCTAAAAGATGGATTTTGGCACGTAGAATTAGATAAAAATTCTAGCAATTTGTGTGCATTTAGTAGTCCGTTTGGCTGCTATAAATTTAATAGACTTCCTTTTGGGCTATCTATGGCTCCAGAGTATTTTCAAAAAATAAATAACAAAAATTTTGGTGATATTAACGGGGTCATAGTTTATTTCGACGACATACTCATAGCCGGTAAAGATAAAAAAGAGCATGATGAAATATTGTCACAAGTAGTTGATAGAGCTAGAAAATTAAACATTAAATTTAATAAAAGTAAACTTCAATATTGTACTCAGGAAGTTAGATACTTAGGCCATATTTTCACGCCAAACGGTATAAAACCAGACGAGAATAGGGTAAAAGCAATTTTAAAAATGGAAAATCCTAAAAGTAAGAAAGAATTACAGAGATTCTTAGGCATGGTTAATTATTTACGACAGTATTTACCTAGATTATCAGAAATGACTGCGAGTTTAAGACTCTTATTAAAAAATAATGTTGAGTTTCAGTGGTTACCACAACACACAAATGTATTCAATAAAATTAAGCAAACAATTATAAATGCGCCTGTTTTAGGAACTTTCGACTCAAGCAAGGAAATTACAATCCAAACAGATGCGTCAAAAAGTGGGCTAGGATGTTGTCTGATGCAGGAGGGCAAACCAATTTATTATGCTTCACGAAGTCTAACAGACACTGAACAAAACTATGCTATGATTGAAAAGGAGCTTTTAGGTATTGTATTTGCAACTCGTAAGTTTCATAATTTTATTTATGGTCGCAATGTAACAGTAGTAACAGATCATAAACCGCTGTTAGGTATAATGCGTAAAAAATTGCTGATATTGCGTCCAGTAGATTACAAAGAATGAAAATCAAATTACTTAAATATACACTTAATGTAATATATAAACCAGGAAAATATTTATATGTTGCAGACACATTATCTAGAGCTTATTTAAAAGAAGAAGTAATAAAAGACAGTAAATGGCTAACTGAAATAGTTCATACATTAAGGGGGTTTTATCGCTCAGCGCTGCTAAATCACAAATCCTCGTTATTTCAGGTATCCGCGCTGACAGCCTATGTTTTATGAGCACATGTTGTCTCTATTTATCTAATTGCTATGTTTCGCTCCATTTTTGTTTAGAAAATACTCAATTTGATTGGCTAGCGCGCATACAAGTTTTAA
Source organism: Agonum fuliginosum (assembly GCA_947534325.1). Taxonomy (NCBI): domain Eukaryota; kingdom Metazoa; phylum Arthropoda; class Insecta; order Coleoptera; family Carabidae; genus Agonum; species Agonum fuliginosum. The sequence continues at coordinate 19,630,040 of OX384036.1, forward strand.
ATTTATTTAACAAATTACTCGACTACTATTTGAAAATTTTATATAATAATGTGATATAAACATTTAAATTTACAATGCAATCAAACTTACGAAGAGTTTTTCTCAGAATTATTGTTATTTAATTGATTATAAATAATAATAATAACAATTTAAAAAATTCGACAACGTAGCTAGATTTTTACTGCCTTTATCTTTATATGGTATTTTTTTTAGATTTATAGGATTAATAGGTTGGGAGTAATTTGTTAAATACTTTTTTACTGTGATAAAAGCCCCTTAAGTACTAATTTAAATATAACAGATACTAAAAGAAAAGAATTTGTTGAAGCTACTGCAACAGATCCCATCCTTGCAAAAGTTAATAAATATTGTAAAATAGGTTGGCCTAAAGATAAAAAGTTGTTAAATAATGAATTAAAATGTTATTATAAAAATCAACATGAATTAAGTGTAGAAGATGGGTTAGTTTTTCTCAATTTCAAAGTTGTGGTTGCTAAGAAATTACAAAATTATGTATTAGATTTACTACATGAATCTCATTTTGGAATTGAAAAAAACGAAGGCAAGAGCTAGGCAGTTAGTATATTGGCCTGGAATGAATTCAGATATTGAAAATTTAATTAGTAAATGTCAAGTTTGTGAACATTACAGATCATTTAAGATAAAAGAACCAATGATTCCACATAAAATTCCAGATTTACCATTTAACAAACTTGCTTCAGATATACTAGAATTTAAAGGACTTAATTATATGGTCATTCAAGACTATTTAACAAAATGGCTGGAGATTATTCCGCTTAAAAGTAAAACTTCTCATGAGATTGTTAATAAACTAAAGCAAGTATTTGCTATACATGGTATACCTGAAAAATTAGTGGCAGATAATATGCCATATAATTCATACGAGTGCAAACTCTTTGCAAAAAATTGGAATTTTGAAATAGTTACTAGTTCACCTAGATACCCTAAGTCTAATGGACAAGCTGAAAGAGCTGTCCAAATAGCAAAGAATATTCTCAAAAAATGTGATAGAGAAAATATAGATATAAGTTATTCATTGTTAGAATATAGAAATTCACCAATCACTGGCTTAAATGTATCTCCTTCTCAATTATTAATGTCTCGTAGGGCACGTACTAAAATTCCTGTAGTTAATAAGTTATTAAAATCAGAAATTGTTACAAATGCTAAAGAGCAAATTGACAATTGTCAGCAAAGAAACAAATTTTATTATGATAAACATGCAAAAGAGGGTGATACATTTGAACCAGGGGAAATGTAACAATTCAAAGAAATAAGGTATGGGATCCTGCAATTATTGTAAGTCAACATAACACACCGCGATCGTATGTAGTGCAAGACAATAATGGAAACATTGTCAGACGCAATACAATACATTTACGAAAATCAATGAATAAATATGTTCGAAATTCTACAATTGATGAAAATAATTATGAAAGCAATATTGCAGAACCACATATAGATATTAGTAATACCAATACTGACAAACAACACCAGATTTTTACACAACACGTTCTGGAAGAATTGTTAAGCCACCACAAAGATTTGTATCTAAATAAAGTTTTTATGTATGTATTATGAATTAGATAGTATATATTGTATAAAGTTATGATTTGTACTGTTAAATTTAAATTTTGTAAATCAATATTAAATTTGAAAAGGGAGGTGTAACATATAGTGCCATCTATATGTTTGATATTGTATTATTATTATTTTATTGTATTATCGTTGGCAATGGTTAAATTAATTAAGTTAGACAGTTGTTATTTAATAAAAATGAAGAATCAAGGTGTCAAAAAAGTTAAAAAACGACTACAAAAGTGTTCCCAATTATTATCCTTTGTGGAAACCTTCATTTTCTTACAGCAAGACTTATTACACAGAGTAGCTTTATATTGAGGTATGGCTGATTTCAGTAAACTATATTTGAATAAAATAATAATATGTTTGGTAATACATGAAGAGTTTAAAAGTTAGATACTGAACTAATTTTTGGATATCATATTGTTACAGTTAAACATTAATTAATTCCACATTTTTATAGAGTGGCTACTTGTTTCAAATAAAGCGCCTATGGCCATACTCTTTACATATAGTGATACTCTAGGAAGTTCTCTTAAAAGTTGGCGAACCTTACTGTTACAGTATAGGTAAACGTCAAATCCAGTGTGATTATGAACCGTAACATAGAAATACCTATAGCTCATGTTAACAGAACATAGAAGAAGTCAACAGTTACATCCATTATAAACCAGCCTTTAGCTACGTAATTTTTTGAACCTTTTTACTGGCATCACATCAGCTATAAGACTGTATCGCGTATTTAGCGCCCAGTAATCTTCAAACGATGGCATTTTTATGATGCCCATAAGAAGCTCAATTCCAATAAAAGTTTTTATTTCAGACGTAGAAGTAATGATGGAAGAACCAGTTGTCAAGGTAGAATATAAATTGGTTTGTTCGACTATATACTGAATAACCGAATCGTTCCACATTTTTTGGAAATATTGAAGATCTGTAAGGATACCAGGCGGGTCTATAAATTCATTGTCACTAGGAGTTTGATTATGTTGAAAATCTTCTTTTGCCCATTTGTAGTTCGGGACAACTCTATTCTTGGTACCTTTGGTGTTCTTCTTATTTGTTTTTGAAGTTGAAGCAATATTAGTCATAGTGCCACCTCATCGTCCGAGCTCCAGTTATCGGCATCATCTATTGTTATATGGGGCTGTGAAACCTCGGGCTCAAAATCACTATCTACATCGCTATAATCAACGTCTTCATCGTCAGAAACATTGGCATTTTCGGGTGGTAATATAGCTATATACTCTTTTACTAAATTTTTTCGACCGTAGAAAGTGTTAGCGCTAATTGAAGCAAACTGAAAAAAATAAAATAAATTATTGTCTGTAATGCAATTCGAAAATTCGTAGTTTCGATAATGGGCAATGGATACTACAGGATACAAACATGTTAGAGAAGGTTTTGGTAATGGTAGAAATGCATAAATGTTGAACCGTAATGATTTGGAGGGTTTAGTTATCTTGAAAAAAGTGGCGAATGAGAAATTTTAAAAAATTGCGATTTTACATTATTTTAGAACTTTCCTCGTTTGTATTTGTGGACGCAGCCATTGCACACAATAAGTAAATGCACGTTCTATAACTCACCTCGGCGATCCAGAGGTCCTCACTTTCACATCGCACTTCTATGCTTGTGTATCTTGCAGGATACGTTGCCCGATTTCGTTAGACTTTCACTGGATTCGTATTAAAAAATGCATATACTGATATATCTCACGAGATACATCAGCCGATTAAGGGTTAAGGTTGTGAAGGCCCCGGGGCAATTATTGTATGGGGCCCATGTTGATGTAAATAAAAATTACAAATAAAATCAATATCAATATCAAATTTGTCAATTTTAAAGACTGTAATGATAAAATAGCGCGAAATTTTGTTTGAGTTCAAAGTAAAATGGCTTTAAATGAAATTTAGGATGTGAATATCACTTTTTGTGAAATGATTAATAAAAATCATGCATTAATAGGGGGTCATTAATATGTGATTTTTTTACATTAATAATATTCATTAATAAACGATCAACGTGCCTGCCCCTTCCTAAATCCAACTCTGAATAAAATAAACCTTTTACCAAATACTGCACTTATGACGTTATTTTGGCTGTATGAATATTTCTGTAGAAGTAGATAATATAATTAAAATATTTTTGACATTAAACCAAAACTAGGACATCGGCCGGTAAACTAGTCTTCTCGGTTCTCCGAGGACGAACTTCTTAATTCATATAAAGTATGACGAATTAACTAAGTTACCTAAACGACAAAGTGTACCATTAAACCGGTAAAGGCGGGTTTACATTGGTCGTGTAAATGGGTTAGTTACTAGTACTATTAGCTCGCCAGACCGCTACTCATCCAATGTAGCCAACAGAAGCTAGCAGTACCAGTACTAGTACTAGTACAAGTAGTTGGGGTAGTGAAGTAACTAACCTCCCGGGTTAGCTACTCACCTACTAGTATACTATTGTGTTTCGACGTCTCCCTTTAAAGATAATTGTTTTATAGTTAAATTCGGTATTTTTACTTTATTAAAATGAAAAAGTGGTCTTAAACGGAGCCAATAAAGTTTGTAGAACTATATCGTGATCATGAGTGTTTGTGGGATGTCGATAAATTTTGTTATCTTTACTTTATTTCGTTTAATAATAGATTTTGTACGAGATGATATACAACCACGAAAAGAATTCATTTTGTCACCTACAGAACAACTTGTACTGGTACTAGAAGTATAGCTGGTCGTCTAAATTGTATTTCTGGTGTAAACACCTACTAGCCTAGCGCTTAGTTGAGTATACTAGTATAGTCCGCTACTTGTACCAGTAACTGTCTTAGTTACTCCTCCAATGTAAACGCGCCTTTATTCAGCTTTACGTTTAACGGTACCTATTATACAAAAGTACCATGTACGCCATATTTAACCATGTTTGCTTCCCTTATCCACCTATTAAAAAAATATTCGACTCTTGGAGACACTACGTACAATCGTGCAGAATATAAGAATCTAGTTCGGAATCCTAGATCGAGTCCTCGGAAGAAACTTGTGTAGAATGAGGTGTAGAATACCTAGTATCGGAATAGTAGAATCTGTCGGAATCTGTACTTTCGTCTGTACCGAGGTCTGTACTCTCCAGTTTTTTTCTCCGATTTTTTCAATCTTAATACCGAAATTCGAAGTCCTATAAAATAGCCGCCCGAGCAGGGACTTGAACCCTGGACCCTTGGATTAAAAGTCCAATGCTCTACCGACTGAGCTACCCGGGCTCACATGGTACTTTTGTATAATAGGTACTGTTAAACGTAAAGTTGAATACTACTGGTTAAACGGTACACTTTGTCTTCGAAGCAGCAGTCTTCGTACTGCTTCGGTGCGTATCGGCCGCGAATTTTCGCGCGACGCGCTATGTTCAGAAGCATTTTTAGCAATGTTCTCCAAACTTGTATGAAAATGTGAGATATACAAATTGTAGCTTTTGTCTTCTACTTTTAGAAGCCGTTTTCAAAATTTAAATCGTACGATTCAGCCAATATTTACGCATTTTGCAAGATTAGGGTATAAATTGTTTATAACGCGATTGTGCAAAAACTATTAAAGCGACAAATTTCATCTTTCTTCAGTTCAAAATACATGTTATTGGCTATCATTTCCCGAAAAATTACTTAGTCCTTAATATTGAAAATTAACGGAGATACGAATTTTTGAAAAAAGGTCCATTTTGAGCAATTTCACATATCATAAATTGAATTACGGATATGTAATTAAGGATATATATATATAGGTACATATCCATAATTCAGATTATATTGTTTCGTAGGTTATTTTAGAATATTACTATACCGATTGTGGATATCACTAAACGATTTACGCATATCACTAAACTAATTAGAGATATCACTAAATGAATTGAGGATATTACTATTACTAAACAAATTATGAATATCACTAAATGAATTAAGCATATCACTAAATAAATTATGGATATGTAAAATGTGGGGAAAATTGCACTAAACGAAAAAATAAATAATAATAAATTCATGATATCTGCAATTTTATTTCACATATCTCAAATTTAATTAAGGATATCAAAAATACAATTACAGATATCAATAATTGAATTTAAGATATCTTTTATTCAAGAAATCTAAAATTAAATTTTTGATATCTGTAATTTTATTTTTGATATCCTAAATACAATTTGAGATATCTTAAATTAAATTGCAGATATCATTAATTTAATTCTGTTTAGTTCAATTTTCCACACATTTTACATATCCATAATGTGTTTAGTGATATCCTTTATTCATTTAGTGATATTCATAATTCGTTTAGTGATATCCTTAATTCATTTAGTGATATACCTAATTCGTTTAGTGATATCCGTAATTCGTTTAGTGATATCCGTAAATCGTTTAGTGATATCCTTAATTCAGTTAGTGATATCCACAATTGGTCTAGTAATATTCTAAAATTATATATATATATATATATATATATATATATATATATATATATATATATATATATATATATATATATATATATATATATATACAACTCACTATCATTGAAGCGTCCTTATATTTACAATTTTCCATCAACCGAGCGTCCGGCTCCAATGAAGCGTCCATATATTGGTCACTATGTTAAATTGGCTCCTAGTACCATCTAGTAGTCATATTTAAAAATTTTGGTGGACGCCGAATTGATAGTGAATTATCATTTGCCGTATACTTTTAGTTCAGCCGAACGCTCACTCGTGGCGTTGCTGCGCTAGGCGTATAAGTATACTTTCATCCAATCTATCGCCTACCGAGCGTCCTCAAACTGGCAACACCGAAACTTATGTTTTCAAATGTTATGTTCGAAGTGTTCGTGTTCTCTTGATATTGGAGTATGAAGCAAAATATCAAAGTACGTTTTTTTTTGTTTCGACTACGTGGTTCTGGTTATCAAGAACTTATATACTTATAACAAACTTTTTTTTTCATCACACGTGAACGCAAAGCACGCCGTTATTCCCTTTTTAAACTAAAGGGAGCAAACCACGCTTTTGCTCCCTAGGAGGCAAAAACGTGTTTTTCTTCTTGGCGTGTTTCGCGTGCATTAAATAAAAAAAGATTTTTTAATCGAGTCATAAATTATGTTCAAATTTGTTTGAACTATTAGGGGGGAGTGTTAAACATCAAGATCTACATCGTTTGCCTGATCCTCATGAAATTTTGCTTGCAGATTTCTTTTTACCAGACTCAGAATTTGATTGGACTATTAGGGGGTGAGGATTAATAATATAGAATCTCGACCATTTGTCCGATTCTCATGAAATTATGCACGCAGGTCTCTTTTAACTGAAGTCAGATTTTAAAGTACTTATGTTTAAATTCGATCATAAGGGGTGCGGATTATAAATCTATAGAATCTAGACCATTTGTCCGATTCTCTACAAATTTTGCAGGCTGGACTCTTTTTTACTATAGTCAGATTTTTAGGTATATTTGAAATTTATTGGGCTATTATTAGGGGTAATCTCTAATCTAGACTGTCTGTCCGATTCTCACGAAATTTTGCATGCGCGTCTTTTTTTACTAGAGTCAGATTTCAAAGTATGTTTAAATTCGATCGATTCATTATAGGGAAAGACGAGGGATTAAACTTAAAAAATCGCTTTACAGTCGTAATTTTTTTTTGAGCGAAACTCGGTAATATGTAGCAATCAACTAAAGTAAGAAAGATAGTTTTTATTTATCGGGTTATAAATTATATTTAAATTGAGGTATGAGGGTTAACCTCTAGATCTAGACCGTTTGTCCGATTTTCACATAATTTTACAAGCAGATATCTTTTGAAAAGAGCCTGATGTTAAGGTATGTGTGGTGTGACTTTGTTCGGGTCCAAAGAGGTGGGGGTTAAATTCAACAATCACTCAAATGACCGTAATAATTGTTTTTTTTGCAACAATCCTCGGTATATACCATTGAAATAAAATTGAAATACTACCAGAAAAATTATCGACATAACTACGAGACTACGACTACTTATGGTATTAAAAGTGAGAGTTTTTTTTAAAATTGGGTCATACATAATGTTTTATTCGATCGGACTATTATGGGGGTAGGGGTTAAATATCTATATCTAGAAGGTGATTCCATGAAAGAACAGAACAATGAAAAAACAGAACACGAAAAAACAGAACATGAAAAAACAGAACATGAAAAAACAGAACATGAAAAAACAGAACAATGAAAAAACAGAACATGAAAAATCAGAACAATGAAAAAACAGAACAATGAAAAAACAGAACACTGAAGAAACAGAACAATGAAAAAACAGAACAGTGAAAAAACAGAACACTGAAAAAACAGAACACTGAAAAAACAGAACATTGATAAAACAGAACATGAAAAAACAGAACACATAAACTAATCTATGCTAACAAAAACCTTGTTGAGTCCAACAGAACTCCGTTTTTTTGACATAAACTAATCTATGCTAACAAAACCCTTCTTGACTCCAACGGAACTCCGTTTTTTTGACATTAACTAATCTATGCTAAAAAAACCCTAATTGAGTCCAACAGAATTCCGTTTTTTTAAATAAACTAATCAATACTAACAAAACCCTAATTGAGTCCAACAGAACTCCGTTTTAAAAAAAATAAACTAATCAATACTAACAAAACCCTAATTGAGTCCAACAGAACTCCGTTTTTTTAAAAATAAACTAATCAATACTAACAAAACCCTAATTGAGTCCAACAGAACTCCGTTTTTTTGACATAAACTAATCAAAGCTAACAAATTGTTATTTTTTTTTCATATTCTGTTTTTTCATGTTCTGTTTTATCAATGTTTTGTTTTTTCAGTGTTCTGTTTTTTCACTGTTCTCTTTTTTCATTGTTCTGTTTTTTCAGTGTTCTGTTTTTTCAGTGTTCTGTTTTTTCATTGTTCTCTTTTTTCATTGTTCTGTTTTTTCACTGTTCTGTTTTTTCATGTTCTTTTTTTTCATGTTCTGTTTTTTCATGTTCTGTTTTTTCATGTTCTGTTTTTTCATTGTTCTGTTTTGTCCGGTCACCCTAGAAGGTTTGTCCGATCATTATGAAATTGAAATAAAATAGTATTGCTTTGACAGCAAATAAAGAAATAGTTAATTAATTAAACCTTATTTAGTAAATAGATAATAGATATTTATGTAACAAGTAAGGAAACAAAAGTTGTTACCTTACGTATGTGAAATTTGTACCACGAGGCGTGGCCGAGTTTTGTAAACACATAAGTAAGGTGACTACCGAGATTCCTTACTTGTTGCATTATATACTTTAATATAGAATAAATGGAATTTTTGTTTGAAATTATGAAATTTTGTCATTTAATGTCTTACAAATTATGACATGAAACTAAAACACCCAAATTAGGTTATCTACAAACCACATTTTTATTCGAATTTAAAAAAAATTTAAACAGCATAAAATATGTGATTGCAAGTTAAAAACATTTTATATTGAAGTTTCTTTACAATGTGATCTATAAATTTTTTAAATAAATGTAGTTTTATATGTGTACTTTTTATTTTTAAAAAAAGAGTAAAATAAAGACCATTGCATGAAGTAATTAAATTAATTTCCTAGCGCAAATTTGAGAAATAAATTGTCTATAACCAAACGAAAGTAAGAAAATAATATTTACCTATTTTTAAAAACCCAAATAAACACTGCTTGATATAGGTACTGTAATGTCCTAATCTCATTTGATTAATTTTCTATTATTTTTCTGTATAATGAGTAGTAGATTTTAAATAGGTAAATTACAGTCGTGTCGAGCATTATTTTTCTTCCAAATAAAATTTCTGTTTCACATTTTTACCTTTAAAGCTTACAACAATTTTTTTATTATTATTAAACATTTATTTTTTTTAAATTGCTACTTAACAAGATTTCGATAAGTAACAAACAAATTTATTCGGAAAAATAAATAGCTCTTATGTAATTAACATTACAAACATTGACATTAAAATATTTACTACTTTCGGTTTGTGCTTTCCATACCAAAATAACTGAGTAAATCATCATTTCCTAACCAGAAGTAATAAATTTTGAACAAAAATTATTTATAAAATGCATTAAGTAGTATTATATTCTAATTTTAAACCTAATCAATAGTTGTTGTCAACAAATTTGTGAATTTAGTAATTATTGAAATATAATGCATTTGTTGCTAATTTTCATTTAAATAATTAACTATCAGATCACAGACAATTTGACCGATTTTCAATATATTTTTATTATACTTAGTTATAAGCATACAAATCCAACTTAAAATATAGACTGAATAATCAATTAACGTACTATCTGAAAACAAAATGTAAGCGATTTATTCCACATATAACTTTGTTATATTTATTCAACTTGTCGATAATAACTCCGTCTTTTCCATTCAAATCCCCAATATAACGCGCGAAGTAACATTGTTCAGTCGCGGCAACACTGTCGGACGCTTGATAATCGATGAATTGTAATAATCCGTATATTCCGGACGCTTCAAAGATGATAGTTTGAACGGACGCTTCAATGATTATGATTATGAATTGGGAATATACACCGACCGGACGCTCTAATCAGGTTTTTTGAACGGACGCTGTGTTGATAGTGAGATGTATATATAAGTTATATTATTGAAAAAATGCAACATAGATAAAATTATGCTGTGTCGCATGTTTCTCCCCGTGAGAAACATGCTCTGCTGTAACTAGATTCCTAAATCTCGTAGATAATAAGTTTTCTTGTAAATTAGAATAGATAGAATAAGTTAGTCAGTAGTTAAGCTTTGTAGAAGCAACATATCTTGTAGTTGACAAATAAAATTCTTTTTTAAAAAGTAATTTTATAAAGATCGATCGTTAATTGGCGCAGTCTAGGTAGGATTGCTAAACAGTGCTAACGAATATAGTTCTGGTTCACATTAGTGATTTAACGGCAATCAAAGAACCGAATCGATCAACTGACGCTAGCAGCTGAGAGGACATCAGCACCGCAGCATCAAAAACTTCTACGTCGACGCTAACACAGCTGAGAGCATATCAGCGCCGTAGCAGCCGACATCGTGGCCGAGAGAATATCGGACAACAAGTAGAAACCAAGCAACGTAAATCAAGATACATCCGTGGAAGCACATCCACCCACACAGAAGCAGATCTTCAACGGACATGAAGACACTGATTTTACTGTGAGTACCTTTATGTCTTTTAGAGGTTACAATTCAGACACAAGCTACGACTCTGACTCCAGTTCAAATTCAAACTCAGATCTAATTTCAAAATTAAATTCAGATTCTGAAAACGAACTGTTCCAAATTTTTAATAATAAATTAAAAATTGATCCTTTAATCATGGTTGTCCCGGAACTTAAGAAACAGTACCTGGACATGATACCAGAGTTTCACGGAGAACGTGAACTCTTACCTCGATTTCTTGAAATATGCGAGAAACTGGTAAACAAATTTTATAATAGAATAGACGTCACTGATTTCCAAAATGAATATCTGATGTCAACAATATTATATAAGATTAAAGGTGACGCAGCAGTAAATATCGCGAGTTGTTCCATTAGCAATTGGAAAGACTTAAAAGAAGCTTTATTGTCCACATAGGCCGACAAACGCGATACTTACACACTAGCAATAGAATTAACCGAACTAAAACAATCACAAAACGAAACACCTTTCGAATTTTATAATAAAGTACAACACTTATTAAATCTCCAAATTAGTTATATTAAAACGCATAACACTGCTAACGAAAAAGATACTTTGATTAAATATTTTCAAAATTATGCCTTACGCATATTATTAAGAGGTTTAAAAGAACCAATCGGACAACTCATGCGTACTAAAAATCCACAAGACCTAAATTCCGCAATGAGTATGCTGACAAATGACTTTCAGTTTGATAATGCACAGAAAACTGCTAAACCATCAGCAAACAATCATAATAAACTCATTCCTAAACAGATGCAAAAGTTCGTTCCAACTAAACCGTTATATCTAACTAATTACGCGCAACCCAATGCAAATGCAACATTTTATAAAAATAATTACCAAAATCCACAATCAAATCAAAATTACTCTCAAAATTCGCAATTTAATACAAAAGCAATAACAATGCAAAATCAAAATTCAACTCCTAGCCAAAGTTTCCCAAAACCAACACCAATGAGCATTTCCACTAACAATACTTATCAACCACGACCTGGACCATCCAGTGGTAATCAAAATTTATTATTTAACATAAACGGCGATACATTCAGTGACAACGAACTCGAACCCGACACCAACCTTGATAACGATAACACATATTACCAAGAACAACAAGTTGAACCTTGCATAGAATTCCCCGCAGACACAGAGAACGAAACCGATCATTTTTTATACGAAACCGCCTCGGAAATATTCCAAACATAGAATTATTTAATTCTACGAATTACAACAACACACTACCATTCATTATTCTACCCGAAAATAATCTCAAAGTACTAATAGACACCGGTAGTACGAAATCTTTTGTAAAGCCAGAAATTGCAAATAAATTTTACAAGAATTCCATATTTAAAGACCCTTTCAAAATTTCTACAGCACATGGCACTTCCATAGAACAATTTAGTACTCTAATACCAGTTTCAAAATTATTTAATTTAAACCAAGAAAATAATTCTTGCCTAAAATATCACCTGTTTAACTTTCACGATAAATTCGATATGTTATTAGGCATAGATAATTTGAAATTATTAAAAATCACTATCGACATATATAACGATTTAATGATAACCCCATATTCAAAAACAAAACTTCACTATCTCCAATCTTGCAATGATATCCAAAATTCAAAATCAATTCTTAAAAATAAACAGTTAGCTGAATACCAAAATTATTCAATCCCTAAGTTAAAACATCCTAACCTAAATATTAATGAAGCAGATAACATGGCCGCATTATATAAAATCGTTGATGATTTTAATAAACAATTACAAAATTCTAATAGTAATAAAGATCTTGAAGATTCCCAGTCTTTAATAGTCGAAACTAATAATGATAACCAAATTATAAATGATAACGCATCTGACGATACTGACGCAACTATGCATTCTAATATCGAGAACCCTATAGTAGGAATTCCAATAGTCGAGTGCCCCGTTAACCACGGTAAAAACCAAATAATAATATCAGAAGTAGAATATAATCCTTCAAATCCCAAAATAATAAAATTTCAGAAAAACAAACAAAGAATACTAGTACAATTTTCAAAACAAAATTACGAGAACGAAATGCTTAACTTCATCAAAGAATTCATAGTCCCTCGTGTTAAATATTATATTTACTTCGAAACCCCTATTTATGAAAAATTTAGTACCACATTACAAAAATACTTTAAAAATTCAGAGATACAAATGATAAGATGCACAAAAAAACTTTTAGATGTCACAAATGAAGATGAAATCACACAACTCATTCAAAATTACCACGAAAGTAAATCAAACCATAGAGGAATCGATGAAACGGAAACTCGCATAAAACAACTATACTACTGGCCACAACAAAGAAAGTCTATTCAAAATTTCATAAACCAATGCGAAATATGTCAAGTAACAAAATATGACAGAAACCCTTTAAAACTAAAATTCAACATAACTCCAACTGCATTGAAACCTTTCCAAATTGTACATATAGACAGTATCACGTTAGAAAAATCAAAATTCTTAACTATAGTAGACTCCTTTTCAAAGTATGCTCAAGCATATAAATTAAATTCAGGTCAAGGTATAGAAGTAGTAAATAAACTGGTTAAATTCTTTTCACATCACCCCATCCCAGACCAAATAATATCGGATATTGGATTGGAATTTAAAAACTCGGTATTGCAAGAACTACTAGAAACCCACAAAATTAAAATCCACTTCATTAGTTCGCAACACCCAGAATCAAATGGTATTGTAGAACGTTTCCATTCGACCCTAATCGAGCACATTAGACTTTTCAATAATCAGGACTTGTATAAACTGGAACCTATCGAAATCAAAGTAAACTACGCCCTACTAGCATACAATAACACTATCCATTCTACAACCAAATTAAAGCCTACTGAAATTATTTCCGGACACATTGACTCCAATTCCCCATTCAATATCGAAATAAACCAACAGCTTGTAAATAACTACATCACTGACCATAAGAACAAAATGCAACTATTATATCAAAAAATTAATGAAAAGATTGATCAAAATAAAAATAAAGTAATAGATAAACAAAACGAATCGCGAGAAGAACTACCCGAAATCCCAGATCAAATATTTGTTAAAAATAAACAAAAGCAGCAAAAAACTAAAAACAAATATAAGAAAGAAGAAATCAAGCGGATAAACCAAAATCTAAAAACCGCTAAAATAAAACCTAAACACGGCAACACTACTGAAAATATCCATCTTTCAAATATTAAACGTCCTAAAAAGAAAACTCATTCTAATAAAAATATTCCAGGTTGTTCGCATTCGCACACGGATCAGACATCATAGACATTACTGAAAATTTGGGAATTTTACCAATAAACCTTGGACCAGCCAAATTAGAAAAGACAAGACATACCTTTGTACACTATTATGACCTAACACAACTTTATACGCAGTATGACGATTTAAACATGCAATACAACAAAATTAACCAAACCAGCTCTAACAATACCAATTATAATAACGAATTAAGTAATTATAATAAGATAATTAAATTTATTCAATTAAGCATAAATGACAAAATTAATAACATCAAAATACATTCGAGTAATAACAGGAATAAAAGAGGACTAATTGACGGCTTAGGTACAATATTCAAATCAATCACTGGTAACTTAGATGCAGAAGATGGAAAAAGATTTAACGAAATATTAGAACATTTGCAAAGAAATGACCAAAATTTACAAAATCAAATAAACATGGCGTATAGTGTAAATCAACAAATTATACAAAAGTTTAATGGTACGATTCACGACATACAACATAACGAATTAGTATTAAAATCAAAAATTGAGTACTTATACAATTTAATAAAAGACAAAATCAAACTAGACGTTTGGCTGATCAAAGACCTTTATAATCAACTGATAATATTGTACAACGTCATATTAAACATATTTCAAGATATCGAAAACTCTATAACCTTTTGCAAATTAAGAACAATGCATCCAAGTATTATCAAACCAGAAGAATTATTTTTGGAATTACAAAAAATATCAAAATATTACAAAAATGAACTACCATTTGAATTAACATATGAAAATATCTTGGATTTTGAATCAATAGTAACAATTAACTGTAAAATACTACCTACAGCAATAAATTATTTTATATCACTACCAATAAATTTCGAAAAGAAATACGAACTTTACTATTTACACTCAATACCTACAAAACTAGAATCAGAGTTCGTAACAATCATTCCCGATGTAAAATATTTGTTAAAATCTGGAAATAACGAAATTAAGCCTCTACACGACATTTGTACCCGAAGTAAAATGTATCAGTGCCAGAACAACTTCGATGTTCATTACAACCCTGCATGCGAACGTCATATTCTCTTAGAGGATAATACCAATCAGTGCCAATATACAAAACTGAACATTAAGCGAAACCACATCGAGATCATCCCCGAAATAAACAAACATCTAGCAGTATTTCCTGAAGAAGAAAAACTGAAGATAAAGTGTCATCAAAGTGCACAAGTGAAAGTGTTACGTGGTGTTTACCTTATCAGTGAAAACGGTTGTGAAATATTCTTCAAAAATCAAAAATTAATCTACAAAGACAAATCAATTGGAAAACCAGTATTATTTGAAAAATTTAGATTTGAATTAAATACAAATCAAACAACAAATTTAACAATAAATCTAAAAACAATAAACCTAGAAGATATACCCATCAACCCCCTAACACCTATTAGTAACGATCAAAATAACTTTCACATTCCTAGCATCTGGACACTAATACTTTATATTGGACTTTTAATTATAATTATTTGTATAGCATTTAAACGAATTAGGAATCTATACACTCAACGTAGAATTTCAACCCTACCGCCACAACATGATGATATCCGCCTACCCGAAGGGGCTCCATTCTGAGAAGGGAGGAGTTATATTATTGAAAAAATGCAACATAGATAAAATTATGCTGTGTCGCATGTTTCTGCCCGTGAGAAACATGCTCTGCTGTAACTAGATTCCTAAATCTCGTAGATAATAAGTTTTCTTGTAAATTAGAATAGATAGAATAAGTTAGTCAGTAGTTAAGCTTTGTAGAAGCAACATATCTTGTAGTTGACAAATAAAATTCTTTTTTAAAAAGTAATTTTATAAAGATCGATCGTTAATTTATATATATATATATATATATATATATATATATATATATATATATAGTCAGTAAACCCTTCTACCGTTAGGTGTAGGGCAGTATCCTTTATTTATCGTGCACAAACTTTGTCCACTGTTTCTTGTCTCTGGCACATACTTTTGCTTCTTGTACTGTCGTTCCCTTCTTACTGTCTTTTGAACGATGTCGTCCCAGTCCGCCATTGGTCTGCCACGTCCTCTCTTTTGAATTATTTTTGCTGTCCAAACTTTTTTCACGGGCCTCTTGTCGTCCATCCTCAACAGGTGTCCCCACCAACTCAGTTGTCTCTGCTCTATAAACTCTTCTATCGGTTTCATTTTCAATTCTTCTCTTATATTTACGTTCCTTATTTTGTCCAGCATTGTTACTCCTTTGACTCTTCTCAGATATTTCATCTCTAATGCTTGTATTCTACTTTTAATTTTTCTTGTTGTGACCCACGTTTCGCAACCGTAGGTTAATATTGCTCTGTATATTGTTTTAAAGACCGTTATTTTTGTTTTCTGTGATATCTCTCTTTTACCTATAAAACTATTTTTCATCATATGGAACATTGTCGCTGTCTTATTTATTCTTCTGTTTATGTCTTCATCTTGCTTTCCAGTACTTTCTAGTAGTACTCCTAAATATTCAAACTTTTCTACCTGTTCTATGTTATTGTTTTTTATTTTTATGATCATATTTTGTCTTTCGTTGGCTATTGCCATCACTTTTGTCTTTTTAGCATTTATCTTCATTCCATATTTATTTAACGTATTGTTCCATACATTAAGGTTATGCTGCAAACTCGTTTCGCTACCGGCCATTATCACTACATCATCAGCAAAAGCACATTCTCCTATTTCAATCTTTTGTAGATTTCTGTAGCCTACCCTTAGTTTCTTCATTTCGGGTTTACATTCTTTAATAATTTCGTCCATAAATATTATAAAGAGCAATGGACTCATTACTCCACCTTGTCTTAGGCCGCCTTTAGTTTCGAATACGTCAGAGGTTCTATTTTTACTAATGACATAATTTAGGTTATTGTTATATAGGCTCTTAATTGCGTTAATTAATTTCTTGTTAACGTTTCTTGTTTCTAGGCTATCCCATATTTGCTGTCTCTGTACTCTGTCAAACGCTTTTTCCAAATCTATAAATGCCATAAACGCTTTGTTCTTGCTTCTTAAGGTCTTTTGTATTATTTGTTTTAATGTGAATATATGGTCTTGTATACTTCTTCCCTTTCTGAATCCGCTCTGTTCTTCTTCTAATACTGGTTCTACTATTTTTCTCAATCTTTTTTCTAGTATTCTCTCATACACTTTCAGTGTTGTGCTTAGCAGCGAGATCCCTCGATAATTATTACAATCTCTTGTGTCACCTTTTTGTGTAATGGCATTATGACTGCTACTTCGCAGTCTTTAGGTATTTGTTCATATTTCCAAGCATTATTGAATATGTCTAATAATAGTATTATTCCTTCTCTGCCCATATATTTTAGCATCTCTCCACTTATTTTATCGTGTCCTGTTGCCTTCCCATTTTTAATCAGCTTTACCGCTTCGGATATCTCGTCCATTGTTATTTCGGTGTTTTCGTCTACAAGTACTTCTCTTATTCTTGTCATATTTGTGTCGTCTTCGGTTACGTTCAGGAGTTCTTGGAAGTATTCTCTCCATCGGTTCATCACTTGTTTTTCATCAGTTAGGAGTTTACCAGCTCTATCTTTTATTATGTCCATTTGTTTTCTTTCTTCTTTTCTTAGCGATTTCAGTGTTTTATAGAATAGTTTTTGGATTTCTTTACTATTTCTCTCCATTTGATCACCGAACTTTTCCCAGCTTGTTTCTTTCGCTTTGTTGGTCATCTCTTTAACCTTTCTTCTCTCTTCTTTATATACATTATAATTATCTTGTGTTCTGTTACTTAAATACATCTTCCATTTTTCTTTCTTTATTTTTATTGCTTGTTTTATTTCTTCATTCCACCAGGCTGTTTGTTTTTTGTTAGTTCTTATTTTTGTCGTTCCACACACTTTTCTTGCTGCATTCAGTAGCGTGGTTTTGAATAGTTGCCACTTCTGTTCGATGTCTGTGTTATCACTTATAGTAAGTATCTCCATTTGTTTTCTTACCTCTTCTTCGTATTGTTTTGCTACTAACTCCTCTTTTAACCTGTACGTTTTAATTATTTCAGATGCGTTCTCCTTTATTTCCCCTTTTTGTTTACTCATTTCTTCTTTATTGTAAGCTTTTTTTATTTTTGCTTCTATCAGGAAATGATCACTGTATATTTCAGGGCCTCTCTTTGCTCTTACATCAATTATACTTTTCCTATTTTTCCTCTCCACTAGTATGTAGTCTATTAATGATTTGTCTGCTGCATATGGTCCTTGTCTTGAATACATGTGGATTTCTTTGTGTTTATAAAACGTGTTAGTAACTATGAGGTCGTTCAGGATGCAGTAATCAATAAGCCTTGTTCCATTATTGTTTAGTCTTTCTTCTCCAAATTTACCTATTATATAGGTTGATTCCTCTTCCCTTTTCCCAACTCTCGCGTTGAAGTCTCCTAGTACATAAATATCTCCCAGGCTGTTCTCGGTCTCTATGTGTAGCTGCTCCCAGAATTCGTCTTTATTTTTTGCTACCTCATCCTCGTTAGGTGCATATACTACTATAATTGTAAGTATCCTGTCATTTGTTTCTTTCATTCTTATCTTTAGTATTCTTTCAGAACAGGCTTCCCATTTTTCTACGTATTTAGCGTATTCTTTGTGTATTAGACAAGCTACTCCAGCTGTTGCTCGTTTATCTTGTGGTACTCCGCTGTGTATCAATAAATGTCCGTCTTCCATAACTTTTTCTCCTTTTCCTTTTTTTTTTTGTTTCTGTTACTGCCAGTATGTTTAATTTCTCTTTATTGAATTCATATATTAGTTCATTTTCTTTCCCGTTTATGCTCCTAATGTTCCATGTTGCTAGTTTCCAAATTTATTTGTTTTAAATTTCGTGTTTCCATTTTCTTTGCTTTATTGTTTCCGTAATTTTCCCACAAGATCTATGCCCTGTACTTAAATTTATAATTTTTTCCCTTGTTCTTCCTAATACATTATTCCCTTTCCAAGTAGTATTCTTAGTCCTTTTGCTTAGCTTAGTCGTTACCTTTTTTCTTGCCTCAGTATTTAATAGTTTTTTGGGTGCTTTTCTTCTACCTGTCCAGCCTCTTCCAGGCTTCCTGATTTTGTATTCCAATTATATTGTTTGTTATCTATGTGTAACTTATTATAAAATTTTTTTGTTTTATTTCCTTTCTCCTTTTCTTCTCTAGCCGTCTTTCTTATTATCGCCTGCATCTTTCGTTCTTCCTGTGTTAAATCATTGTCTATATATATTTTCTCGTTCATTCCTTTCAATTTATTTTTATTTTTCATAATATTTAGTTTGTCTTCGTAGTTTTCTATTTCAGCTTTGATTATTGTGGACCCTTCAACTCTTTTTATTACTGAACCGTATTTTATTATACACTTAGCTTGTATTTCTTTTTCTAAGAAAGCAGATACTACTGTTTTAATATTCACTTCTCCTTCTTGTATTGCTAAACCCTTGATAATGATGTTATTTACCCGGTTACTTTTATCTTGTGCTTCCAATCTTTTTTGCATGGATTCTATTATCTCTTTCATTTTTTCTTTTTCTACTTGCCACAGTTTTTCTTTTTCTTCATAATCTCGTTTTATTTGTTTTATTGTTTCACTGTTATTTTTAATTTCTTGTTTTAGGTCATTGTGGTTTAGTTCCATACGATCTTTAATACAATTTACATTTGTTGCCATAGCAGTTATCATTTGCTTTAGTTCTTCCATTTCTTCTGTTTCTTTCGTATCAGTTTTCTTGGGTGGTGTTCTAATAGTTTGTTTACTCTTCTTAAATCCGTTTTCTTCCTCACTCTTAATTTCCTCTCGTTTCCTTTTTACCTTCAGCTTACCTGTAAAGGAAGGTATTGGAATCATGCAAAAAATCGGGTGGTGAATTTTTAGTGGATGAGCACGAATTAGGGTCCTTACAACTCATTTTTGATAGTTTCACGATGATGTCTGTGTGTATGTGTGTGTGTATGTGTGTGTGTGTGTGTGTGTGTGTGTGGTCAAGGGGTGTTAGTCGCATAACTCAAATACGAATTACCCGAAAATTTTGATATTTGGTATTTAACATTTGTATATAAATTGGAAGAGCTCCTTAGATTTTGGTACAAATATCTTCATCGGAAGTGATATTTTTTGAAGATTGAAAAGGTTAATTGTCAAAATTGTATATAACTTTGGAAAAATATAGTATTTATTTGTAATAAGAATAAGAGGAAAAGTTATTTGCAACTTATTACGTTATAAAAAAAATGTCTTTATCTGGTAGCATTAAAGAACTGCAGTAAAATTTAAAAAATAAATTTATCAAATAAAACGTTGATATCTTGTAATCCATGATCGGTTGATTTTTGTTTCTGCGTAAAAAATATTGACAGGTGAGACGGGTGACAAGTTGGCATACTAGCGCTATATAAGTCCTAAGTAAGATATTAAATGTAGTAATTGAACGGAGGATGGCTTCAACACAGCAGAGTTTTCCTGTGAATGAATCTTTTTATTCAGGTGATGCAAATTTCTGTGTTTGAATATTTTAGATTTTTATTTGTATATTTTAAATGGACACCGGATTGTACGTATACATTTCTGTTTAAAGTCTAGATATGGCGGAAAGTTGTGTGATGGCCACGTCAGATTTTTTCTAATGAGTTACTTCGACCTCTTGGCGTGTTGTACATTTGCCCTAGTTCGCCGTCACTGCTAGCCACGCTGCTGCCGGCTACTCCGTGCGCAGGCTCCGGTAGCCCGACTTAGCAATGCAAAGAAATAAACTTGACTTTTCTACCACCGTTGCAAACACACTTTGTCTATTTTAGATCTCACAGTTTTGATAATCTTAAGGTAGACTAAACTTCCCAAGTGTTATGGACAGATAACTACTTCTGCCGAACTTATAACCTCACTAACAGTTTTACACGTTTGATTTTATACAGTTTATCTAAGTTATTTTAGGGGGATTTATACACCGCTATACACTCAGATACTTATTATATAACTATTTATCACTTTTATTTATAATTACACAGTAATTCCCTATATTTTAGAGTTTATCACTGGTGCACTTAATAAGCAAAGTTTCTCATCGAACCATAGGCGTACTCAAAAAAAAAATTAATAAAAAATAAATTTAATTAATAAAATAATATTTTTAATTTCGCCGTATAACCACCATTCAAAATGCGACAAATGTAACAGTGGTAAATTCGGACAAGTATTTAAATATTCCGAAATTCTTTTAATGTAAGGTTAAATTATCCAAACTTTTTATTTAAGTTAGTATCGTATACAAACTTAATAATAATAGCCCAGTGTATATTTCTTTTTTGTACTTATGTACCTCCTAAAGACTATAAAAGTAGAAGTAAGGTTTATAGTTTCAATGATCGGTGTGCTAAGAACAAAAATACGCTATTAGGCCACAAAAAATACATATTAAGTAAAAATAACTCAATATGTGCACATTGCCGTGACCAGTATTCGAACCTGGGTTACTACGGCCACAACGTAGGGTCTTGACCTTTAAACGATCACGGCGGATTATGGCTACCGAAGAACTGTAATCCAAATATAATAACTGCCTTTTTATCAAATTTCATAGTGTGCTTGATTTAGTGAACAAAATCTTCAACATTTAAAAATATCCTTTGCAATATCTGCCCGGCTAGCTTAGTCGGTAGAGCATGAGACTCAGGCCAGGGTCGTGGGTTCGAGCCCCACGTTGGGCGAAGGTTTTGCTGCAATGGAGCGTAGAACGCAAGGTATATATTTAGTAGTTATACAGTAACTTATTAGAACACTAACGCCACAAACAGACATAAAACTAAACGTAGGTCACGTATGTTCAAAAACTGAAAAATATCAACTAAACTTCAATAGTGTTTTGAACGCACTTACTAAATACAGAAAGCAACCAAGTAGGTTGGCATATTTTTGAGGGTATACAGGGTGTAACAGCGAAACCAACAACGTCTATATTTTCTTTATTATTATAGTTACAAAAAAATGTTAAATAGCAAAGTTGTAGCAGACTAAGGGGGATATCTGATTAAAGAATAAAATAATTTTTTTCTCAAGTTAAAACACAAAGTTATATTTTTTCAAATGGGAATATACATATTTTTTAGGCCTATCCGATAGAGTATTTTATTCTGAATTCAATCATGTATTCGTTTTATATCCTTATATAATAAAAATATTGAGAAAAATTCAGTTGAAATTTAAATAATTTCTAATTTTTAATATTAATGTGCAGTAATCAATGGATGAAAAACAAGTGATAAATTAAATATGGACGTGGTTTCTTTGGATATCACGTGGCATAAATATCGCAAGCTTGTATGGTTTTTTTTTTTAATTTATTACTTGTTTTTCATCCATAGATTACTGCACATTAATATTAAAAGTTAAAAATTATTTAAAATTCAATTGAATTTTTCTCAATATTTTTATTATGTAAGGATATAAAACGAATACATGGTTGAATTCAGAAAAAAATACTCTACCGAATAGGCCTAAAAAATATGTATATTCCCATTTGAAAAAATATAACTTTGTGTTGTAACTTGAGAACCACTGGTTAAAAAAATTATTTTATTCTTTAATCAGATGTCCCCCTTGGTCAGCTACAACTTTGATATTTAAATTTCTTTTAAACTATAATAATAAAGAAAATATAGGCGTTGGTTGGTTTCGCTGTTACACCCTGTATAACCATCATAATGTACTACATCCAAGAGGGTTGGTCGGGTGGTAGCATTGTGTGCATTCCACAAAACCTCTAAATTCTGTGACTATACGTTTGTTACTGTCACAAATATTTAGATTATTACTTCTACAGAAATGTTTAGTTCACGTACATAAGTGAAGTATTTGGTAGAAGAATGTTTTTTTTATTGACATTAATTCGTTAGGTATTTTATTTATGACTACTATGGAAAGTTTATATTTATGCTTTCAATTATTGTCAACGTAAAGTTTCTTACTAAGGGCCTGGCAAAAATAATTATTTATGTAACAAGTATGCAAAATAGATTTATAGAGGTTGGATCTATTTACGGACGAGGCGCAAACCGAGTCTTGAAATTAGGCGAGTCCTCTAAAACTCAGTTTGTGTACGTGTTACATACAAAACAATTTTAGTTTATGGTCTCCAAATTTGTTAAGTATTTATTCTAAATTGTTCTTGACTATAAAATAAAATTTTGCAAAACGTAGGCGATGAAACAAAACAGTGAAAATAATCCTATAAAATGTAAATAACAGCTCCATTGCCTAGGTTACGTTATTGGATCCCCTAAAATATTATTTTTTCAAAATCGGCATGAAAATCGTCATTTCCAGACTAATTTGCGGCATGAAAGTAAGATTTTCATGACTAGGCATGAAAATTTTATTTTTATGCCTAGTCATTTTTACTTTCAACTTTGTTTACTTGTCATGACAACTTTTTCTAAAATTTGTGACAGCTCTGATGATTTATGCAAACCTAATTTTTTTTATAATTTTAAGCTTAATTGCCGATTTAAAAAAAATAGAATACATCACGCGTCATAAAAATGTCTTTGCTTGACTCGGAGGCTTTGAAGAAATGCTCGGACGCTGCGCATCCTCGCATTCTTCAAACGCCTCCTCGTCTGCAATGAAACATTTTCATGACTTTCGCCAACCGGACGTATTTGATGGAATTGTGTCATTGTTTTTTGTAAAAAAGGAGGCCATTTGGGGATTGTTTATGATCACCATAGCAATTGTACAAAAAGTATATCTATTCTTCCTAATACAAAAAACATTGTTGTTGTCATGGTTAGTATGTTCACATTTTAATTGTTGCGTAATATGAGGATATGTCAATTTAAATGAAATTACATCTATTTATGCGGCTAGCGAAAAAATATTGTTTCATTCATACAAAAAATGCTATTTTGGGACTCGGAAGATCGCCGTCCCAAAATCATGCATTTTTTATATTAATGAAACAAATAACTATTTGCAGACTCAACACAGTTCGCAAAGTAACGTATGACAACGCTATTGCTTGCATAAAATAAAATTACAGAATCAAATTTTTTTGTTTATTTTGAACATATATATTGAACTAACTGAATACAATTACTTTTAGTAAGAACAAATAATATCAGTCGTAGATAAAATTATGTGTGTATTAAGAGCGTAAAGTGTATTTGTTCCTCTTGCACTAATGCAGCTCTTGCCTTCGGCTCACGTTGCTACAAAGAGTCACTTTACGCTCTTATTACACAAATAACTATTATGTATCTCTGACAAAATGTGCCATAATGTTCATCCGAGTTCAAAAATATAGTTTGGTCCATATTTATTAATTATCAATAATTGGAAACAAGAGTCTGCAAGTGTTCCTAAAATGGAAGTGGTCATGGACATGGCTTGACCTACGGCTGGGGAAAATGTTCGATTAATTGAAATTTAATCGATAATCGATCAAACGATTTTCATTTTAAATAATCGATTTATCGATACTTTGTTATCGATTTTTCGATTATAGATTCTTCGATTATAGATTCTTCGATTATCGCATCTTCGATTATCGACTAATTGATGATCGAATTTTCGATTATCGATCAATTGATGATCGATTTTTTGATTATCGATTCATTGGTGATAGATTTTTCGATTATCGATTCATTGATGATCGTTTTTTCGATTATCGATTTTTTGATTATCGATTATAGTTTATTCAATTATCGATTATTTGCAATGATAATTTGGTTAACTAGGTACTATCCATATTTCTAAAATCAATTGTAATAATAATCGATTTTTTCAGGTTTTTTCTGTACACACACACATCTAGTCATTTCCATAAACAGGGTTGGCCTGACACGAACCCTTTGAAAGAAAAATTCATATTTTAAATTTTAAGAGTACGTTTCGAAAGTAACATCGGAAAGATGCAGTGAGAATTTAGTGAACTAAAATGAAATTTAGTACCGACATAAACGATAGATCGCAGCACAAGCACATTCAAAATCGCAACTACTTGACTACAGAGTTGCTACTATACGAAATTCAAATATTTACTGTAAAAATATAAATAGAAATTTAAAATTTATAAAAACGAATAAAATCACACGGCTTTTGATTCCAAATTATATTTTAATAAAAAATAGTAGTTCGATATTTTGTTATATTTGTGCTTAGAGCTCGGATTTATATGCAAAAAAATCAAAAGTACCTATGTGAATTATATATGCACAAAAATATCCAATTATATGCACCACTTTGAACAATATACCTATGCACCAATTTAGAAAATATATGCAAAAAAATATTTTTCAAATTCGTTTGAACAGAAAGAAATTTATTCTGAGTGTAAAACAATAATTTAATTGCCGGAAATATTACATTGTACACTGCAAAAACAGTTTATTATTAGATGTTTTTCAAAATTATCTACCAGACATCTACCAGAGTTAAAAAAATATTGATGTCCCGACGTTCACATAAAGAGGGCACAAGATACTAAAATTGTTTTATATACAAAATATGTAATATTTCTTATTTCATTAGTATAAAAAGTAAAATATTGAACTAGTGCGCAACAATGTAAATAACAAAGTGTTACATTGTTGTTGCATTTCGAGGAACCTTCAAATAAACTCGTTTTCTGTGTAACGCCCCGGTCGCCCCGGTACTTGAGTACTGGACCCGTGGACAGGGTCTTATTCTTAAGAGGCCCGTCTACTACCTAAAATTCAGCATAAATGTAATAAAATAACGTAGCGAGTGTTTTGTGGCCAGTACAAGAATGGTAAAATTTTATTTCAAGAAGGATTTATATATAGAGAAAGAATGGATCTACAGATGTACCTTTTTAAATTTTTAAAAATTAATTTGTATCATGAAATATAACCGTGTAAAGTTTGCATAAAATAGGATTTTTTTTTGAATTTTTATATTCATGTACAATTTTTTTATCATTCTTGTACTGGCCACAAAACACTTGCTATGTTAGTACATTTTATGCTAGATTTTAGGTAGTATCTTATAAACAATCCATTTGTTTATAGGTAACAATTATTTAAATAATTAGAGTTAAAAATTATTAAAAATCATTTTTATGTGACTTTAAATAATAAGAATACGAACAAATTGGCATATTTAAAAAAATAAATAATTTTCATTGCTTAATTTGCATTTTTCATTTTTTCACTTCTTAGATTGTTAATAACAAAGTGGAAAATTAACATTTTTAAAATTTTCCAACGGGGATTTCTTCTAAAGCCTTTCAAAAATAGCTCCAAGAAGTGAAAAAAATTTGAGGTTTTTATTGTAACAATTAGCAGGATTTTTATGTAAATTGAAAGCTTGTAAAAATTTGTTAATTAACAAAAGCATTATCTAATAAAATAATTGCGGGAAAAAAAAATTTCAGTGGATTTTCATTATTCAAGTGTCTAAAAGGTATGTGATTTTTTTTTCTTAATATTGATATTTAATGGATTAAAATTATTTTTATTGTTCAAGTGTCCGTACCGGTCGACGCGGGCGGAGCGCGCTTCACCCGCTTTTAGCGCTATTTTCGCCTCTAAATTAAAGTTATAAATATTTTGCTTCGGATATCTTTAATAGTTTCGGAGATATTTGCAAAAAACTAAACCCCCCGTTTATTTTTTTACTTAACTGTTTATAACTTTTGCAATTTCTTCTGGCCCACTTCAAATTTTTCAAAAAGTTTCTAGAGGTCATTCCGAATCGAATGAGCCCTGGATCATAATGGCACTTGTTTACTAGACTACTATGTAAATACCTACATATAAAAAAATTATTTGTTTTTTAAATTATACTGCACGCTCATTTATATTCCAATATTCAAAAATATTGTATAATGCAATGCATGTGATGCGAGCCGGCTACGAGCACAGCCGCCAACATCCTAAATATTAAAATCTCAAAATCACTCAACGTAGTCGTTGTCGCTAACATGTCGTTAACACAGTATCTGAATCCCCCTCACACCACCAATCCCTCGAATATTGCATGCCGGTAAACTTGTTCTACCACAGCGCTTAGAAAAATCGGCGGTCAAGGGCTGAACTATTTGGGTCTATTTTGAGCATCAAACTTAGAAATTTCTTATTTCCAGACTCATTTGTAAACGATTGCATATTTCTGGACCAAATTTTATATGCATAATATATATAATGATATCTAGTAAGATGACTAGTTTTTATCAAATTATATGTTTAAATACTTAACATTTCGAAAATTATTCGGCTTTATACTGTTCAATTAAATACCAAAAATAGTCATTTTACTAGATATTATATTAATTAATACAAATATATAAAAAATATCATATAAAATTTGTTAGTTTTTTAATGAATGTGGAAATAAATCTGTGATACATCAAAACGCACTCTTAACACCACATTCATAACCCATTTCATACAATTTCTTTAATTCGTCTCACTTAGAATCATTCGCATCCGCAAATTGATTATCATTAATCGATTATCAAAATAATCGATTATCGATAGTAAAAAATCGATTATCAATACTGAAAATAATCGATTATCAATATTCGATAATCGATTTTTTATTTTTGATTATCGATAATCGATTAATCGAAAAAATCGATTATTTCTCATAATCGATTACGCAAAATCAAAATCGCACAGCCCTACCTTGATCACAGATTCCTGGATCTAAAATATGACGAATTAACTTAAGTTACCTATATAACAAAGTGTACCGTCTAACCCGTATTATTCAACTTTACGTTTAACGGTACCTATTATAGAAAAGTACCATGTGAGCCCGGGTAGCTCAGTCGGTAGAGCATTGGACTTTTAATCCAAGGGTCCAGGGTTCAAGTCCCTGCTCGGGCGGCTGTTTTATAGGAATTCGAATTTCGGTATTGAGATAAAATCGGAGAAAAAAACTGGAGATTACAGACGGAAGTACAGATTCCGACAGATTCTACTATTCCGATACTAGGTATTCTACACAAGTTTCCGCAAGTTTCTTCCGAGGACTCGATCTAGGATTCCGAACTAGGTTCTTATATGTTCTGCACGATTATACGTAGTGTCTCCAAGACTCGAATTTTTTAAATAGGTGGATAAGGGAAGCGAACAGTTAATCAATTATGAGCTTCCATCAGGGCGCACATGGTTCAATATGGCGTACACGGTACTTTTGTATAATAGGTACCATTGAACGTAAAGCTGAATAATACCGGTTAAACGGTACACTTTGTCGTTTAGGTAACTTAGGTAGTTAATTCGTCATATTTTATATGAATTAAGAAGCTCGTCCCCGGAGAACCGAGAAGACTAATCGCCTACCACGCGGGCGGCCCTGGTTTGATTACCGGCCGATGTCCTAATTTTGGTTTAATGTCAAAAATATTTTAATTATTATCTACTTCTACAGAAATATTCATACAGCCAAAATAACGGCATAAGTGCAGTATTTGGTAAAAGGTTTATTTTATTCAGAGTTG
This sequence comes from Agonum fuliginosum, assembly GCA_947534325.1. Taxonomy (NCBI): domain Eukaryota; kingdom Metazoa; phylum Arthropoda; class Insecta; order Coleoptera; family Carabidae; genus Agonum; species Agonum fuliginosum. The sequence continues at coordinate 19,658,674 of OX384036.1, forward strand.
GATTTAGGAAGGGGCACGCACGTTGATCGTTTATTAATGAATATTATTAATGTAAAAAAATCACACATTAATGACCCCTATTAATGCATGATTTTTATTAATCATTTCTTGAATGGGTTCTACAGGTGTAATATAAAATATATTAGCTAGCGCTAAATTGTAAGAAATGATAAATAGAATAAAACGAAATGATATTAAAAGTTCCAGCTAAATAATATTTACGTAGCTTTGATGATCAGTAATGTCAAACGTTACTAACCCAACATATTTGTTATGGAATAAAATGGGATTTTCAGAAAATTATAAAAGTATGATCAACGAAGAAATACTTATCGTATTGTACGCGATGTGTTAATAGGCGATTAATATTCTCGACAAAGAACGTTTTCGCTTCTCCCACGCGTTAAATTGTCTCAAATATGAATCGTCCTCATTAACACGCCAGATAGTTAAATAACTATTTCACAAAAAGTGATATTCACATCCTAAATTTCATTTAAAGCCATTTGACTTTCAACTCAAACAAAATTTCGCGCTAGTTTATCATTACAGTCTTTAAAATTGACAAATTTGATATTGATATTGATTTTATTTGTAATTTTTAATACAATAATTGCCCCGGGGAACTCACAACCTTAACCCTTAATCGGCTGATGTATCTCGTGAGATAAATCAGTATATGAATTTTTTAATACGAATCCAGTGAAAGTCGAATGAAATCGGGCAACGTATCCTACAAGATACACAAGCATAGAAGTGCGATGTGACAGTGAGGACCTCTGGATCGCCGAGGTGAGTTATATAACGTGCATTTACTTATTGTGTGCAATGGCTGCGTCCACAAATACAAACGAAGTTCTAAAATAATGTAAAACCGCAGTTTTTAAAAATTTCTCATTCACCACTTTTTTCAAGATAACTAAACCCTCCAAATCACGCATAAATTACGGTTCAACATTTATGCATTTCTACCATTACTAAAACCTTCTCTAACATGTTTGTATCTTGTAGTATACATTGCCCATTATCGAAACTATGAATTTTCGAATTGCATTACAGACAATAATTTATTTTATTTTTTCAGTTTGCTTCAATTAGCGCTAACATTTTCTACGGTCGAAAAAATAGAGTAAAAGAGTATATAGCTGTATTACCACCCGAAAATGCCAATGTTTCTGATGTGTGGGTCTTCATCTAACGATGAAGACGTTGATTATAGCGATATAGATAGTGATTTTGAGCCCGAGGTTTCACAGCCCAATATACCAATAGATGATGCCGATAACTGGAGCTCGGACGATGAGGTGGCACTGTCTAATATTGCTTCAACTTCAAAAACAAATAAGAAGAACGCAAAAGGTAGAAAGGTACCAAGAATAGAGTTGTCCCGAACTACAAATGGGCAAAAGAAGATTTTCAACATAATCAAACTCCTAGTGACAATGAATTTATAGACCCGCCTGGTATCCTTACAGCTCTTCAATATTTCCAAAAAATGTGGGACGATTCAATTATTCAGTATATAGTCGAACAAACCAATTTATATTCTACCTTGACAACTGGTTCTTCCATCATTACTTCTACGTCTGAAATAAAAACTTTTATTGGAATTGAGCTTCTTATGGGCATCATAAAAATGCCATCATTTGAAGATTACTGGGCGCTAAATACGCGATACAGTCTTATAGCTGATCTGATGCCAGTAAAAAGGTTCAAAAATTACGTAGACTAATACATTTCCAGGATAACAACGCAGATGCTAATAGAGATCGGTTATTCAAAATAAGGCCACTGCTTGAAAAGATTAAATTGCACTCAAATTGAAAATGAAACGCTTTACTCTATAGATGAAATGATGATTTTGTATAAAGGAACAAAAGCAGGATATCTCCGACAGTATATGCCCAAAAAACCAAAGAAATGGGGCTTCAAGATGTTTGTGAGGACTGGGGTCTCTGGTATAGTATACGACTTTCTTATTTATACGGGATCTACGACGTTCGACCACATGACTTTTGATGAAAAAGAATCAGATCTTGGGTCAGGTGGTAAAGTTGTGCTACATTTATGTAAAACCATACCAAACCCACAAAAAAGCACAGTATACTTTGACAATTGGTTTACTTCTTTGGAGCTAATTACATTGTTGAAAAATGACTATGGCATAAATAGCTTGGGGACTATCAGAAGTAACCGCTTACGAGGGTGTAACTTAGAACAAGATAAGTCGATCCTAAAAAAGGCCGAAGAAGTTTTGACTACAACCTCGATAATAAAGCAGGTATTGCGGTAGTAAAATGTGTTACATTGGCCAGCTCTTGTGTATCTTATAGCCCTGTGATTCAAGTAAAAAGGTATAGTAAAGAAGAGAAGAAAAAAATTGACGTTGATTGTCCCCAAATTATAAAACAATACAACACCCACATGGGGGGAGTTGATTTGGCCGATATGCTTATTGCCCTATATAAAACTCCATACAAATCAAAAAGATGGTATTTGGGGATATTTAGTCAACTAATTGACATTGGAGTGAATAACGCTTGGCTCTTATACAGAAGAGACATGAAAACATACGGCAACAAAAAACACGAAAATTTAAAAACCTTTCGCACGCATTTAGCGTTGTCACTCATAAGGGCTGAAAATGTGACAAAGATTAGAAAGTCCGATTTTGTTACAGAGCAACCAGCTAAAAAAAATAGAGTTCCTGTAGGCAGCAGACCTACTGATATCAGATACGATCAAGTAGGTCACTTCCCCACATTCGTCGAAAAGGGGAGGTGCAAACATTGTTCAAATGGCCAAACTACAGTGTATTGTCAAAAATGCAATCTTCGGTTGTGTATTGTGACAGGAAATAACTCCCGAAATTGTTTCACAATTTACCATATGAAGGATCTCTAACGGGCACTGTATCTTCAGGGATACATACCGTATTTTGTTTATTAAGTGACATGAAAAATTAAACAATTTTTTTGTAACCTTTAAATGATATTTAATAAAGAAATTATGAAATTAATTATTTTTTCATTATAAATAAATACTTGCCCGTTTAATATTAATTGTCTCAAATATTAATCGTCCTCATTAACACGCAACTATTTCACAAAAAGTGATATTCACATCCTAAATTTCATTTAAAGCCATTTGACTTTGACTCAAACAAAATTTCGCGCTATTTTATCATTACAGTCTTTAAAATTGACAAATTTGATATTGATAATGATTTTATTTGTAATTTTTAATTACATCAACATGGGCCCCATACAATAATTGCCCCGGCGCCCTCACAACCTTAAACCCACTCCACTCTCTTATTTTTTATTTTTTTTTTTTTTGCTGGTAACCATCCTACAGGATTAACTCCCAATTACAGAATGGTAGATGTTATTATAGTGGAATCCAACCACTCGGACCCAGTGGTATTATTGTCGGTTGCGCTGGGAATCGAACTGGGGACCGCTAGCATGCTAGGCAGACCCTCTACCGCTGAGCTAACCACTGGCCAACATAGTCAGAAAACGCTAGAGATAAGAACAAGTTGAAACCCCTCCCTTCTGTGACAATATCACCAGTTACGCCGTAAAGTAGGCAAAATGTATTCAAACGTGATTATTTTCTGGAACAAAATACAGCCGCAAGAACAAACTTCTAAATAAAGGTTATGTACAGATCACTATCCAGTAATATATCAATATTTTTTAATGCAATTAAAATTTTCCAGTTATATCGTCTTTTATATCTAGTATACAGCCCAAAATAATATCGGTACCAAGAATCGAACCCGAGCCTCCTGGGTGAGAGCCAGGTATATCCTAGCCCGTCCTAGCCACTAGACCCGAGACTAGACCTTACCCGACCATACTAGATTAAAGAAATAAACTCCTTATTTCACAAATTGGTATATTTATATCGCTAAGAATTTAAACTGAACAAGGTTTGGATTCCAGTTTGGTATGACAAATTAAGAACATTGAAATTCCCAAGATTTCTAACAAATCTCACAGATTTTTAAAGATTAATAATTATTTCCTAGAATTTATTTACACAACTGATTTGTAAAAGTAAAACATTGTGGACGAAAGATAAAATTATTTTCAGTCCATTTAGATTTTTTTTATTATATTAAGATATTGACCAGAAAAAATAGAAGTCCACTTCTAGAGCTGGAGAAAGTATTGCTTTTATACTATCTCAGTTCAAGGCATCGGTAGTTTAGTGGCTTTCACCCAAGAGGCTCGGGTTCGATGCCCGGTACCGGAATATTTTTGCCTCTATTGATGGGCATCATCCTATTGATGGGCATCATCCTATTGATGGGCATCATCCAGTTCTCGGTTAGTTTTCCTCACATATTTATGTTTTCTCGTGTATAACTTTAGAGGCTCTGCTCATTCAGCAATCAGATTTTTAGCAAAAATAAAAATTTCATGCATAGCTATTTTGTATATTGTTATTTTTTTCCTAGATCAAGAAAAAATTACTATATCACTTCGTATCGTATCACTTACGTCGGCTCGTTGGTCTAGGGGTATGATTCTCGCTTAGGGTGCGAGAGGTCCCGGGTTCAAATCCCGGACGAGCCCACGGTTTTGTAACTGTAATAATATAGTCGTAATATTTGTTAGTAAAGGATCCGTAAAGACCTCGGTAAAGACGAGTATAGATTAATAGCAAACACGAGCAACATTATCCAACATTGCCATATCGACATGCGTCGAAGTCGACATGTTAGGCTCAGCAATGGTATTTTAAGGCGGTACACTTGTTGACTGCAATATTGCTGCAATAGAATCAGAATTTACGATTATGGCTATATTCAGGGGCTATCAGCTTGCTTGAATAAAATGACAGCACTATGACGTCATATGTATTTAGTTCTGCCATATAAAACTGCAGCGCTAGTGTAGACTTTTTTGACGTTTGTTTGAAAATAGCTGTTTTATTTTGATTTGAAATGTAACAATGTAACAGAAAATTGTGAACGTCTCATGAACAGCATTTTCTCGTCACCAACAACCAGTTCAACAAATTTTAGACAAGTAAGTACAATGAAATATATTTTAAATATAATAGATACATGGGTTATTTATATATACTCGTATATTAAGAAAATACTGATTTTTTTAGGTAAATATAGATGAAAATTTTAAAGCATACCTAAAGCTTAATAATATAATATAATTAAGAACAAAATGTAATTTACCTCCGATTACTTTATTTATGTGTTTAAAATAAAATGTTGTTTATTTTTATTAGAAGAGATTTTTTTTTATAAATGTTTATTTTTGTGAAAACATGTGATGTTTGTATTAATTCTTTAACATTATATTTGTGATACAATGTGATACTATGATATTTAGCTCTTATAATAAGTTTTTTAAATGTTGTGTTTAATAAATTATACTTCTATATAAATACTTATTGAGTTTATTTGAATAACATTAATATTAAATTTTGAACAGTGCGGGTGTACCTGGGTGTACCCGCACTGTACAGATTCTAGTACTGCCATACGCCACCGACGCGCACAAAACTTGTTTCCATAATTTTTAACGGTACTTGGTTCTCTAAATCACCTTCTTACTCTATGGCTATATTGCTCAAAATAAAAATCTGAAAATTACGAAACATTATTTGTCCGAAAAATTTGTATAATACATTGTTGCGACAACAATTAGAGAAAATAAGAATTAATTTTTGCTTTTTAATATTTCAAATCGTGGCTTTATTAATGCACCTTAATTAGTTTTGTTTGAAATAATCGATTCCTTGCATTGATTGTAAGAGTGGTATGGAAAGTTTTTTTTTCAAAAAAATTACACAACTAGTTAAATTGTGAAAAATTGGCAAAATAGACTGTTTTTATTAATTTATTACCAAAAAACTATTAAGTATTTAAAAAATATAGCTTCATAGCACTTTAGAGTCATCTTTTAACTAACCATATATAAAATATGAATAGGTGTTATAGCAGGGGCACAATTTGAAATATAGCGAGGTCACTTTTTCACTATATTTTTGTCACAAGAGTACCGCCTTAATAAAATATAATTAAATCGGGGCAATTGGTTGTGACTATATTGCGCTATATTGGAAACGGCAGAAAGTTGTATGATTTATTTTTGTTACAAACGTAGAACCGCGTAGAACTAAAAGTCTCCCCGACGGGGAATCGAACCCCGGTCTCCCGCGTGACAGGCGGGGATACTGACCACTATACTATCGAGGACTTGTGACAATGATCGACACTGATGTACTGAATATATAATTCATGTATCACGTGGTACATATTTGACCAATTTGATTGGCTAAAATAGGGCAGTAAGAGGCTATCAAATCGAAAATATTTTTTATCACCGCTGTTACATGTCAACTGTTTTGTTTATTAGTCACTGTCAGATTCTCAATCTGAAATTATTGCTATTTGGTAAAAATCAGACTTAAAATGTGGCAGGATAGAGATAATAGAGAAAAAACAGGCCAAATTAAGAAAGGTAAACAGAATTTAAATCGTTTTTGACAGCTATCAAAAATATATAGGTAACCAAACATTTTGGACTTATTCATTATACAGGCTGTAACAGCGAAACCAACCAACGCCTATATTTTCTTTATTATTATAGTTACAAAAAAATGTTAAATAGCAAAGTTGTAGGAGACCAAGGAAGACATCTGATTAAAGAATAAAATAATTTTTTAAACCAGTGGTTCTCAAGTTAAAAAACAAATTTATATTTTTTCAAATGGAAATATACATATTTTTTATGCCTATTCGATAGAGTATTTTTTTTTCTGAATTCAATCATGTATTCATTTTATATCCTTACATAATAAAAATATTGAGAAAAATTCAGTTGAAATTTAAATAATTTCTAATTTTTACCTTCCGCTTACCTGTAAAGGAAGGTATTGGAATCATGCTAAAAATCGGGTAGTGAGTTTTTAGTGGATGAGCACGAATTAGGGTCCTTACAATTCATTTTTGATAGTTTCACGATGATGTCTGTAGCTGTGGTCAGGGCCGGATTTCTGTCAGTCGGATAACTCAAATACGAATTACCCAAAAATTTTGATATTTGGTATTTAACATTTGTATATAAATTGGAAGAACCCATTAGATTTTGGTACAAATATCTTCTCCGGAAGTGATATTTTTTGAAGATTGGAAAGATTAATTGTCAAAAATTTATATAAATTTGGATAAATATAGTATTTATTTGTAATAAGAATAAAAGGCAAAGTTATTTGCAACTTACGTTATAAAAAAATTGTCTTTATCTGGTAGCATCAAAGAACTGCAGTAAAATTTAAAAAATAAATTTATCAAATAAAACGTTGAAATCTTGTAATCCATGTTCGACTGAATTTTGTTTCTGTGTAAAAAATATTGACAGGTGAGATGGGTGACAAGTTGACATACTAGTGCTATATGTCATAAGTAAGATATTAAATGTAGTAATTGAACGGAGGATGGCTTCAGCACAGAAGAGTTTTCCTGTGAATGAATCTTTTTATTCAGATGATGCAAATTTCTGTGTTTCAATATTTTAGATTTTTATTTGTATATTTTAAATTAAATAAAACAACAATGATTATTACTTGACAGCAGCTATATTTTGTTCTTTTGTTTTTGTTTTTCATCCATTCATCCATAGATTAATGCACATTAATATTAAAAGGTAAAAATTATTTAAATTTCAATTGAATTTTTTTCAATATTTTTATTATGTAAGTAAAGGCTCATTCCCACTGCTTATCATAGTCATAGTTTTTGACATAAGTTTTTGTCTTAATCATGAACATGCGCTGACCATTCCCATCACAATATAAATTATGTTTATGACAATGTCATGACAGTTAATTCAATATACCTGTAAATATATTTTATTTATAATTTGTAGCTCAAACTCGGCTTAAACGTATTTTTAAGTAATGAAGAAACATTTTTATTTATATTTACCTTGCTTTATTTTTCTATAGCATTATTAATATAATTTTTTGACATAAGATCTTAATCTAATCTGTTTGACAACAGCATTAAAAAGTGACAGGTATATAAATATATCGCTATCGCATAAAATAATTACTATGATTATAACAAAAATTTGAAGTTTGCATAGTTTTGTGATTGTGTTTATGATAAACACTAAAACAAGCACTGTGAATGTTTACACGTAATTCGGTACACCAAACTGTGTAAGACTATGACAACTTACAAAAACTATGACTATGTTAAGCAGTGGGAATGAGCCTTAAGGGTATAAAACGAAAACACGGTTGAATTCAGAAAAAAATACTCTACCGAATAGGCCTAAAAAATATGTATATTCCCATTTGAAAAAACAAAACTTTGTGTTGTAACTTGAGAACCACTGGTTTAAAAAAATATTTTATTCTTTACTTAGATGTTCCCCTTAGTCTCCTACAACTTTGCTATTTAACATTTTTTTGTAACTATAATAATAAAGAAAATATATGAGTTGGTTGGTTTCGCTGTTACCCCCTGTATATTCTCCCCAAATATAACTCGGGCTATGATTCGTTAGTCACACTCGGTCAATTTTCATCGACCATCTCATGCTATCACCGATGATAATCATAGCACTTGCTATTTACCCCCGATAATATAACAGTAATATAACAAAACCATAAATAATGTTTGATCCAAAAATAAATTATATCTTTCCGCCTGAGATCGAACCGAGGACCTTTCGCGTGTTGGGCGAATGTAATAACGGAAACATTGCACCTGTTATCTGTTAGGTGTTAATAATTATTATTGAGCAGAACAAAATGTGCGACAAAATGATACTCGCAGTCGGTAGGATTCGAACCTACGCTCCCAGAGGGAATCTGATTTCTAGTCAGACGCCTTAACCGCTCGGCCACGACTGCATATTCCAGACTACACAGGATGTTATACCATGTGTCCCAGCGAAAGTGTGGCATAGTCATTTAACATGTGAAAACAGTTTTTTTAAAATAAATAATAACTATCCGGCTAACAACTATGATACCATATTACACAGGACAATACTACGAGTACATCCATTCCTATATCTTATTTAATACACATTACTTCAATTTCATAATGTAATTTGAAGAAATTAATGAAAATAATTAGAATATTTTAACCTTTAGTTTTTATTGCTACGTTCGTACAATTACAGCTGTCAATTCGCAACCATGTGGATATGTCACCGGCCTACGGAACCGATACACGAGCAAACATGTAACGAAAATAAACCCAGAACTGGAAGATTTCCATCAATAGAAGCAAAAATATTCCGATACAAGGAATCGAATAAAAAAACACTACGCATCAAAATAGCCTGAACTTTATGACCAGAATGTAGCGTGGCCGAGCGGTCTAAGGCATAGGTTTGAATACCATCGCTGCCAATGAAATTCTTTTATAATTTTCATAAGAATTTTTAGAGATTAATCTCAATTTTTTTTGGGTTATATATTGAAAGTTACAATTTTCAAAGATGATAAGCTGTAATGTTTTATTTCATTTTTTGACATGCTAAAATTTATTAGATCCAAGAAATAAGAAAATCGTAGTTCGTCGATTTGTGCGCCGAAGTGCGCTAAAATTTTCAACCATCGTATACGTCAATGATCATAGGTGGGCTTAGCGCCCAGTGCGATACAATAATTTGTATTCAATATTCAATAAAAATATATAAATTCTTTTATTGTTTCGTGTAACCGCACACTTAGTAAAATACTATATCTATACCATATCGATAACTAGATGAATGTTGAATCTGCTAAACCTGTGTTCAATAAATTATTATAATAAAAATACAAGACAAAACACATTATAATTTTTTTATTATGTTTAAATAAATGAACCCAAGTAATGGTCATTGATTTTTTTAAATGTAAAAAAATTTCTCTCAAGGGGAGACCAGGGTCCCTTCGGCTCCCCAGGATGCGCCACTGGACAATAAGGTTGCGTAGCTTAGCACCTGTCGTCTATGTTCTATTACGTTGATGCGCTTGGAAAAAATCTGAGAATTCGTGACAGCTGTGTAACTATGATATGAGTTTGTAGTCTTCTTAAAGATACTTTGCTACGAATACCACGTTTCTGGAAATTGCCATCTTTCCTTTGAAATTTGCTGCGTCGTTAAACCGAATTCTCTCATAAAAATCGACTTCGTGGAGTCACGCTCCTCCTGGTCAATAGAGTACGGCGTCGTTGTCAAATGTATGGTTGAACGAATCTGGTTACTTCTGGACTGCTACTGCTTCTACGGCTTAGGCGGCTCAAATCTATATTTATTAATAATGTATGATGTGCACTCTTTGTCGAACTGACTAGAAATCGGATTCCTTAAGAGAGCCGATGGAAACATGGGCGAGGTTTTGCTGGTGCATCAATGAAATTTGCACAACAAAATAAAGGCGAGTGTCGCCCAGGCCTCGGGGGATTCTACCACTGAACCCGGCGCCAACCAACTGAGTTAATGGGCCAATATCTTACAAAGTAGTAGTAGTACCTAAAAAAATGTATGCGTTTTCCGTGATTAAATAATGAATTGATAAAATCGTGATGTGTGTTGCCTACATGACGGCAAAACGTGACAACACACTAATTCGTAGTAGTGATTGGCCATTTCACAACTTAACTTATTCGGGGATTTATACTCTAAAACAATAATTGCCGAAACCCGGGATTGAACAAGGGACCTTTAGATCTTCAGTCTAACGCTCTCCCAACTGAGCTATTTCGGCTGATAAAAATAGCACAAGTTGATATTGGATTGCGTCAAATCGTGAGACTCCAGACTTATATAATGTTCATGGTTAAGCTTGCTGATAATAATTTTATTCAGTATTAGTATTATCCGGTTATCATAAAATCCTCTCTGACGGAGAATCGGTCCGAATCGACCGCGTGACATGCGGCGATACTCACTACTATCGAGGATTTCGTCAAAACACAGCAGCTTTTCCAGGGTTCACATATTTTTAATCTCCCTAGTTGGTTCACTTGTCATAGCTACATACGCATATTGATTTTTATATTTATATCTTCTTGAGCTTATGGTTGTTAGTTGCAACGAATATTATTCATAATTCTATAGTGCAGTCTAAGACTGTTTCTTCATGAACTCCCAGGTACAAAATATATCAGTTTATTGATTTTATTTTAATCTTAATCAAATTTTCTTATACCGTGTGGAACACCATGCATGTGTACCTACATAGGCGATTAGCATTGCATATCACATTTAGGCAGATTCCTGTTCCCCATCCACGTAAAAATATGGTAAAGGTGTCAATCGAAACGTAAAATTATTTCACTCGGATCCGACTGCATAAATGTGAAATGCGATGCTAATCACTTATGTACACATGTATGGTATTTCACCCGGTATATCTATAATATGTACCTAGTCTGCAGTCGTGGTCGAGCGTCTGGCTTCGAATCCTACCGACTGCGAATTTTGTTCTGCTTAACTTAAAGATTACACCAATATTAACAATACACCTAACATGTAACAAGTGTATAGTTTCCGTGGTGTAGTGGTTATCACATCCGCCTAACACGCGGAAGGTCCCCGGTTCGATCCCGGGCAGAAACATGTATTTATAAGTACTAGTGCTAACACTTTGCTTCAAATGAAAGTCGCAATACTATTACCATAAGGTCCTGTGGCGCAACGGATAACGCGTCTGACTACAATTAGTTTTACAATTTACCGTTCTACATTATAATAATTATTGTGACAAAAATATATCATACCTCTTCTCGCCACTTCCAATATAAGTTACAATCGACTGCAACACTTTTGCTGATAACAAATCTTGATCTTCAAATTTGAATCTTTGAGCGATTCTCGGCCTATATTGAGCCCCGTTGAACCTAAAATGTCGACGCATGACGATATGGAAATCTGATTTCTAGCCAGACGCTCGACCACGACTGCAGACTACATATTATAGATATACCGGGTGAAATACCATACATGTGTACATAGCTGATTAGCATTGCATTTCACATTTATGCAGTCGGATCCGGATGAAATAATTTTACGTTTCGATTGACACCTTTACCATATTTTTACGTGGAAATTGGGAACAGGAATCTGCCTAAATGTGATATGCAATGCTAATCGCCTATGCAGGTACACATGCATGGTGTTCCACACGGTATAAGAAAATTTGCTTAAGATTAAAATAAAATCAATAAACTGATATATTTTGTACCTGGGAGTTCATGAAGAAAGAGTCTTAGACTGCACTATAGAATTATGAATAATATTTGTTCCAACAAACAACCATGAGCTCAAGAAGACATAAATATAAAAATCAATATGCGTATGGTAGCTATGACAAGTGAACCAACTAGGTAGATTACAAATATGTGAACCCTGGAAAAGCTGCTGTGTTTTGACGAAATCCTCGATAGTATTGAGTATCGCCGCATGTCACGCGGTCTATTCGGATCGATTCTCCGTCAGAGAGGATTTTATGATAACCGGATAATAATAATACTGAATAAAATTATTATCAGCAAGCTTAACCATGAACATTATATAAGTCTGGAGTCTCACGATTTGACGCAATCCAATATCAACTTGTGCTATCTGCCGAAATAGCTCAGTTGGGAGAGCGTTAGACTGAAGATCTAAAGGTCCCCGGTTCAATCCCGGGTTTCGGCAATTATTGTTTTAGATGAATTGTACGACGTAAAAGTATAAATTCCCGAATAAGTGAAGTTGTGGAATGGCCAATCACTACTACGAATTAGTGTGTTGTCACGTTTTGCCGTCATGTAGGCAACACACATCACGATTTTTTCAATTCATTATTTAATCACGGAAAACGCATACATTTTTTTAGGTACTACTACTACTTCACAAGATATTGGCCCATTAACTCAGTTGGTTGGAGCCGGGTTCAGTGGTAGAATGCTTGTCTATCATGCGGACAGGTAAGGTTCGTTTCCCAACTGATGCATCTGGACTTCGGCACCGTGGCTTAGTTGGTTAAAGCGCCTGTCTAGTAAACAGGAGATCGGGGGGTTCGAATCCCCCCGGGGCCTGGGCGACACTCGCCTTCATTTTGTTGTGCAAATTTCATTGATGCACCAGCATGTTTCCATCGGCTCTCTTAAGGAATCCGATTTCTAGTCAGTTCGACAAAGACTGCACATCATACATTATTAATAAATATAGATTTGAGCCGCCTAAGCCGTCGAAGCTGTAGCAGTCCAGAAGTAACCAGAGTCGTTCTACCATACATTTGACAACGACGTACTCTATTGACCAGGAGGAGCGTGACTCCACGAAGTCGATTTTTATGAGATAATTCGGTTTAAAGACGCGGCAAATTTCAATTTCAAAGGAAAGATGGCAATTTCCAGAAACGTGGTATTCGTAGCAACGTATCTTTAAGAAGACTACAAGAACGACTACAAACTCTTATCATAGTTACACAGCTGTCACGAATTCTCAGACTTCATCCAAGCGCATCAACGTAATAGAACATAGACGACAGGTGCTAAGCTACGCAACCTTATTGTCCAGTGGCGCACCTAGGGGGCCCAAGAGACCCTGGTCTTCCCTTGAGAGAGTTGGTTTTACTTAAAAAAAAAAATGAATAACCATTAATTGGGTTCATTTATTTAAAAAATAATAATATGTTTTGTCTTGTATTTCTATTATAATAATTTATTGAACACAGGTTTTGCAGATTCAACATTCATCTAGTTATCGGTAGGGTATAGATATAATTTTTTACTAAGTGTGCGGTTACCCGAAACAATAAAAAAAATTATATATTTTTTTTGAATATTATTGTATTGCGCTAACCCCATCTATGATCATTGACGTATACGATGGTTGAAAATTTTAGCGCATTCCGGTGCACAAATCGACGAACTACGATTTTATTGTTTTCTTATTTCTCGGATCTAATAAATTTTTGCATGTCAAAAAATGAACTAAAACATTACAGCTTATCATCTTTGAAAATTGTAACTTTCAATATAGAACTCAAAAAAAATTGAGACAAATCTCTTAAAATTCTTATGAAAATCATAAAACAATTTCATTGGCACCGATGGAATTCAAACCTATGCCTTAGACCGCTCGGCCACGCTACTTTCTGGTCATAAAGTTCAGGCTATTTTGGTGCGTAGTGTTTAAGATAAAAAATTTAGATGCTCATTTAGAAGTCAAATTTATAGAAAAAAGAGCTCTGAACCGACTATCTATGGCAAGGAGTATGAAGTTATTTCAATTAAATAACCATGTAATGAACATATTTTGTATGTCTGCGTTATATTTCTTATAGTTGAGGCTCGTTGGTCTAGGGGTATGATTCTCGCTTAGGGTGCGAGAGGCGGCGAGAGGTCCCGGGTTCAAATCCCGGACGAGCCCACGGTTTTATAACTGTAATAACTGTAGTCGTCATATACTAGTAGCACTAGTTAAAGATCAATAGTAACACAGTATTACGGATATTGCCATATGTATATGCGCCGACACTTTAGGCTCAACGGGGCTCAATATTGGCCGAGAACCACTGAGAACTCTCAGATTCAAATCTCAAAATCTTCAGCACCGGTAATTTATTTAAATATATGTGTCGAAATCGGGACCGGAATTAAGATGCTGGTTTCCAGTCAACTGTAAATTATATTATAAATCAAACAATTTTTGGTTGCAATGTGTGTGCGTTATCTACCCGGCAAACACATGTATATGATACATAACAATAAAGGCTCACAGATATTTCGAAGTTATGTAACAATATGTTACGTACCAAATACATTCCATAAGAAAAAGCAATTGGTGGGACAACGAATGTGGAGCCAAAAGAAAGTAAGTACGAAGATTACAGAATAACTGGAGAAAAGGCATGGTAAGAAAAGAGGTTTTTCTAAAAGAGAGAAAAAAATATAGAGAACTATGCAAAACAAAGCAGAAGATAGAACAAACAAGAGAAGAGGAAAAAATAAGAAATATATCGAATGAAACAGATATCTGGCAATACATTAACTCAGAAAGGAGAAACCATATCACAACCAGCAAAAACATACCAATAAGTGCCTGGAGAACATACTTCATGACTCAGTTAAATGGAAGTGACAAAAAAGCATCAAAGCATACACAACCAAACGACTGATATAACAGAAAGTGATGTACGAAGACAAATACAGAAACTGAGAAAACGAAAAGCGGCAGGAGAAGACGGAATACAAAACGAAGCTTGGATATGCGGAACAAACGAAATAGTCGACAAACTCACAAAAATAATAAATGATAATTGGAATGGAAAAGGTTTCCCACAAAGGTGGAGAAAAGGTATCATCAATCCAATACACAAAAACAGAGACATAGAAGAAACTAAAAACTACAGAGGTATAACCCTCCTAGACACGGCATACAAAATATACGCCATGATACTAGAGGAGAAACTAAGCGAAGAAGCAGAAGAGAGAAACATACTCCAAGATAACCAAGCAGGCTTCAGGAAAGGAAGAGGCACAATCGACAACATCTATATATTAAATTTCGCAATACAGAAGGCGATAAGTAAAGAAAAGGGAAAATTATATGTACTATTCGCAGATTTGAAGGCAGCATTCGACATCGTAAATAGGAAAAAGCTGATAGAAATGCTGACGAGATCTGGCATTGAAAAAAATTTAGTAAAGAGAATAGCAGAAATATACTCTGAAACCATAAGCTCTGTAAAAATAGACGGTGAAGAAGGAGAGGAGTTTTGGACAACGTGCGGAGTTAGGCAAGGATGCCCTTTAAGTTCTATACTTTTCCCTATTTACATGTCGGATATCGAAGCTCACTGTGCTAAAGGACAGACAGGAGGCATGGTAATCGGGAGCAAAAAATTTTGGACACTATCGTACGCCGACGACCTGACAATAGTGGCGAAAACAAAACAAGAAATGGATTCCTTATTGAAAAGACTCGAGGTATACCTAAAGAAAAAAGATATGGTATTAAACACAGAAAAAACCAAGATTGTTGTTTTCAATAAAGGAAGAAGCAGGGAAGCAAAAGAAACATGGCAATGGGAAGGAAAAGAAATATAAAAGGTGAAAACTTTTAAGTATTTGGGGTATACATTTCACAAGAACGGTGAAGAGAAATTAAGAAGGACACCATGGAAAAGCCTTGCATATAACTGTTGGGTGGAAATATTAAGAAAAGAAGAAAGAAAACAAGAAAAGAACCAATGGGAAGCAAATCGGGCAAAATTTTATGAAAGTAACGGACATTCAACGACATATATAAAAAGACGAAGAAATACAGGCTACAATATGGTGGACGAAATTACACAGACAGAACAAGATATTCAAATTCAAATAAGAAGAGAAAAGATAAATAAATCAACTTATAATCCAGGATATAAACACTTATTGACCACAAATAAACCACGATACTTGACAATAGACAATAAAAATGTAAAAATAATTGCAAGATATAGATATTTAATTAATTTAGAAATTAATGTTTTTAGGCATAG
This sequence comes from Agonum fuliginosum, assembly GCA_947534325.1. NCBI lineage: Eukaryota > Metazoa > Arthropoda > Insecta > Coleoptera > Carabidae > Agonum > Agonum fuliginosum. Next base: position 19,675,192 of record OX384036.1, read on the forward strand.
GACACCTTTTATAACATAAGAAGATGCAAAAATACACACAACAGAATAATAAAATATAGGGTGTTCCATTTGAAAATGACGAGTTATAGCCATTTGAAATTGAGTAATTTTGATTCTCTGTATTGAACACCCTGTATAATTACATTTAAAAAAAGTTATGTCAGAACAAAGAGTATAGTTACAGTTGTACAGAAAAAAAATTCATAATTTTTACTATTAAAATAACTTCAGTACGTCTTTATAAAACAATACGTGTATTCGACTTTTTTTAGAGAAAAAATTGAATAACTTGGCAACGCCGCGGAAAACTAAAATGAAATTTATATGTTCGTATAGGTAAATAAAATACAATTCAAAATATTTAAAAATATGTAGGGTGTTTCATTTAAAAAAGACGAACAATTATTGCCAAGTCGTTATGCAACACCTTGTATATGTGAAAATAATTTTAAGTTATGCTCCTTAAATAGACGAAAAATTCTGTTAATAAATTTATGCTGTATTTTTAACGACAAGGGAGATATCGACGACGGGCATATATCTTTCACGCATATTTCCCATTTTGGGTGTGGCACTGTGGCGGACTCACATTGTGAATTTTCAGTGTAGATATATACTTTATTTTATTTTATTTTTGATGGGTACCAACCTACAGAATTAACTTCCAATTACAGGATGGTAGATGTTATTATAGTGGAATCCAAACATCTTCAAAAATTACGTTACAAAGGTAAAAGTAGACGAGGCAAGGTTTCTGGGATATAAAGTAGAAAATTAAATACAAGCTAGTGAAATACTATCATTTTACGCATAAAGAAAACGTGAAATCAATTGTTGAGGCAAATAATTCTCACTACACTAATAACACTCAATTAATAGGCGACTGTCAAAGGAATCTTTGATTTAAAAAAGGACGAAATTAGCGACGATAGTTTCGGTCGTAACTAGTTGAGGACCAAAACTATAGTCTACTATACCTATGTAAGGTAATTTTTGAAGATGTAATATAAAGTATATATTTACACTGAAAATTCACAATGTGAGTCCGCCACAGTGCCACACCCAAAATGGGAAATAAGCGTGAAAGATATAATTTATGTATGTATGTATAAAAGGTAATTAAATGTATATTGTACGTATGTTTCATTATATGAGTACATTTGGCATGTATCTTATATGTATTTGGTACGTAACATATAGTTACATAACTTCGAAATATCTGTGAGCCTTTATTGTTATGTATCATATACATGTGTGTTTGCTGGGTATAGATAACGCACACACATTGCAACCAAAAATTGTTTGATTCATAACAACGAAGTGTCGAATAACCTATTCTTAAAATCACTTTTTCTTGGTCATTACCGGTTCAGTAATATTTTCTGACCTAAAATAAAGCATAGTTAGGCCGCGGAAACAAGTACCAAATTTATTACGATTTTATTCGGTTTTTGGGTAAAATATGTGGTTAGTTTCAATACAGGTTATTCTGAAAATTAACAGAATTAAACATTTGATTTGAAAATAGTTCAATATTAAATACAATTTGGAAAATTGATCATTGCACTACGTAAATTTAAAAAATAATCAAATAATCAATAAGTTCACGTAATAATAATTAATAATTAAAATAAATTAAGTAATAATTGAACTGAATCACTAAGTTAATGATTGGTTGTCCACAAATTCACAAACTGCCCTACATAAAAATCATCACGACACCCAAACCGAAGTAAAAATGCACGCGAATTTTACTTATGTGTGTGTAAGTGTAAATGTGTTATTGATCCCTGGATCAGGACTTGTTCAAAACCTTTGTTATGCTCAATTTTAGGTTTATCTTCATTTTGCATTCATGTTTCGTGTCAATTTCATTTTGTCATTTTCATATGCACCGTTTCAGTCATGTTGTCACCTAAAACTTCAACATTGTTAGTCTGAGTCATGCTTTAGTTTAAAACCTTACCTTATGTGACGTAGTTCATCTCATTGTTGTTATTTAATTGTCATACATCTCATTTTATTCATTTATTTCTGTATTTTTACTTCCTCTTACCCGTTGTTGTTTATCGGCGTTGACAGCTCTTCATTAATTAATAAATTCTTGAGTACGTTCGTTTAGCTTCACGTAGTTTATTCAGTGCTTTATTATTTTATTTCAAAATATTTACATTTAAATTTAGTACACAATTATTGTCACAAACTCTATATTTAGCTATTTTTTTAAAAACTCTTCGTAGTTTATTTTTCTATACAACGAACGTAGTTTCTTGTCTATTTTTATTTCTTCGTGGTATACCCCTTACCGGTAGGCCACTAGATGAACTCGTAAGCAACCCTGGTCTACGAGACACCCCAATTAATAAATATTAATTAAAATGAAAGCTAAGTATTAGCAACCTTGGCTTGATTAAACGACTTAAGTCAGTTCTTTATCGACCGTTGAGGTGTGAGAAAATTTTATTAGCAACCGCTAGTTATTTGGCTCTGGGTTTTTGAAATTATTATTGGAATTAAGAAGCTCTTTAGCTACCCAAAATTGGGGATTTTTGCTACAATTTCATTGGGAATTTATTTCCACGGGATTTACCCGGATCTATTACACACCAGTCGCTCTTTTGTCACTTTTAAGCCAGACAACATCTAAGGCTTTTTATTTTCCGTTTTTGCTGTCCGTTTGGTTTTCGTTATTGCTCAGTGCATTAACAGTATCTGAGACTTTTGTGGACGTCTTCCTGGGTAGTACGAGAGTTGGAGGGTCGGAGAGGGCTGGAGAAGCGTACGAGACGAGCATTCAGATTGAGTCGCCATTTTCCTTCTGCCATCAAGGCCCAAACTCGATCTGCCGCCATTTTGTCACTCCCACGCCACTGTCTGCCTTCAGGACTACAGATAAGCCACTTGATTCATTTATTTTTATGTTTATTGGAAGGGAAATATTTATCATAAGTATTCTTGTATATAAGCCTTACCTCAGGGTACATAGTAGTCGTTGTACCGTAGCCGATCACGTTGTGAAATCCGATCAATCGATTTTCACAGTGTTTAATGCGTGTTGTTGACGCAACCTTTCCGTAGCTCGTGGTACGTCGTTTTAAGCATTTAGGGCACTCGTATGTCACTTAGTTTAGCGCTGTACGTCATCGGAACGCCCTTGGTCGACCAACAGAATCCCTCCGTGACGTTGTTGTGCGCCTGTCGTATTTTACCGTTTGGCGAAGCCCTGGTTAGCTTTTCCTGTGCACCTGCTACGCGATTTAAATAATTCTGTTTAGTTTACTTCATCGTTTGATCTGATCCCCGATCGTATCTAGTTACGTAATATTGTGTGTTCAGCTAAATATCATTTTTTTTGCTATATTCGTTTATTTGTCATATCAATGTAAATTAACCTTATTTTATTTCATTTTAACTCTATTCAGTTCACATTATATTATATGATATTTATACTTACATTTATTCTGATTAATTCTCAATATACGATTTTGTATTAATGGTAACCTTGCTAGCAATTTATTTTACGTTTACCTCGTACCCGTAGTGTTTGTTAGTCAACCTTGGGGGTTGAACTATATGGCGACTAACTGGCGCCCTTTCTAAGAACTTAGTGAATGCACCTTATTAAGACCCATGCCGTCTTCGCTGAGCATTTAGCTGTGGGTCCCCCCCATACTTGCGGTACAACGTCCACCAGGTACGTAGCAAGTAATTGGCGCCCAACTGTAGTGGCCAGGAAAAGGTGCTTTTTTTCAATAGCGTATTTTGTTTTCCTTCTTGCGTTTCTTATTAGTTTAATTAATCAGTTTGGTTATTACATTGTTTTGGGCTTATCAGTATTAGATTAGCTTAAAAAAGTTAGGTTAGATTTTCTTTCATTTTCATTTCATTTCATCTCACCGTTAGTAGTAAATTGTAGCTTATTAAGATGGAAGTTAGGATGGATGCTCATCGTTTGTTAGGCGACGAGTTGTCATACGAATTAATGCTTCGTGGACTTCCTTATGACGGTCTAGTTGCGGATAAGCGAGTTCGACTTCGCGAATCGTTGAGCTTAGAATATAGTAGCGATAAGCCTGTGCAGCATGAGAAATTATTAGTACTCCCCGAATCCGAAATTAAAATCACAACTAAGAAATTAGATGAGTTAGAGAAAATACTCCAGAACTTTGACATTGACAAATACCAGAGTGAATATGTGAAAATCAGTACTCGGTTAACACATGTGCTCTTACGGTTAAAGCGTATTGATTCTGCAGACCTAGATCAGCAAGCGACCGTAAAATTACTTATTGAACGTTGCGAAAAATACTTACTAGAGTCAAAATTAAAATATTCATCGAAAGCATCAGCCATTTTACTCGCGGCGCATGAGCAGTCACTGCTTGAACTAGATAGTGAATCCGAGGACGCGGAAGTGGTGCATCAGTCTAGCCCGGTAGAACCGCGTAAGCCAGCTGCAATTAATAACATAATTAATCCCACAACACTTAATATAAGGTCACGTGACTTACCTTCGACTTCGGATAGATTTCAGCAGCGCTAGGTATACCAGCTGCTCATGAAGATTTTTCATCTCGCACTCCGTATTGTGCTCTTTATAAATGGAACCTGAAATATGAAGGAGACGCAGGAGTATCAAATTTTCTAGAACGCGTCGAATAATTAAGATTAGCTCGCGGCGTAACCAAAGCGCAATTATTTAATTCAGCGGTTGAACTTTTTTCCGATCCACCCTTGACTTGGTATCGGTCAAAAAGAGAATCGTTTCATTGTTGGGAGGAATTAGTTAGTATGACTAGTACTATGACTCCAGTCTTAGAGACGAAATTAGGATCAGGGTTCAAGGGCCAGAAGAAAAGGTGACAGTATTCATAGCCAACATGCAAGGCTTGTTTAACAGAATGTCGCATAAACCATCGGAGAGCGAACGCATTGAGCTGATCACCTGTAATTTACATCCGTATTTACAGCTTAGGCTCGGTAGGGATCATTTTGGTTCAGTAGATGAGCTCGACGAAATGTGTTGTCATCTTGAGGCAATTAATTTGCGCACACAACGACCCAAACCACCACCACCTGTTAGTCACGCATTGGAGCCAGATTTAGCATATCTTAGGCCGCGATCTCATTACGCAAAAATCAGTGTAGCTCAGCCACAACTGACATCAACAGTCGCAAATATTGATGAAGTCAGTCATCCTCCTGCACGACCTCCTGCGCAATGTTGGAATTGCAGAAAATCTGGACATAGGGCTAGGGAATGTAGGGAACCACCGCGGTTACATTGTTATAAATGTGGGAAATGGGTGTAACTTCGCGAAACTGTCAACAGTGTCAGGGAAACGGAACAAGGAGACGTTAATTGACCGTTCTCGGTCTCCTGCAGTAAATTCGGTCATAGCGATAAATTATTCGCGAGAAAATTTGGATCAAACGTCAGTAATTTTAGATTATATTGTATCACATTTAAGTGGGGATGAGAGGCTGTACCTGAAGGTATCTATTTTGGGAATGGAGTTTATGGGATTGTTGGATTCAGGAGCGTCTCGGTCAATTATTGGGAAAAAGGGGTGGGATATAATCCAAAAATTAAATTTAAAATTGATAACCAGCGATTCACCAAATTGTGTTGTAGCTAGTGGAGACGTATGCCCGAGTATTGTATCGTTGAGTGTGTCTGTGCGGCTATTAGATAAAATTAGTTTAATAAATATTCATGTTGTTCCATCTGTGGGTCACACGCTAATCCTAGGGTTAGATTTTTGGCGCACGATGGGTATTGTTCCGGATTTGCGCCGTAACGAGTGGTATTTTTCATCGAATGAACCAGTTTCTATTATTTCTTGTTCACGCCCCCTTGTTACGTTGCACGATACGGAACAAGCGCAATTAAATAAGTTTTTGGAGGAAAAATGGGACCTTATGGGTTTATCGTTAGGGTGTACTCACCTAGTCGAGCACGAGATCATAATTGAGGGTTCGAGCCCCATCAAGCAGAGGTACTACCCTGTGGTACAGCAGCACATAAATAGCGCGTTAGAGGACATGTTGCGAGATGGGATAGTGGAGCCTTCTACAAGTCCTTGGTCGTCCCCTATTTTAATGGTCCCCAAGAAGGACGGAACCTACAGATTTTGTGTAGATTGTAGGCGGGTGAATCACAAAAAAGAACGCTTACCCTATCCCATACGTGTCGGCAATTTTGGATAGGCTACGTGGTGCGAAATTTATCAGCTCGCTCGACATCAAATCCGCGTATTGGCAGATTCCAGTTAAACCGGAGAGTAGGGAGATAACTGCGTTAACGATACCTGGACGTGGGTTATACCAGTTCACGAGGATGCCGTTCGGGTTAACTAACGCCCCCGCGACGTGGCAGCGTCTGATCGATACCGTGCTGGGAAGTGACCTAGAGCCCTACGTATTCGTGTACTTGGACGACGTGGTAGTGGTGTCGGATTCCTTTAGCGACCACCTCGACATTTTGGATAAAATTTTCTCGCGACTCCTAACAGCCGGGTTAACGGTCAACAGGGAGAAAAGCCAATTCTGTAGGCCGCAGATCAAATACTTGGGTTATATTGTGGATCAATTAGGGCTTAGGGTTGATCCGGAGAAGGTGGAGGCCATCTTGAAAATATCAACTCCGAGATCAGCACGCGAGCTGAGGAGCTTTCTGGGGATGGCGTCGTGGTACCGCCGTTTTGTGCCAAACTTCTCGGAGATGGTGGTACCATTGACACAGCTGACGCGCAAGGGTAGAAAATTTGTGTGGTCAGAAGAATGTCAACGTGCGTTCAATGCCCTCAAAGAATGTTTGGTCTCGGCTCCCATCCTTACTTGCCCCGACTTCTCTAAACCATTTGTCGTGCAGACAGACGCGAGCGCTTATGGGTTGGGTGCTGTGTTGACGCAGACGTTGGACGGATCTGAAAAAGTCATGTGCTACTTAAGTCCTTCTCTCACCAAACCAGAGCAAAATTGCCATACGACAGAGCGCGAGTGTCTTGCGGTGTTGTGGGCGTTAGAAAAATTAAGGCCCTATTTGGAGGGTGTGAGATTCACCGTCATCACAGACCACTGCAATGGTTGATGAATTTTAATCAGGCCACTGGGAAATTGTGTCGTTGGGCAATTAGGCTGCAACAATTTGATTTTGAGCTCGTGCATCGGAAAGGAAAAGACCACCTAGTACCTGACTGTTTGTCGCGATCCGTGCCAGTGGTTAGTGCCGCTGCGATAGAGCTGATTAATCCGCCGGTTGCAGATAAGTGGTACGTCGCGATGATGCAGAGAGTGCAGAAACAGCCTAGAAAATACAAGTCATGGTGTATATTGCATGGGAAATTACATAAGTTTGTTGAGGTAGCTGTACCTGATTGTGGTGAACCTGATGAACGCTGGAAGGTAGTCGTTCCGAAAGAACAGCGTCGCGACATACTTGCGGAGGCACATAATGCTCCTACATCCGGACATCCAGGAGTGGCTAAGACGTATCGTCGGTTAGGGCAAAAATATTATTGGCCTAAAATACGTGCGGACGTTGCGGCGTATGTTAAACGTTGCGTTACGTGTATCGAGCACAAGGCTGTGCAAAAAGCTCCCCCAGGTCCCATGGGTTCGAAACCCCGTGCGTATCGTCCATTCCAACTAATAAGTATGGATTTGATGGGCCCATTGCCTGCGTCCTGCAACGGCAGTAGATTTATATTAGTTGTGTGTGACTATTACAGTAAATACGTACTTACGTTTTCGTTGAGGAATGCTACGGCGTCGGCTATCATCAAACTCGTGGAGAATGACGTATTCTTGATGTATGGCGTGCCACAATTTATTTTGTGATAATGGCGTACAGTTTAGAGGCAGGGAATTTCGCGATCTGTGTAGCCGTTATCAGGTAAAAATTTTATTTAATGCGCTTTATCACCCACAGAACAATCCCACGGAGCGCGTCAATCGGGTCATTAAGACAATGCTAGCGTGTTATGTAAAGGATAATCAGCGAGAGTGGTGAAAATATCTTCCGAAGGTTACGTGCGCCGTCCGGACGCTTGCTCATGACGTCACTGGGTTTACGCCATTCTTCGTAAATTTTAGTCGCGAGCACGTGCTATTTTTCGCTACAGCGGCCAGCAAGTTTCAAAAAAATCTACGAAGAGATTAGAAAGCGCTTAGATCAGGCTTACCTTCGTAGTAGTGCGCAGTACAATCTTCGTCGCCGTGTAGCTCAGTTTCAGGTCGATTATAGAGTTTGGCGTCGGAATTTTCAGCTGTCAAACGCAGCTGAATATTTTACTAGCAAGTTAGCGCAGAAATATGTCGGACCCTTCATAGTAAAACATAAAGTTTCGGATCTTATTTATAAGTTGGTTGACGCTGAAGGCAAAGATTGCGGCACATGGCACATAAAAGACCTAAAAGAAGGACCACCGCCGGACAACGACAGCATCTCCATCCATGATTAGATTATTTTTAGCAGTTTGTTTACGTAACAATTTTGAGAAAAAAATTGGGAATTTTTCCTCATGGGAGTAAAGGGGGGATTTGTTACGCTCAATTTTAGGTTTAGCTTCGTTTTGCATTCATGTTTCGTGTCAATTTCAATTTGTCATTTTCATATGCACCGTTTCAGTCATGTTGTCACCTAAAACTTCAACATTGTTAGTCTGAGTCATGCTTTAGTTTAAAACCTTACCTTATGTGACGTAGTTCATCTCATTGTTGTTATTTAATTGTCATACATCTCATTTTATTCATTTATTTCTGTATTTTTACTTCCTCTTACCCGTTGTTGTTTATCGGCGTTGACAGCTCTTCATTAATTAATAAATTCTTGAGTACGTTCGTTTAGCTTCACGTAGTTTATTCAGTGCTTTATTATTTTATTTCAAAATATTTACATTTAAATGTAGTACACAATTATTGTCACAAACTCTATATTTAGCTATTTTTTTAAAAACTCTTCGTAGCTTATTTTTCTATACAAGGAACGTAGTTTCTTGTCTATTTTTATTTCTTCGTGGTATGCCCCTTACCGGTAGGCCACTAGATGAACTCGTAAGCAACCCTGGTCTACGAGACACCCCAATTAATAAATATTAATTAAAATGAAAGCTAAGTATTAGCAACCTTGGCTTGATTAAACGACTTAAGTCAGTTCTTTAGCGACCGTTGAGGTGTGAGAAAATTTTATTAGCAACCGCTAGTTATTTGGCTCTGGGTTTTTGAAATTATTATTGGAATTAAGAAGCTCTTTAGCTACCCAAAATTGGGGATTTTTGCTACAATTTCATTGGGAATTTATTTCCACGGGATTTACCCGGATCTATTACACACCAGTCGCTCTTTTGTCACTTTTAAGCCATACAACATCTAAAGGCTGGTTTATATAAGGTGTAACTTTATGCATTTACCCTAACATTAGCATTATTAGGTTTTCAAGCATACGGAAACACGTGTTATGGTACTAGTGCAGACGCGCAGCTATGTTCCATTTAGCTGTAACTTTAAAATATGGGAATTTTTCAATTTCTGGGGAATGATGGTAATGCCAACCAATCAGAAATGTTCATGTACGTATACGACCGGTTAACGTCGACTATTTCCGGGACTTTGAATTTGACATTAGCACGTGTAGTTCGCTTGTTCGTTAACAATAACATTCGTAATAACCTACGTTAATAAAAATGAATATGAATGTAGAAAAAGATGTTCAGCTAATAGAATTAGTTAAACAATATAGACATATATATGACAAAAAAGAAGCTATGTATAAAGATAAAAAAGCTGTAACCAATGGTTGGGAAAGCATTGCACAACAAATAAACATACCTGGTAAGTTTAAACATGAAATTTACTTGTGTAAATAATCAATTCAATTTAATTATATTATTTATTATTATAATAAGAAATAGATACAATAAAGAGAGAAAAGGTCAGCCCTCTGGATCTGCTGGTGGGGCTTAGAAAGAATGGCCATGTATGATGGCTCTACATTTCTTAAACGATATTGTTGTCCCACGAAAGTAAGTAATATAGCTATTTTATTAATTTTTTGAGTAAAATGTGTGGTTAGTTTCAACACAGGGTTTTATACATTAATATAATAAAGTAAGTTTGTCAAAAGAAGTATTAATTTATCATTCAATATTTTTGTTATCAGACGATTTGGTAGCTTCACAAACATATCAAATATCACTGAAACAGTTCTGGAGGGTGAAATAGAAAATGAAGATACTGATGGTACGCCAAAACGAAGTAAACAATCGCCATCACCACAACCGTCTACATCTACGTCCAGAGAAGGAACGCCAATATCTGAACCAGTCGTCTCACGTCAGAAAAATAAAGAAACAAATTTAGAGAAAAATCTAAATACTGCAGTTTCAACTTTAACTGATTATATATCTAATAAAAATGCGAAAAAAATCGGAAGAAGATTCCGACATGATGTTTTGTTTAAGTTTATGCGAATCTATAAAAAGTATAAAAGACAGGAAGCAGAAAAATAAACTTAAAATGTCAATTTTACAAACTGTAAATGATTAGGTACATTGAATGTTAGAACAAAGTTTATGTATAGATACACTTTATTTTTTATATTATATTATATTTTATGACTACATGTATTTAATTTTATATAAAATATATATTTTTTTCTGATTATACAAATAGGTATCCATATTATTATACCTAGTTAACAATAGGTACGTATTAAGTATTATTCGGATGTGAACCTCTACTAACATAATTCAGTTGCCACGGAACTGCACCTTCAGGTGAAAGTAAATAATGTGATAAATTTTGTCGTAATAATGCTAAGTTTCTTGCCGGGTAATTTTATCCTTGTCTGCCGATTCTAGTCATCTGATTTCCAGAAATATCATTTCTCCAGTCCCCTGGCGTAACTATACCATTCACATCATTATCTGCAAATCCAGGTGGACAATACATTCTTTCTGTAGACGATACGTTTAGTTCTTTTACGCGAAGAAAATTATGTAAACAACATGTAGCTGCAACAATTCTTTCTGCGGTATCCACTTCAGCAATAATTTGTGTTCGAAATATTCTGCAACGTGATGCCAAAATTCCGAATGTGTTCTCAATGATTCGACGTGCCCTTGATAATCTATAATTATATATTTTACAAGCCATATTATTCATCTGAGTGCCAGGAAAAGGTTTCATAATATAGGATTGCAATGGAAATGCCTCATCTGCCACTAAAAAATGTGGATATAGTATATCTGTGCCCGGAAGTTTTTTATCAGCTGGCAATTTCAAATTTCCTGATTTCAATGCACGGCCAAATTCACATTCGTTAAACACACCACCATCACTTCTTGATCCTATAGCTCCTATATCCAGTAAAGTGAATTTATAGTTAGCGTCGCACACTGCCATTAAAACTATACTAAACGTCTTTTTATAATTAAAGTATTCAGATCCTGATTTTTTTGGTGCTTGAATATGAACATGTTTGCCGTTCATTGCGCCACAACAATTTGGGAAATTCCATTTGTTGTAAAATTCACTCGCAATTTTTTCAAAATCTTCTGTCGTTAGCGTTGGTATATAAATTGGTGATAAAACTTCCCATATCGCAAGACATGTTTCACGAATGACAACTGATACTGTTGATTTCCCAACAAGAAAAGACCACGAAACAACTTGCATACTGCATCCGTGAGCGAGGTAACTATAATAATTGATAAAATAAATATAAATTATAGATACCTAAAGATAACACTTACTATAACGTTAAAACCAATCGATGTTCTGGATTTAGAGCACGAGCACTAGTTTTTTCTAATTTATGACTAATCAACCCCAATAATTCATTAAAATGAGTAACCGTCATTCGCGTATATTTGAAAAATTGTTCATTGTCACCATGTTTTAAAAACTGAAAAAGTTTATGGAAATGTCCCAACTGCTCCCGTTGTTGAAATAAAGGTCTGATACCCCAACGCCGTTTCCTTCTTTTTTTCTTTAATTTAGTTGCCAAAGTAACAATAGTTAATAACAATGTTGAAATTATTATTACTTCTTCTGTATCACTATCCATAATAATAATAATAAATTAGGTGTATTGACGTAAAGATATAGGATTTATATTTGACAGACGTTGATATGTCGATTTTGTAGAATGTATTTTTATCGGCCTAATCTTATTGGCTCACCCTAGAAGTACATGAACCATACTAAGTTTAATGAAAAGTATAATATTAATGCTAAGGCAAATGCATAAAGTTACAACTTATATAAACCAGCCTTAGGCTTTTTATTTTCCGTTTTTGCTGTCCGTTTGGTTTTCGTTATTGCTCAGTGCATTAACGGTATCTGAGGCTTTTGTGGACGTCTTCCTGGGTAGTACGAGAGTTGGAGGCTCGGAGAGGGCTGGAGAAGCGTACGAGACAAGCATTCAGATTGAGTCGCCATTTTCCTTCTGACATAAAGGCCCAAACTCGATCTGCCGCCATTTTGCCACTCCCACGCCACTGTCTGCCTTCAGGACTACAGATAAGCCACCTGATTCATTTATTTTTATGTTTATTGGAAGGGAAATATTTATCATAAGTATTCTTGTATATAAGCCTTACCTCAGAGTACATAGTAGTCGTTTTAACGTAGCCAATCTTGTTGTGAAATCCGATCAATCGATTTTCACAGTGTTTAATGCGTGTTTTTGACGCAACCTTTCCGTAGCTCGTGGTACGTCGTTTTAAGCATTTAGGACACTCGTATGTCACTTAGTTTAGCGCTGTACGTCATCGGAACGCCCTTGGTCGACCAACGGAATCCCTCCGTGACGTTGTTGTGCGCCTGTCGTATTTTACCGTTTGGCGAAGCCCTGGTTAGCTTTTCCTGTGCACCTGCTACGCGATTTAAATAATTCTGTTTAGTTTACTTCATCGTTTGATCTGATCACCGATCGTATCTAGTTACGTAATATTGTGTGTTCAGCTAAATATCATTTTTTTGCTATATTCGTTTATTTGTCAAATCAATGTAAATTAACCTTATTTTATTTCAAGCAAATTTTAACTCTATTCAGTTCACATTATATTATATGATATTTATACTTACATTTATTCTGATTAATTCTCAATATACGATTTTGTGTTAATGGTACCCTTGCTAGCAATTTATTTTACGTTTACCTCGTACCCGTAGTGTTTGTTAGTCAACCTTGGGGGTTGAACTATATGGCGACTAACTGGCGCCCTTTCTAAGAACTTAGTGAATGCACCTTATTAAGACCCATGCCGTCTTCGCTGAGCATTTAGCCGTGGTCCCCCCCATACTTGCGGTACAACATCCACCAGGCACGTAGCACCTTTGTAGATTGCAAGCTATTCGCGAGATTATATACCGTGTGTCCCAGCGAAAGTGTGGCATAGGCGTTTTACGTGTGAGAACAGTTTTTTGTAAATAAAAACTGTCCGGCTAAAAACTAATACACATTACTTCAGTTTCATAATGTAATTTCAAGAAATTACTGAAAATAATTTGAAAATTTTAACCTTTAGTTTTTATTGCTACATTCGTACAATGACAGCTGTCAATTTGTAGCTGTATGGATATGTCAGCGGCCTACGGTTCTAAAGGTCGTACGTTCGATTCCGACCCTCGTTCCGACCTGGGGAAGATGGATTTTGAAAAAATATTTTTTCTGCTTGTTTTGTATGTTAAGGTAAAATCTTATTTGCAGTTGATTATAACATTGTAATATTGATTGCAATAAACTGTGGGAGAATTGAATGAAGAAGTATCTGTTTAATCGCTAGCAATGCTGAGTTGTTGATTACAACAAAGTAAAATACTCGTTTAATAAAACAATTAAAACGATACCAATTTTAAAAAAATTAAGAATCTAATTCAATTCTTCATTCAATTCTCCCACATTTTATTGCAATCCAGATTATAATGTTATAATCAACTGCAAATAAGATTTTACCTTAACATACAAAACAAGCAGAAAAAATATTTAAAAAAATACATTTTCCCCAGGTCGGAATCGAACGTACGCCCTTTGGTTCCGGAGGCCGCTGACATAACTATACAGCTACGAATTGGCAGCTGTCATTGTACGAATGTAGCAATAAAAACTATAGGTTAAAATTTTTATATTATTTTCATTAATTTCTTGAAATTACATTATGAAGCTGAAGTAATGTGTATTAAATAAGATGTAGGAATGGATGTAATATTTTCCTGTGCAATATGGTATCATAGTTGTCAGCCGGACAGTTTTTATTTACAAAAAGCTGTTTTCACATGTTAAACGCCTATGCCAAACTTTCTCTGGGACACACGGTATGCTGACTCATAAGTCCATGACCATGAAGGGCATGTGATCATTCCCGACAACTAAATACAATTTATTAATAACATATTTCAAAAGATAAACGAACGAATAGATTCTAAATTACTTACAGTTGATTTAAGTTTATCTCAGAGTTAAAATAATTTTTCCTATTTCATGTGCTTTCATTATATTTGCTGTATAGAATTTCATGATTCACTCTATTAACTTAAAGGCATTGGCAACCTATCCAAGCATATTAAACTTATTCCAGCAAACGATAGAATATTAAATTCTAAGCATATTAGTTTTTGTCCGAGGCGTTTATGCTCTATAGTACGAAAGTTACAAGCATTTTAAATTTTGATTTGAAGTTTTGCGTGACGTCATACATGACCACCAAGCACGGCACACTACGCACATTGTTTATTGTTCCTGCCACTGTGTCACTTGTATCACTGACAGATAATTTAATAAGATGTTAGATGGTTCATTTTTGTGCTAACCATTCAAGTAAATCCTAATATACATAATAAGAATAAATATAAGAACAGAATTATTTATTATTAAATTCAGGGCGACAAATTTATTTCTAAAGAAAAATAGCGTTGTGTTATGTATATTTTTTATATTGCTACTAAAATATCTTTATTTAAAATAACAAAATAACACTTTAAAACAGGGTTGGCACGTTTAAAACATTTCGTTTTAAACAAATGTTTAAAACTTGTTTAAAACAAAGCAAGTTTTTAAAGCACGTTTTAAACATGTTTAAAACACGTTTTAAACATATATTTGAAACACGTTTTAAACATTTTTAATACTTTATCTACGTAACAAAACAAAGTTCATATTGCTAATAATAGTGTACCTATAACATATACTGTTTCTCACTATTGTTGTCACCCATAGCCATAATAATAAGTATAGGTAGGGGAATCCCCAGCATATTTATAATATATAATGATGCATATTTCAGAACTCCTTGCTGATTAAAACATTGTTTTTTTGTGTTTAAAACATGTTTTTTTAAATCAGTAAAAAACACGTTTTAAACAAAAAAAACAGTTTTAAACAAAAAAAAAACAGTTTTTTTTGTTTAAAATAAAAAAACATGTTTTTTGCCAACCCTGCTTTAAAACGATGAATGATTCGTTATACATTCTGGACATGCATCCACATATTGACACTTGAATCGTTGCAGGTTGCAGCAATAAATTTCGTTATCATTTTGCATTAGAATACACAATCCACAAGTACACTTATAATTTACGTTCCTGAATTTTCTCTCAAATATAATATTTTTTATCATTTGGCCGCGGATTTTTATCGCAATACCCTGTTTCATACATCTTTATCTCACATCTTTGACATTTGTGACATTAACATGAAACAATGGTAGTTACACGCATGGTAAGTTGATATTGATTTAAACGCTGATTATGTGACGTCATACATGACCACGACAAAAATTCACGCGCTTATAGCGGCTGAACCCGCCCACTTTCAGACTTGTGATTAATACATTGTTGTAATCATAATAAATACTAGAGATATATGAAATAAAAAAATTTGACATTTCATAAGTTGCCAATGCCTTTACATGTTTTGACGTTTAACGCCGTGTGGACACAGGTGCCATCTATGGTGAAAACGCAGAACTGCGCTCACTTATTAACCTAAATATTTGACACAAGTTTGTCATTTATGTGCGACTCTCTCTCTCTGTCTTAATAACGCGATAACTCACTCAATTCTTCACAAATAAGGACGAAATTTTCAGCTCTGAAAAGGAAATTGATAGGGCTTTATGACAATCGAGTCGAACAACCCCCTTAAGATAGGATTTTTTGGAGCTACAAGCCTTCAAACTTTGAGATTTTTCATTGCTCAAACATGACATCACATAAAGCGATTTTTCAGGGGATCGGGGGGAACGAATCTCTTCGGGATTTTTGGAGAACGTAGAGGAGGAATGTATCTCCAGAGGGAATTTCCAGATTTTGGTTAACACGTCCCTGAAAGAAATGCGCCACATTTAAAAAACAGGCATTTTCTTGGTTCGGCCAAGTGGCTCGATTTTTGTTTTGAGCAGTGTATTATTATCAAGAAGCTTATCCATGACAATTATACGTGCGAGTATTAAAGTCTGGAGTATTAGGAGTTGACAAAAGTTGATTAAAATATTTTTTATTTTTACTTGCTAGACGCATTTCTATATCATTTTGTCATATTTTTATCAGTCGAAATAGCTCAGTTGGGAGAGCGTTAGACTAAAGGTTCCCGGTTCTGTCCTGGATTTCGACAATTATTGTTTTACGCTAGGTTCACATAGCTTGTGTCATCTCATGTCTGTGTCTATGTCACTGTGTTATGTTTTGTCTCTTGACTCTGCGTGCCATGTGGCCATCTTTTTGAAGTAGTGAAATTTTACTTGACATTTGAAGTATGAAATTATTGAGGTTATAGTTTCATAATTTTCCAACAAGTGGTATTAATTTTAATTTAAACTCATTTTGTAGACAATTTGTTTTCGTTACATAATTATTTTTGCTCGTATATAACTTTAGAAGCTCATTCAGCAGTCAATTTTATAGTAAAAAGAGCTACTGTACAGGCTATCTATGGAAAAGAGTATGGTGTTACTTCAATTAAACAACCATGTTATGAACAGGTATTTTGTACGGTCTGCGTTATTTTTCTATTACTAGATGAGGAAACAAGGACATTATTTCTTTCATCGGTTCGTTGGTCTAGGGGTATGATTCTCGCTTAGGGTGCGAGAGGTCCCGGGTTCAAATCCCGGACGAGCCCACGGTTTTATAAATGTAATAATTTAGTCGTAATATACTAGTAGTGAAGACGAGTAAAATCAATAGTAGCTCAACGTTACTCAAATACAAAAATTTAAAAATTAAAATTTGTTATCAGCGATAGTAATTTATTAAAATATAACTGCCGGAATTAAGGTTACAGGATTGCAATCGATTGTAACTTATATTGGAAGTGTATGATTTTTGTTACAATAATTATTATGTACCTACAGTAGAGGCACGGAACCAAACGAGCTACGTAAAATAAATATCTGGATTGATGATGTCATCAACGAATATGTTTACATGTAAAACTTTGTTAGGTTAAGTTAAATTCAAATATAAATAGTACTATGTTATAACAATTTACTTCATGTACACTTGTTTTAAGGGTTTTAAGGAGCCGTTATTTTATTTTCTCGTTGTAAATATGACACGGTTTTTGGAAGGAAAATAAAATTAAAACGGACAAGTTTAAATGCGATAATTAAGTACTAATTTAAATTATTTTAAATTATATTGCTGATATTTAAACATAAAGGCATATATTTTTAAATTATTATTTACCTACTTTTATAATTTATAAATGCTAATGAATTTATGTCAGGTAAACCTCGTTTGATTCCGTGCCTCCACTGTAGAACTAAAAACCGCTAAAAACTGAACCCCGGTCTCCCGCGTGACAGGCGGGGATACCGGGGGATACTGACCACTATACTATCGAGGACTTGTGACACTGATGTACTGATAATATAACGGTATATTAACAATGACACATATAATTACTCAAAATATCGATCCTGCCAGGATTCGAACCTGGAATCTTCTGATCCGTAGTCAGACGCGTTATCCGTTGCGCCACAGGACCTTCCGGTAGTAGTATAGTATTGCGACTTTCACTTAAAGATCATATTAGTACTAGTACTTATAAACAAATGTTTCTGCCCGGGATCGAACCGAGGACCTTCCGCGTGTTAGGCGGATGTAATATCCACTACACCACGGGAACTATACACCTGTTACATGTTAAGTGTATTGTTAATATTGGTGTAATCTTTAAGCGGTACCGTATATGTTTGCCTCTATTGATGGGAATCATCCAGTTCTTAGTTTTGTTTCGTTATATAATTATGGTTGTTCGTGTACAACTTTAGAGGCTCATTCAGCAGTCAAATTTATAACTTAAAGAGTCACTATACCGGCTATCTATGGAAAGGAGTATGATGTTATTTTAATAAAATAACCATGTAGGAAACATTATTTTGTATGAGAGAACGTTTACCAATAATTATTATTATTATATGTCTTCGTTATTTTTCTTATAGTTAAGGAAACAATTACCATATTTCCTTCATCGACTCGTTGGTCTAGGGTTATCGCTTAGGGTCCGAGAGGTCCCGTATTTTATAACTAATAATTTTGTCGTATTATACTAATAGTAAAGATCAATATTAAACACAAGCAACATTACGGATATTGGGGCTCGATGGAACCACTTAGAAAACTTTCAGATTCAAATCTGACAGTCATCAGCAACAGTAAATTATTAAGTTCCGAAATCGGGTCCGGAATTAAGTTGCAGGTTTCCAGTCGGTTTCCAGTCAACTGTAACTTATTATGAAAAAGGCGAGATGTGGTATTATTATTGTTACAATAATTATATGAAGAACTAAAATCCTCCCCGACGGAGAATCGAACCCCGGTCACCCGCTTGACAGGCGGGGATACTGACCACTATACTATCGAGGACTTGTGACAATGATGTACTGATGATATAATGATAATATAACAATACCTCATAATGATTACTTCAAAAATCTATCCTGCCAGTATTCGAACCTGGAATCTTTTGATCCGTAGTCAGACGCGTTATTCGTTGTGCCCGGTTGTGCCACGGGACCTTATGGTAATTGTATAGTGACTTTCATTTGAAGCATATGTGCACGTGTTAGTACTAGTGCTTATAAATACATGTTCCGCGTGTTAGGCGGATGTGATAACCACTACACCACGAAAACTATACACCTGCTACCTGTTAGGTGTATTGTTAATGTTAATATAAACTTTAAATTAAGCAGAACAAAATGTGCATGAAAAGTGTATTCGCATTCGGCAGGATTCGAAGCTGCGCTCCTAGAGGGAATCTGATTTCTAATCACACGCTCGGCCACGACTGCAGACTGCATTCTACCCAGGTCTCATCCATGGTCGTGAATCGCCTCTTTGAATCGGTTGGATTCCTCTTAAATTCTACCAAACTATCGACTGAGGTTCTCGCTTGAATGCGTTTTTTCTCTGAATTCAGCAAATGCGGCACGCATCTTGCGAATAATTTTTTAACCCTACTTCGGTATGTAAAATATTTAACAGACTCTTATACGTCAATCATCCAAAACCGTATAGTAGGTTTTATCCACCATTTCTGGTGTGGTAGCCGTTTTTGGACGACCCGAACGTAATTCATCAATTTTATGCGTACTGTCACGCTTGAATTCAGAAACTCAGAAACTTACGGTGGAAAATGAAACAGAGGAATTTAAAAGTACGGCATCAAATCTGGATTTGATGAATTTGGTAAGAGCTAGAATTTCTTTCCTGCCCATTTTTCAAAACGCACAAACCTATTCACACTAAAATGGTTATCAAAATCAGACTAAATGACATATCAATTTGAAAATTTGTATCAATTATTATGATAGAATAATCAATACGGCATAAAAATATTTGAAGTCATAGTTGCCTATTCCGGAAACTTTTCAATCCATCCTCGTATTATATATGTATAAGAATATTTCATTTAGATTAAAATAATTAATAAACTGAGATAATGGTATTGCGACTTTCACTTGAAGCAAGTGTTAGTACTAGTTTCCGCCCGGGATCGAACCGGGGACCTTCCGCGTGTTAGGCGGATGTGATAACCACTACACCACGGAAACTATACACCTGTTACAAGTTAGTTGTATTGTCAATCTTGGTATAAACTTTAAACAGAGAACATAATCTAATGAAAATGGTATTCGCAGAGAGAATCTGATTTCAAATCAGACGCTCGGCCCCAACTGCAGACTGCATACTACATATAAGAAAATTTCCTTTAGGTTTAAACAAAATAATAAGGTTACTTACTATCATCGATCTTCTATAATTGTAGATGTATGATACTATATACATGTACATAGGAGTTATTAATAATATTTATTCTAAATAAAAACAATAAACTTAGGAAGACATAAATGTCAAAACAATTAAAAAATTAAATTAAAAATATTAAGAATAAAAATACGTGCGTTGTGCGCCCTAGAAAAGCTGGTGTGTTTTGACGAAATCCTCGATAGTATAGTGGCCAGTATCCTCTCCTGGTATGCGGCTGATTTCACGTCGGAGAGGATTTTATGATAACCGAAGAATACAAATGCCACATAATATTATTTAGCAAGAAGCTTATCTGATTAAAGCTTAGTTGATTAAAAGCTTTTCTATTTTTAATTCCTAGCCGTAAACCTATATCATTTTCTGCTATTTTTATCAGCCGAAATAGCTCAGTTGGGAGAGAGTGAGACTGAAGATCTAAAGGTCCCCGGTTCAATTCCGGGTTTCGGCAGTTATTGTTTTAGTTGAATTACTTATACGACATTTTGTGAATGTCATACAACTTTATAAAGTGTTGGTACATTAACTCAGTTCGTTTAGAGCCGGGATCAGTGTTAGGATGCTCACCTGCCATGCGGGCCGAGCTCTCGCGTGCTAAGCGAGCACTCTACCATCTGAGCTACGCCTCCTCTTGTCTATATTCGGGATAGTTTTAGGGTTTCTTTATAAATATCCTACATTTTATTTTTATCACAACGATTATAATAAGTTATTTGGATGCGCCGGGTATCGATCCCGGTACCTCTCGCATGCTAAGCGAGCGCTCTACCATCTGAGTTACGCCCCTGGTTGTCAAAATTCGGGATAGCTTTAGGGTTCCTTTACAAATACCTTACTTTTCATTCTTAACACAACGGGTATAATAAGTTACCTGGAGGCACCGGTTATATATCTCAGTACCTGTTGCATGCTAAGCGAGCGCTCTACCATTTGAGCTACGCCCCCTGTTGGCGATATTCGGGATAGCTTTACGGTTCCTTTATAAGTTGCTTGCATTTCATTATTAACACAATCGTATAATAAGTTACTTGAAGACGCCTGGTATTGATCCCGGTACCTCTCGCATGCTAAGCGAGCGCTCTACCATCTGAGCTACGCCCCCTGTTGGCGATATTCTGGATAGCTATAGGGTTCCTTTATAAGTTGCTTACATTTCAGTATTAACACAATGGGTATAATAAGTTACCTGGAGGCGCCGGGTATCGATCCCGGTACTTCTCTCATGCTAAGCGAGCGCTCTACCATCTGAGCTACGCCCCGTGTTGGCGATATTCTGGATAGCTATAGGGTTCCTTTATAAATAGCTTACATTTCATTATTAACACAATGGGTATAATAAGTTACCTGGAGGCGCCGGGTATCGATCCCGGTACTTCTCGCATGCTAAGCGAGCGCTCTACCACCTGAGCTACGCCCCCTGTTGGCGATATTCTGGATAGCTATAGGGTTCCTTTATAAGTTGCTTACATTTCAGTATTAACACAATGGGTATAATAAGTTACCTGGAGGCGCCGGGTATCGATCCCGGTACTTCTCTCATGCTAAGCGAGCGCTCTACCATCTGAGCTACGCCCCGTGTTGGCGATATTCTGGATAGCTATAGGGTTCCTTTATAAATAGCTTACATTTCATTATTAACACAATGGGTATAATAAGTTACCTGGAGGCGC
Source organism: Agonum fuliginosum (assembly GCA_947534325.1). Lineage (NCBI taxonomy): Eukaryota > Metazoa > Arthropoda > Insecta > Coleoptera > Carabidae > Agonum > Agonum fuliginosum. The sequence goes on from OX384036.1 coordinate 19,697,139, forward strand.
CGGGTATCGATCCCGGTACTTCTCGCATGCTAAGCGAGCGCTCTACCACCTGAGCTACGCCCCCTGTTGGCGATATTCTGGATAGCTATAGGGTTCCTTTATAAGTTGCTTACATTTCATTATTAACACAATGGGTATAATAAGTTACCTGGAGGCGCCGGGTATCGATCCCGGTACTTCTCGCATGCTAAGCGAGCGCTCTACCATCTGAGCTACGCCCCCTGTTGGCGATATTCTGGATAGCTTTAGGGTTCCTTTATAAGTTGCTTACGTTTTTACCACCGGTGTGCCCCTTGAAGAGTGTCGTTTACCAGAATATTATTTCCGATCTGGCTATATGAAATGCAACCCTTATAACGTCAATACTCACTGAATTGTCTAGTGTCTGTAACTATGAGCAAAGCAAATTACTCAACCTCCTGCTGTGCTTAGTACAAAGAAATCGTATTATTTATGAGGGTATAGTTTGTACAAAGATATATCGTTATGGCCTCACAGCAGGCTAATTGTTACAGATTTAAGATTGATTTATGGCGTTGAAAAAACAGGTACGTACAGAAAAAATTCTGGTTACAGTAACAGTAACTTTATTTGACAATAAATATAAAACAATACAAAATTGTAAGAAACAAAACAAAAATTTGAGTAAGAGTATAATGACTTAATTACATTGTGTCATTCAATATTATGATAAAAATTATACATAATAAAAACGTTGCACGTAACAATAAATATTACCTTCATAATATAAAACTATACACTGCATTGACAGTACGTCAGGAAAAAAAAACTAAACAATTAAACAATAACAAACTAATCCATATAACATTGATATAATACCTAGTTTATTGTATAATATAAAATATATTCCTTAATAGACAAAAATATCTTAGTCGCTGTCACTATACACGTCACTGTCATCACTTGAGTCCTGAATAATTATAATAAAATCTTATTTAAATTTATTTTATATAATAGTGCAATATTTTTTGTGCTATGACCAGCTAAAAATCGCGCACCATTTATCCACTGTTTATGTTGTATCTAAACCTGGTTTATTTTCAAAACATTTACAGTGGTGACATCTAGTTACCATAATCTACAACATCTCCTCTTTTACAAATAAAATAAAATAACATTTTATATTTGATTTATTTGAATCGGGACGGTGTTTTGGTGACTCGGCCGTGTCTGAATGTGCGGACTGGACGCTGGCTCCGACTCTTGGACCCTGTGCGGTGTGCGCGGTGTACCTGGCTGGAGTGGTTGTGGGTCGGCGTCCGCTTATTTAGTCAAATATAGTTTTGTCAAAACGTAGTTTGACCAAAAATAATTAATTCAAACTGTATTTTAGTCAAACTGTAATTTGTTCAACTAGAATTTTGTCAAACCGTAAATATGCCAACCCGTAATTTGGCCAAACTGTATTCTAGACAAACTGTAATTTCACATTCCGTATTTTGACCAAACCGCAACTTCGACTAATATTTTATTGTCAAATCATTTTCAGGTCAACCGTAATTTAGCCAAAACGCAACTATACCTAACTGGAATAATCCAAAACGGAATTTATTCAAACCATATTTTTGTCAAATCGCAGTTATGCATAACCGTAATCTTGCCAAACGCATTTTACTCAAATCGTAATCTTCCCAACTGTATGTCTTTATATAGAGTTGGCAAGATTACGATTTGACTAAAATACGGTTGACAAGATTACGGTTATGCATATCTGCGATTTGACAAAAATACGTGTTGGATAAATTCCGTGTTGAATTATTCCAGTTAGGTATAGTTGCGTTTTGGCTAAATTACGGTTTAACTGAAAACGATTTGACAAAATAATATTAGTCGAAGTTGCGGTTTGGTCAAATTACGGAATGTGAAATTACAGTTTGTCTAGAATACAGTTTGGCCAAATTACGGGTTGGCATATTTACGGTTTGACAAAATTCCAGTTGAACAAATTACAGTTTGACTAAAATACAGTTTGGCTTAATTATTTTTGGTCAAACTACGTTTTGACAAAACTATATTTGTCCAAATTGTGTGCTCCCTGTGGGACGACCACTTCTGGCATCTTGTTTGAATGTCTACTATTCTTCCGTCTTTGTTTACTGAGCTTGATCTGTTTTCGATTCTAACATCAACTTCTTTCTCGGCTGCTTGTTGTTCTGTGTTGTTATCTAACTGGCTATTTTCATTCGTTGTTCGAATGTGTATTCTATTTTTTCTAAATTATGGCCTTGTATATCGACTACATATGATCTCGAGGAAAGTTGTTCTGTCACTTTTGCCTTTTTCCATGGTTCTTTTTTTCTTTCGGGATTTAGTTGAACTCGAACATCTTCACCGATTACTAACTGCGGCAGTTCTCTAGTACCCTTGTCGTATTGTAGCTTATATTTTCTTTTTCGAATATTGATTAAATATTCAACATTAGAAGCTACCTAAGGTTTTACCAATTCTTGTGCTGTTGGAATTAGAGTTTTGGTTTTTCTCGACATTAATTTCTGAACTGGTGATAATTTCATTCCAGCTGTGGGAGTGTTTCTCCAATCTAAGATTGCTAAATATAGATCTCTGTTCTCTAGTTCAACTCGATTAATTATTTTTTTTGTAATTTTCACAGCTGACTCAACTTTACCGTTGCTCTGGTGATGACGTGTTAAATTCAACATCCCATTCTGTTGTAAATTTCTTGAACTCGGTACAATCTAATTGAGATCCTCTATCTGTATCGAGTATATCCGGAATTCCTTTAATACTAAAATTTCGTTTACAAACTTCAATAATAGTTTCAGCTCTCATATCCGGAATTTTATCAATTTCCCAATAATCTGAGTAGTAATCTACTGTCACAAGATATTTGGTACCTTTATTTTCCATTATATCGATTACGATTCTTTTCCATGGACGATCTGATCTGTTGTTTTATTTGTAATTAACGGTTCTTTGCGTTGTTTATCTTTGGTCTGTGCACATGCAGTGCACTTTTCAGTTATTATTTTAATATCATTTGCCATTAGAGGCCAAAATACAATATCGCGTGCTTTCCTTAAACTTTGACTCTGTACCTTGATGACTGGAATGAATTCTAACTAATATTTCCTCTCTCATCTTCTGCGGAATTACAATTCTGTGTCCTTTGAGAAAGATGCCGTTTTGTACAACTAATTCATCACGATACGACCAATAATCTTTTATAATTTCATTTATCGCCGATTTTTTTTCTGGTCATCCTTCCATTATCGTGTTGATTAGTACTTGCAGAGTGGAATCCTTCTTAGTATACATTTGTATTTTAGAAAGTCTCTCTTTGGTGACATTGACATAGTCTAATAGATTAATTTTTTCTAAATTCTCCGTGATCTTGCGATGTTTCTTAAATTGATATATTTCATACTCAGTTTCTGGTTTTTTATTATCCATATGAGCTTGTCTTGACAAAAAATCTGCTATATACATTTCCTTGCCTTTGATATATCTGACATTCAATTTGTATTTTTGTAACTGTAACAACATTCGTTGTAAACGTTTATGTGCTGAAATTATTGATTTCTTGAAACAAATTTCTAACATCTAACGCTTTGTGATCCGTTTCAACTTTAATTTTTTCTCGTCCTGCCAAATATTGGTGAAATTTTTGACAACTGTAAAGAATTGCTAACATTTCCTTTTCAATCTGGGCGTACCCAAATCGTTTCCTATTTGTCATCGCTCTTGATCCAAACGCTACTGGTTGACCCTCTTGAAATAGTACTGCTCCCACTCCGTAGTCACTGGCGTCATATTGGATCGTTACTGGCTTAGAAGTATCAAAGTATCTAAGCACTGGTGCTTTTGCTATCAAGTGCTTTAATGCTTGAAAGTAATTTTCTTGATCTTGCTTCCATTCCCATTTGGTATTTTTATGAGTTAATCTGCGTATAGTCCAGTCAAATTAGCTTATTTGGCGGAAATAATTTATATAGTCCTTAAATTTTTGATATAAATTTGGGAGTACTGTAGAATCAAATATCCGTCGGGTTACCCCGCCGCCGGGTGCCGCGTCCCTCCAAAATCCTGAAAAAACTTCCCCGAACTTGTACATTGCACTAGTTTTTCGCAATTAACTCGTAAACGGTTAATTTAATTTTTGTGTCATTGACGTTTATACGAAAGTTATTCGAAAACAGTACAAAAAGAAAACAATAACAAAACAGGATTAGCATGTGATGATAGAGAATTTCTTGCTCTATTTTCATGTATGTTCATTTATGAGGTAAGCCTTGTTGTTTGTGAGAAAGTTACAAAATTCAAGCGCGAGAAACTAATTTTACGTCGCGCGCCGCGATCTCTCCTTTTCTTCCGACTGCTCTAGCACGTGAACTACAATTGATACAGCAATGAATCTGATCGTCCTATGTTGAGAATTTATTTCTCTACAATCCGCTTAGTATAAAATTTTCTGTGTGATTAACCGTTCACGAGATAATTGCGAAAAACTAGTGCAATGTACCCGTTTGGGGAAGTTTTTTCAGGATTTTGGGGGGACGCGGCACCCTGTGGCGGGGCAACCCGACAGATATTTGATTCTACAGTACTCCCAAATATATATATATATATATATATATATATATATATATATATATATATATATATATATATATATATATATATATATATATATATATATATATATATATATATATATATATATACCGGATGGGGTACCGCCGGAAGTAGTCAAAATGGTCACAAATTATAGCACACAAAGCCTAGTCCGCATAGCGAACGATGTCATAAAGACAGGGAATTATCCGGAACAGTGGAAGGAAGCGCTGGTGATACTGTTACCCAAACCTGGGAAACCGAACATGAACAGCCCAAGCGCATACAGGCCAATATGCCTCCTTAACACAATAGGGAAACTGATGGAGGAGTTAATATACAACAGGCTCCAACAACACTTGGATAAAAACAACCTAATATCCAATAACCAATATGGGTTCAGAGAGGGACGGTCGACGGTGGATGCCATGATGGTGATCAGAGACCTAGCGGAGGAGGAAAGGAGAAAGGGGCAGAGCAAAACCCGGAAGTTATGCACCCTAGTAACCGTAGACGTAAAAAACGCCTTTAATTCGGTACCATGGCCTAAGGTACTAGAGGCGCTGAAAAGTATGGACTTCCCAAAGTACCTTATTAATATCGTAGGATCCTACCTTAATAACAGGTGGATCATATACCAGGGAACGAAATATAGCATGACATGCGGAGTCCCTCAAGGGTCGAAACTCGGCCCGAAACTATGGACAATATTCTATAACAAGATCTTAACGCTGCCTCTGCCCACGGAAGTAAGAACCATAGGATTCGCTGACGATCTGGCCATAGTAGCGAAGGGCGGGGACGAGGATATCCTCAGGAACAGAGTCGACGCAACCATTTTAATACTACAAGAATGGATGGAAAGAAACGGTTTGGAAATGGTACCAGAAAAGACGGAAGCGGTACTATTGACAGGGAGAAAGAAATGTGGAAACATAGAGTTTACTGCAGGGAACACAAAGATCGCGCCCCAGGGTAGCATAAGGTACCTAGGATACTGGTTCGAAAAGAAAATAATGGGGGCAGCACACATTAAAAGTGTAGTCCAGAAGGCTGACAACACAATCACAGCGCTAAGAAGGATCTTTCCGAGGATAAACGGTCCTACAGAATCCAAGAGAAGATTACTGGCAGCTGTGGGACAGTCTCGTATACTGTTGTACGCAGCCCCACTGTGGGGAAAAACGCTAGAGAGCAAAAGAAATGCTAATATTCTAAACTCTGTCAACAGACGCCTAGCCATAGGTATCAACAGAGGATACAGAACGATCTCCGCAGTGGCATCGGAGATAATAGCCAGACTACCACCGATCGCGATACTAGTGGAGGAGAGAACACTTGGATACAAAAAAAATAAACTAGAAAAGGAGGCAATTAAAAAAGAAAGAGCCAAGAAAGGGCAAAGAAGGTGGGAAGAAGATGCAGGGAATAAGTGGCTGCATAAACTCATGCCGAATATTGAAGGATGGGTAGATAGGAAGCATGGAGAGATTAGCCACCAAGTCACCCAATGCCTCACAGGGCACGGATGCTTTCAGACGTACCTGAAAAGAATTGGGAAGGCAGAGACAGAAGAGTGCGTTTACTGCGAAGAACGAGACACGCCGGAACACACCATCTATGTGTGCGATAAATGGAGAAACGACAGAGAGGATACGACCAGAAGATTAGAAGCGTTAAGATCTTGTTATAGAATATTGTCCATAGTTTCGGGCCGAGTTTCGACCCTTGAGGGACTCCGCATGTCATGCTATATTTCGTTCCCTGGTATATGATCCCCCTGTTATTAAGGTAGGATCCTACGATATTAATAAGGTACTTTGGGAAGTCCATACTTTTCAGCGCCTCTAGTACCTTAGGCCATGGTACTGAATTAAAGGCGTTTTTTACGTCTACGGTTACTAGGGTGCATAACTTCCGGGTTTTTCTCTGCCCCTTTCTCCTTTCCTCCTCCGCTAGGTCTCTGATCACCATCATGGCATCCACCGTCGACCGTCCCTCTCTGAACCCATATTGGTTATTGGATATTAGGTTGTTTTTATCCAAGTGTTGTTGGAGCCTGTTGTATATTAACTCCTCCATCAGTTTCCCTATTGTGTTAAGGAGGCATATTGGCCTGTATGCGCTTGGGCTGTTCATGTTCGGTTTCCCAGGTTTGGGTAACAGTATCACCAGCGCTTCCTTCCACTGTTCCGGATAATTCCCTGTCTTTATGACATCGTTCGCTATGCGGACTAGGCTTTGCGTGCTATATTTTGTGACCATTTTGACTACTTCCGGCGGTACCCCATCCGGCCCAGGCGCCTTTCTCAGTTTGATTCTATTGCCCGCTGCTACCATCTCCTCTTCTGTTATTGGATCTGGCTGCGTTGTTTGTTCTCCTTTCCACTGGGTTGCTTTATGCTTAGGGAAGAGCACTCTAATGACCTCTTCGGCTAATTCTTTGCTTGGGCTTATAGGCGTCCTCATTTGTGTCCGTTTTACTATCAGTTGGTACGGCTTTCCCCATACGTCGTTATCCACCGTATCAATCAGCTCTTTCCATTTATCTGCCTTCTCCTTCTTGATTGCTAGGCTTAAGGCCTTTTTTGCTAGTCTGTATTCTTCTTTAGCTGCCTGTGTTACTTCTTCCTGAGTGTCTCTTCTACCTCTTACTTTCATGTAGGCTCTTCTTTTCTTTATGCCTTCTTTTCTTAGGTTGGCGATGTGGTCGTTCCACCAGTATGCCGTGCTTTTTCCTTTCCTGCTACTGCTACTCCGTCTCATACTCATTTTGCAAAGCTTCTGTAGTTCTGTTTCAAGTTCCCCAGCGTCCGCTACCTCCTTCATTTCCTGGCATCCCTTCTTTATCTGTTCCTCCTGTAGAGTTTTCACATTCCATCTTGTTACTTCGGGGGATGTTATCCCTAGCTCTTCTTTGTCTATATTAATTTCAAAGTAGATGTGTCTGTGAGGACTATATACCTCCTCCTCTGCATCTATCCTCCAGTCCCTGATTTTATCGGTTAGTGCGCTGGAACAGAACGTGATGTCAATGAAAGAAGTTCCGTTGCTGTTCGCGAAAGTTGGTTCATTCCCCGAATTACACACGCTTAGATTCCATTTGAAAGCCAATTCCAATAGTTTTTCACCCCTTTTATTTGTTATTGGGGAGCCCCATGCGCCGTGTTTGGCGTTGAAGTCACCCACTAGCAGCACTTGTCTATGCCTGCAGTCTATCACTTCCTCCAGATCTCTTAGGAAAGTTTCATATTCCGTCTCTGTACTGTTGGGACTGATGTAGCACGAAATCGCCCGTATTTTGCCGAACTCAATCCAACATATATTTTTAGCTGTGTAGCTGTTGTTTGATACAATTTTTTCTCTATTGGTTATCCAAATTCCCGCATCACATTTATTTTTTATCCTGTTGCATACCCAGTTGCTTTGGTTGAATGCAACATTCACATTAATCTCACTCGCAAGGACCAAATCTATGTTCTTTTCCCTTGCTGTCCAGGCCATGGCGTTATGGGAGTCCTTACTTCTATTGGCATTGGTCTGGAGGATTTTTATCGCAATTTTTGTTTTGATATTGTTGTTGAGGGCCTCCGACCGCCCTTGTCATTTCTCCTCTTTTGCCTTACGATATCCCTAAAGACTGGGCATGCCATCGTCCCTGTCCTATGGTTCATGTTACCCTCACACGTGAAGCACATCGATTGTCGGTCGCATGTATCCGCCTTATGCCCCTCCTCCCCACAATTGCGGCAGAGGTGTTCTCGACTTTCGGCAGGGCACCTTGCCTGCAAGTGGTCTATTCCAAAGCATTTAAAACACCTTGCTATTTCCACTCTACTCCTAATGTTGCATCTGTTATAGGCTATTCGGATATGGTCTAACTGCTTTAGCTTCTCTGCCGTCTCTTTTGGAGTAATTATCGATATGCTTTTCTTTCCCCGGTATGTGTCTCTTAGTTGTTTTATTACTACATTATCGAGGCTCTCTTTTCCTATCTGTTCCTCTAACGCCTCCTTGACCTCTTCTTGCGTAGTTATCCCATCCATTCCCGATATTATGAGTATCTCCGTATTCTTGGTTTTTGGTCTTTCCATTGCCCCTTGACCTATTTCTTCATTTATTATGGTTTGTAGTCTTTTCATCTTATCGCTATCTTTTTTAAGGACTACGACCATGTCCCCTTGTCTTGTTTCTCTTATCATTTCCACCTCTATGTTCTCTGTTTTGAGTTTTGTTTTTATTTTACGCATTTTGTGTAACATGTCACTGTAGCTTCGATCTTCTTTCTTCTCTCCTTTGGCACTTTGAATGCCACCTGACTATTTATTCTTCTCCTGTTTGGTGCCGTGAAGAATATGAGCTTAACTGCTCTGTCTGCTACTATACACCGTAACATTTTTTTGTTATTGTCTCGTGCTCTGTTTTTCCAATGATCACGGCCATTTCCTCTTGACCTTCTTGGGTCAGGTCGATTTCAATAGCCCCCCCAAGTAAATAAATTATTGATTTTATTACACGCATAATATGTGCTCGTTTTGTGCCAAATTGTGCCGCAATAAAAATATTTTGTGCTCATTCTGTTTACGAGATATTCAAAGTTGAATTATGAGGGGCCAATGACATGCGAGCCCCTCCAAGTTATAATTTTAAAAATTTTATTTCACAATTGTTTTGTGCTCGTTTTGTGCTGAATTGTGCCGCATAATAGAAATTTTGTGCTCCTTCTAGTAAGTATAGAAAGTGTCTCTTAATAGGAGGTGCCAGTGACATGGTCAGCCTCCACCCTATATGGTCAAAACTTTCTCATCGCTTTTATTTTGTGCCGGTTTTGTGCTAAATTGTGCTGTATAACGAAAATTTTGTGCTCCTCATATAAGGTTAAAAAAGCATATAAATATGAGCGGTCATTAACATGATAAGCCCACCTCAAGTAAATAGTTTCTAAATCATTTTTTTTCTGTTTTACTGTGCTTGTTTTGTGTCGAATTGTGCAGCAATAAAAATATGTTGTGCTCATCCCGTGTACGAGATAGTTAATGTTAAATTATGAGGGACGAATGACATATGTACATTGGCCACGCTATATTGAATATTGATATTTTTGAGCAATCTTACATAATATGCAATTTATACTGTTTTGTGCCATATTGTAATAATTTTGTGCTGTATTTACAAGCTAGAAAATTTTGAATGATAATTTGTGGGGCTGCAGAAAATGGTCTGTCCCGTAAGTTTAATATTTAAAAATTATTTTCATGGTAATAGTTTGTGCTCGTTTTGTGCTCAATTGTGCTTTTAACTAAAAGATATGTGCTTTAATTATTGTTGTTCTATAATTTCAAATAAAATTTGAATTTTTTTACTAAATTTGGACGCGTGCGAAAAATCATGTCTTATAAAACTTGTTCTTTAATATACTATACTTTGAAAAACTTATTATGAAACCTATGACCTGTACCATGGCGCTATATTTCAATCCATTTTAGAACTAAAATTTTAAATTTGAATCACGGGAGTTAAAATAAAAATAGTGTTAGTTAATAATTATTTAAGTATGATAGTTAAAAATAGGACATAGTATCAGTTTTTTCATGTCATGTGTTGCATTGAATTTAAAATATTAATAATATAACCTTATTTAAAGAAATATACTAAATTGGTCAGCATATACAATTCCATCTTGTAGTGCTAAGAAAATTGTTAAATCAATTTTATGTACAGGTACATCCTTTACATACACACACTATTAAATTAATTACAAATTTAATAAATGTCACCTCTCTATATTTTCGATGATGAATTTCAAGATTTAAGCCGCATACATCCCGGTATTTGGTAAAAATTTTAGTATATACCTATAGTCCATGCGAATTAGAAAATTTTTGTATGGGCTCGGTGACTAAATTCAAAGGAATTTTTTTTCATAGGAATGTTGTAATTGACTTCCTAATTGACATACTGAAAGTCCCCATCGATCCGCCTTGTGCTAATTCCGGAATCTTAGGAAAATTCAATTATCTCGAAAATAGGTATTTTTTCGCAAAAATGCCAAGTACCAAACAGAAAGAGCATGAAATTTCCTTCACGATAGTCCCTTTTGTTGTTACGTTATTCATACAGTTATTTATAAAATCGTAAATAAATATTTTTATAATTCGAACAATCTAAGCCGGTTTCATGAAATCATGATTTAATCATGTAATATATTAACGGATAAAAATTACGAATTCGGGATTTCAGTATTCGATCCTTAACATATTTTGGTATGAAAAATTTAATAACAGACATTTTAAGACGCCAGTTTAAAGTCAAAATCACAAAATTTATATTTTAGTTACTTCTTTAAAATTTTGTGTTTAATTTTTGTCCGGATTAAGATATTGACTTCCGGCTTTCAAAATCTTATAAAGAAATGTTACAAAAATATAATGCTGAAAACCGAATGTTCAGGAAAAACGGTTATTTAAATATTACTTTTAAAATATATATTAAAATACACTGGCGGAAAAAAATGAAACACCTGAAAATCGTAAAAATTTCGACCATATTTAAACCGCCATAACTCGGCGTATTTTCAATCGATTTCGATGAAAAACTTTTTTTTGACTTGATCCACCAAAAGGGCACTAAAATTTGTTCAATTCCCTATACAGGATTCAAAGAACGAAGTTCCTACGATGATTTGGAACAAAGTTATGGGTGTTTAAAAAAAGAGTGCATTTTTAGGTTTTTCGCACATAACTCAGCGACTTTTCAACCAAATTAGACGATTCTTTCGGGGGAAACCCATTGTGGCTTTACGTTAAGGGGGTAAACTCAGTTTAGGATGATCAACAAGAAAAACACGTTTTTGGGCCACAAAACGTCCAATTTTGGCGATGTGTACCGAGTTGAAAAAAAAATTTCACCCGCAAAGATTCATCGAAATCGATTGAAAATACGCCGAGTTATGGCGCTTTGAAAATGGTCGAAATTTTTACGAATGCCAAGTGTTTCATTTTTTTCCACAAGTAATTATTAACCTCTCGCCAAGAAAAATTTAAATATTCGACATGAATCAAACCTTTTTAAGTATAAAAATCATTTTGGTTTATTGAAAAAAAAACTCGAAAAATCCAATGCTTTTAACTGGAAATCGATATCTCAATTACTTCAGAAATTACAGGTGATTAATCATATTTAATAATAAAAATACTAAAATTTCTTAATTTTCCCTTGTATAAATTTTTTAAATGAATTAATTAACTTATCAGGGTCCTTGAAATTTTTATATAATTTTGCATAGTAAAAAAATTAGTGTGCCTGAGACCGGAAGTCGATATCTTAATCCGGACAGAAATTAAACACAAATTTTTAAAGACGTGACAATTATACTTTTGTGATCTTGAAAATAAGTTTGAGTTTTTTCCTAAACACGTCTTAAAATGTCCAATTTTAAATTATTATTATGAAAAAATAAGTTTAGAATCGCATACTGAAATCCTCAATTCGAAATTATTATCCGTTAATAAATTACAATCGTTTTGGTCTAATATGAGAAAAAATTCAAGTTTTTATCAAAACGGCTTAGAATGTTAGAGTTTTTTCAAAACTGTATGAATATCGTTAAAACAAAATGACTATCTTGAAGGCAATTTTATGCTCTTTCCGTTTGGTATTTGGCAGTTTTGCTTAAAATTACTCATTTTCGAGATAATTGCAAAAAACAGGAGAAAGGTCGTCTTGTTCCACCATTTATTCAAGATGGTGGACTTGGCACAAGGCGGATCGATGGGGACTTTTAGTATGTTAGTTAGAAAGTCAATTACAACATTCTTGTGAAAAAAATCTCTTTGAATTTTGTCGCCGATAGATGCTAGTTCGCCTGGACTAATATGAATATGATGAAATTATTTTAACCGTTCACAATTTGAAATTTTTGAAGAAAATCGATCGTGCCAATAATGTTTATTTTTATTTATAGAACAAACTAAACAGCTTAAAAAATAGTATACAGTACAATTGAGCACCAAAACGAGCACAAACAAAGATTATCTTGAAAATAATCCTGAGGGGCTAAAATCATTTCTGCAGTCTTCTCTTATTAAGCTCTAACTTAAAAAAAAGTACCACAGTAAAAAATATTTTATTAAGCACATAATAAGCACTTTAATAATATTTACCTATTTACAAATGCATATTATGAGGGGGACATATTTCAAATTTAATTTGAAATTATAGAACAACAATTATAGCACATAACTTTTAGTTAAAAGCACAAAATTGAGCACAAAACGAGAAAAACTATTACCATGAAAATAATTTTTAAATATTAAACTTACGGGGCTGACCATTTTCTGCAGCCCCACAAATTTTCATTCAAAATTTCCTAGCTTGTAAATACAGCACAAAATTATTAAAATATGGCACAAAACAGTATAAATTGCATATTATGAAAGATTGCTCAAAAATATCAATATTCAATATAGAGTGGCCAATGTACACTATGTCATTCGTCCCTCATAATTTAACATTAAACGCACGAGTTGAGCACAACATATTTTTATTGCTGCACAATTCGGCACAAAACAAGCACAGTTAAACAGAAAAAAATGATTTAGAAACAATTTACTTGAGGTTTATGACCGCTCATATTTATATGCTTTTTTTAACCTTATATGATTAGCACAAAATTTTTGTTATATAGCACAATTTAGCACAAAACCAGCACAAAATAATAGCGATGAGAAAGTTTTGCAAATATAGGGTGGGGGCTGACCATGTCACTGGCACCTCCTATTAAGAGACACTTTCTATACTTACTAGAAGGAGCACAAAATTTCTATTATGCAGCACAATTCAGCACAAAACGAGCACAAAACAATTGTGAAATAAATTTTTTAAAATTATAACTTGGAGGGGCTCGCATGTCATTGGCCCCTCATAATTCAACTTTGAATATCTCGTAAACAGAATGAGCACAAAATATTTTTATTGCGGCACAATTTGGCACAAAACGAGCACATATTATGCATGTAATAAAATCATTAATTTATTGACTTGGAGGGGCTATTGAAATCGACCTTCTTGAGTCCCGGCTTGTATTGCTATGCTTAATTTTTCGTATATTTCCTGCCACATAGCCTCTTCTTCTCCCATTCCTTTTATTTTTACACTTTGTGTAGTTTTATTCTCCTCTGTTACGTTGGCGCCTTCCATGTGCAGGAAACTTTTTGTAGTCAAAGCCGCATGGTTTGTCCTCTCTGTCTTTCTTTCCATCCCGCCTGGCAATTTTTCTTTTACATATCTCCAAATCCCCTGGTCATCTTCTCCCTCATCCCAGTGTATTAATAGGATGTTATTTTTACCCTCGCTATAGGGGTTCCCACTTTGTGTTAATAATGGTGAGTATGCCTCCTTGGGCCATTTTTCCTTCATAATTTCCCATACTTGCTCGAAGTTTTTGTCTTTCTTATTGATTTTGTCTACCAGTTCCTTTGTTTTTGTGTCTAGTTCTTCTGTAATATCTGCTTCCGCTGTTGCCTGCGCATAGGTGCGTTCTCTCTTCATTTGTTCCTCCATTTCTGCTATTTGTTTTTGGAGTGCGTTAATTTTTTCCTCTTTCGCTGCTTCCAGCTCCTTGAGCGCTGCTTGTTTTGCCGCTTCCGCCTCTATTTTTATTGTTACTATCTCTTCCCTTCTCTGCCTTTCCTCCTCTTCCTTGGTTGCCATAAACTGCGTGACTTTTGCCTCTAGCCACTCTAGCCTAGTCCGCATATCTTGATCTTGTTTTCTTCTTAGTTTTCTATATTTTAGGTGTGCTGAATTTAACTAGGCTACTTTTTTTTACATCTTTGGCTGTGTTAACATATCTTTTTTCGACTAATCTATCTAGTTCTAATATAATCTCTGTTATGCCAAGGCTGTTATTTTCCATTTCCTCCAGGTTATCTCTTCTCTTCTTTGTCATCTGCCTGATTGTAAAACTTTCGTCCCTAAGTCTTTTAGTGACGACCGGGATCTTTGGTGAGGTTGCTTCTGTTGATGTTGTTTCACCCTTGTTCTCCATCCATATTATCGATTCTTCTTCCGTTCCCGTATCGTTTGCTACCTTCTCAATGGCCTCGATACTTGATTCGAAGACTTGTGGTCTTCTCTTTTCCTGTCCTCTTGTTTTCGGTGTATCATTCATGGGACTAGATGCATGCGCGATCTTCCCTCCGTCTACTACTATTTCTCGTTAGACTTTTCTCTTCCTCTTCTTTTCTCTCAGTAATGTTCTGTTCTTCGTATTCTCCGCTCTTGTAAGTGTCCTTATCCATTGCCGTGTCGTCTAACGCGATGTTTGCCTCCCCCGTATCACTTGGGGCAGCGCCTGCACCCGCAGGCGACGGGATTCCCTCTTCCAGAGGACCCGCCCGGGGAATATTTTGGTCATCGCTCGTGTCCATTTTCTTAGCCGCATTTTATACCTACTGCCAGGTGTAGTCGGTCGTCATCGTATCCTTGTATTAATCCTTCCAAACGTTCCGCTTCGTGTCCTAATTCGTCGCTGGGTCGGGGGGGGGTCCCTCCCTAGACCACTAGGGAGGGGCGGTTGGCTAGGTCCCCGGGGGCGCCATTCCCCGTTTGCACCTCGACGGGTTTGATTTCGGCGTGTCCTTCTCCTAGACGGGTTGCCTTCACCACGGCTATCGAGCCCCGTCTACCCGTGGGTGACCGCCCACTCTGGGTCAGACGTCACCACCGTTGCAGGTGCCGCTTATTCTTCCAGCCACCAGTGAGTCCTGGCCCGCTGTACTAAGCCCCCCCACCACGACAAGGTGGACACCCCCGGGAGGGTGGACTAATTACTAAAGTTGCCGAACCAACCGCCAACCGCTTGGATAAACAACATTCTAGTAGTAAAAAAACCGAACAAAATAAGAATATGTTTAGATCCGCAAGCGTTGAATAAAGCATTACAACGAGCGCACTACCCGTTACCCGCAATAGAAGAAGTCTTACCAGAATTGAATAACGCTAAGATATTCACTGTTTTAGATGCCCCCCGTTCAAGAGGAATTACTTACAATAACAGTATAGTAGATGATATTATAGTGGAATTCGACCGATTAGTTTCGGCGCACTCAGAATCTCAATCCGTGCGACGATCTTTATAATTCAAAGCAGAAATGGATAGATTCTTATACAACCAATCAAGTGGTCAGCTTGAAGCATCCGAGTACGATTTAAGGGGGGTCACTACCGGCGTAATAATGCTGAAAAGTATGTTTAGTTTATTGCTTAAAATTGAAGTAAAAGTTCACACTTTTAGAAAAACAAATACATTTTGAATAGATAAAGGTTGTCTCCAAATGCGTTTATTGCTACATTTTTTATTGTTGTACTCTATTTTTGTATATTCATGGGTAAACATGGCCAATTTTAGCTATTTGGAAGTTTCTTAAACGTATTTTATTATATTTAAAACAAAAAAGTTTATAAAAGTGGCATTAAACGCAATATTGAAAACAACTTTTAGCAATTTAAAAATATCTTATTTGTTTAAAAAACAAGTTTTAATGGTGTAATGTGTTATATTGTTTCACTTAAAATGAATATTGTTTTCAAAAGATATATATGCTGGTTTATTCTTTATACTATTATTACACAGAAAATTACAATACACTTTCATCAAGAAAAATAACTATATGTTTACATGTCAATACCAGAAGCGACACTCCCTTCTCAGCTTGTCTTTCTGTACTAACTACCCCACTAGGTTTTTAACGCATGCGCACTACACACAACAGGCCATTGGTTATCACTTGCACAGTGGCGTAACACATGTTTTTGTTGCACCATTACCCAACATACTCCCGCCTTGAAAGTAAAAACTTTCAATTTTCACTAGTGTCTATGGGGAGGGGGCATATCTTAACAGTAGACCTGGTGATGATGCCCCTGGATGTACGGATGGAGATAACTCGGACGATATTGTCGTTGCCTGGGTGTAGTTCCACTACTCTACCGAGTGACCATCTGGATGGATGAACGTTGTCTTCCTTAATAAGCACCATTGTGTCTATTTTGATGTTATGCTGCGGTTGTCTCCACTTGCAGCGTTGTTGCAGCTCTGATATGTATTCCTTTGACCATCTGCGCCAGAAATTCTGCTTAATTTGCTGGACTCTCTGGAAGTTGGATAGCTTGCCAGACTGCAGATGTTGAAGAGCTGGATCTGGCAAATCGCTGAATGCTCGCCCGATGAGAAAGTGAGCCGGGGTTAATGGATTTGAATCGTTAGGTGAGGTTGATAGGGGAGTTATAGGACGGGAGTTCAATATTGCTTCTATTTGAATAATTAATGTATTATAGCCCTCAAAGGTTATACTCGCGTCGCCCATAACTCATTTCAAATGGAATTTTGTACTTTTGATACCCGCTTCACATAAATCCCCGAAATGAGGTGCACGAGCTGGTATAAGGTGCCACTGCACCCCTTCAATACAGTATGAATCTGTCAACTCATTGTAATTTTTGAGTATGAATTTTCCTAACTCATTTAGTTCTGAGTTGGCTCCCACAAAAGTTGTTCCATTATCAGAATAAACGTGTGAAGGTTTACCCCGTCTTGCTACAAAACGTCTAAAAGCTGCGATGAATGAATCCTTCGTTAAATCTGATACCAATTCTAAATGAATTGCTTTAGTACAAAAACATACGAATAAACTTATGTAACATTTAAATATTCTGCTTCCGCGACCACGTTTGTCATTAATTAAAAAAGGACAAGCGTAATTTTCACCAGTAATTTGAAATGGAAGCATTGGTGTTGTACGCGATGCAGGAAGATTACCCATTAGAGGATTTATAACCTTTAGGTCCTGCATGTAGCAGTGCTTTATGTTCGCTTTGAAATATTAAATGTGTTAGATGATGTTTATGATGCAAAATTGCTGGATGTTTTTGTTCGTAACGAAATGGAGAATTTACTATTCGTCCACCAACACGTAAAATACCATCTTTATCTACAAACGGATTTAAACTAATCAATTTATCTTTACTGAGTAACGATTTATTATTTTTTAACAATTTTAATTGCTCTGCAAAATGTTCTTTTTGTGCTACTTAAATTAATTTTTTCGTGTCCTCTAACAATTCAGAAGTCGACAATGGACCTAAGATACGATTTTCTTTAGACATGGTACAATTTTTTATAAATCGTAGACAGTATGACATTATACGTTTAAGTTTGTTGAAATCTGAAAAATCTGATATCGGAAATTCTAAATCAAATTTAGCCACGCATATTACTACGGTGTTTTGCAATTCGGGCAAATCTCCTTTATTTTGTTGTGGATTAATGTCAGGCCAATAGTTTTCAGATTTGTTTAGCCATTCAGACCCGTACCACCAAAGATTACAATTTGACAGTAAATCTGGTTTTATCCCTCGTGATAATATATCAGCGGGATTGGTTTGTGTAGGTACGTGACGCCAATTGTTTGTATCAGAATTTTCTTGAATAAATGCAACTCTATTCTTGACAAAGATCTTCAATTTGCTCGGTGGCATTTTTAGCCATGCCAATAAAATGGGAGAATCGGCCCAACAAATTATTTTTGCTGATTTGAAGGTCACTGAATCTTGAATTTTATTTATTAGTTTTGTTAGTATAACTGCTCCACATAATTCCAATTTAGGTGTTGTTAATTGCTTGACTGGTGCTACCTTGGTCTTGGCAGCTAAAAGTTGTACCTTGCTTTCTCCATGCTCGTTTATTGTTCGAACATACACACAGCCTCCATAAGCTTCATTGGATACATCCGAGAAACCATGGAGTTCTAGTTGACAATGATTCTGCAACAATACGTGTCTTGGTATTCTCAAATTTGAAAGATGTGGTGCCTCCTTTGCGAATTTTATCCACTGAGTGTCGATCTCTTGACTGACTGATTCGTCCCAATCGTAATTTTCTTCAAATTTTCGATTGTGTCTGACCCAGTGAGCAGATCATCTACATAAAAATCGGTTTTGATAATTTCTAATGCTTCCGGAAAATTCTTCTCGTGTTGATCAACCAAATAATACAAACAACGTATAGCTAGGTATGATGCTGCTGCTGTACCATAGGTGACCGTATTAAGTTCGAAACATGATATTTCATCTTCTGGGTTATAGCGTCTTAAAATCCGCTGATAATTTCTGTCATCATGCTGTATGAGCACCTGGCGGTTCATTTTGGCTATGTCTGCAGAAAGTACGTAGTTGTGTTTTCGGAATCGTAACAAAATTGATAAAAGGTCGTTCTATATGGTTGGTCCGACCATTTGTATGTCATTTATGGAGTATTCTGATTCCGATTTCGCCGAACCGTCGAATACCACTCTAAGTTTTGTCGTGGTACTGCTTTCTTTAAAGACAGCATGATGTGGCAAATAGAAGTTGATTGCATGCAGATTCGTTAATTCTAGACATATGATGTAGTTCTTCATATTCCTTTATAAAATTTAAATATGATTCTTGCAGTTTTGAGTTTGATTGTAACCTTTTCTCGAGCGATAAAAATCTTCTAACAGCTTGTTGTCTTGAATCTCCCAGAAGTGAAGTGGATTCTTTGAATGGAATTTTTACGATGAAACGGCCATCTTTCTGTCGAGAGACATTTTCTAGGAAATGATTATCACAGTTTATTTCTTCCTTGGAATAGACTACATTGTTGCTACATTCTTCTAGTGTCCAAAATTGTTGTAATTGAGATTGTATATCCATATTTTGTACAAAGTTACAATGTACTTTATTGCTTGCGGATATTTTTACAGGTCCAGAAATGATCCAGCCGTAGATTGTTTTCTGCATGATAGGACGATTTTGACCTAATTTGATGTTTCCAAAACATAAAGATTGCCAAAAATGTTCAGCACCAATTAGTACGTCTATTTTATGTGGTATATTGAAGTTTGGATCTGTGAGTCGTAGGTTTACCGGAATGTTTAGCTCACTACGATCAAATTTATTGTAAGGTAATTCGTTCACGATTTCAGGAACAATGAGAAATGATAGCTTTGATTCAGCATCACCGCGTGTTGATTGTATTGTTGTTTGACATTCAAGATTTAAATTTGACTTTACGTTATTTATACCGATGACGGACATGTCGATTTTCTTTCCTGGAAGTTGCAGTTTTTTGTACAGTTCATTAGTTATGAAATTTGACTGCGATCCAGAATCTAATAATGCAGTAACCGTATGTGTTTGTTTCTTCGAGTCGAAAATTTGAATCATCGCTGTAGAAAGTAGTATTTGCTGTGTGAAATTTTGACTATTGCAACATATATTTACGGTCTGCGCTTCAACTGCTGATTTCACGGAAGTCGATTGTTCAGGATTTGATTTGGAATTTTCAAAATGCAATAATGTATTATGAGGCTTGGTACACTTACGACACGATCCCGATTTACAATCTTTACTTAAATGTCCCTTTCGAAGGCAATTAATGCATAGAGTTAAATTCAAATAGCTAGAACCCTGCGCGAAGTACGAATTCTCGTCTTAGAGAGAGAAACATAGATGATAAACAAGAGGAAACTACGCTACTGTCTGTTCTACTAAACATCAGCTTCAATATCTGTTATTCTCATGTTGACATTCGTAGTGTTTTGCTTCGTGTAACCTTGTGAATTTTGTAATTGATTGTGATTGAGTTATATTTTAGTTTTCTTTGAAAATTAAGTGAAGTGCAGCGCAGCATATACTCGCTAGCTCCGCTTTTGTAAAACGGACAGTACATGACAAGCTCTGCCTTCTCGCGCAGTCCAGGGTCCTAGCTATTTGAATTTTACTCTAGTCCCTTTTTTCGTGCTGTTTCTAAACGTTCACTAATTGCTAATTTGAGAAATTCAGAACAATTATATATGAAATGTTCTTTGTCGCAATACAAACAAGCTTTATTATTACTTAATACAAATGATTTTACGGTTCGATCAGAGCTTCGTGTTTCGTTCTTATTTGTTGTATTCGTAGTATTTCTTGCAGTTTTGTGTTCGATTGTTTCCAAGAAAACTGCGCGTTGCTTCAAAAATTCCAAGAAATCGGTTAGCGTTGGACTTGCCTTTGATGATTGTTTCATCTCCCATTGTTGTAGAGTAATTCCCGGTATTTTAAATATAGTAGTAGTATAAATATTAACAATGAGTCCCATTGTTGTACCGGTTCTTTCAAACACATAAGTGATTTCATATGTTTAGATATATCGTCAACCATTTTGCGAATTTTGGTTGCAGATTCTGTTGTGAATGATTCCATTTTGACCATAGCCTTTATATGGTTGTGTACCAAGAGCTTTGTATTGTCATACCGTTCGCAGAGAAGATTCCATGCCGTATGGTAGTGCTCTGGCGCGAAATCTACTGATTTTATGAGCTCCGCAGGTGGTCCTTGCAAAGTACACCGTAAATAATGTAATTTCATGGCTAACGGGATATCAGCTTTTTCGTGAAATAATGAAATGAACGTATTTTTAAATTCTAACCAACTGTCATAACCGCCTGCGAATTTTGGTAAAGGTATTTCGGGTAATTTTGAATGGTTCACTTGTGAAGTGCTACCGCAAGAATGCATACTCTCATCTAACATAAAATTTTGTGTTTTGTCTATCGGTTTAGCTTTGAAATGTGATAAAACATCTTTTGAGACGACAATAATTTCGTAATATTTAGTTTTAAACTTGCTAAATACTAATTCATTGTTATGAATTTCTAAATCTTCAACCTCGATTTCAAAATGCACGTTTTCAAAGTCTTTAAGTAAATCGATAGCGGTGTCAATTCGACTTTCTAGTTCTATTACTGCTTGATTATCCGGAATTTGATCTGTGTTATACTGCGCTTTGAATTTCAAAATGTATTCTTCAAAAACCGTCAATCGCGTTATTATGTGTATAATGTGTAAATTGTCTTTTTCTGATGTACCTATTTGTAGGTTATAGGTAGTAAATAATAAACTGAAAAGTTTCTCTGTAAACAAAAGTAACTTTTAATAACCTTAAAACTACAAACTAATAATTAATTTATGTACAAATAATGTTACCTGTAAACAAAAGAAACAACATTCAATGTTTATTATTCAGATTCTTTAAATTTTAGCGTGTTTCGTTTCTTCTGCATCTAACCTCTTCTTATTTTTATTCTTACTTGTATGTGTCGAGATCTGGTTTACCGACCATTATTGTGCGGGGGAATTCAAATTAAATCAGGGAAGTATTGTACTTTCCTTACATCTCCCCTCCCCGAAAAGAAAATTTGGTCACAAAATTTTCATGAAACAATATCATCTACTTCTCCTGTTGTAGCGGAATCCAAAGCTGGAATAAGTTTGGTGATATGAAACAGATTCGATTCTGATTTCTTATGACCTGTATCCACCTTGTAAATTGAATTTGAGATCTGTTCTAAAATCTTATATGGTCCAATTCTCAATTCGTCTAGTTTTTTCTGTTCAAGCGATTCCCATTTTCAACATACACCAGCTGTCCTACATCGAATTTGTAGTCTTTTCTGTTTTTGTCGAATTTTTGTTTATTGTAAGTATGATATTTTAAGCTATTTTGTAAGGCAATTTTTCTGTCTTGTCTTAAATCCTCAATTGACTTTTTTTGTTTTAATTCATCTGGTATGATAGAGGAATTTGCACCTTGCATTAAGTATTCTGGAGAAAATCCTGTGACTGTGTGTTCGGTTTCATTGTATTTTTTTATACAGCCGTGTGCTATGGTTGTCCATGCTGTTTTATTTCTTCCTTTGTCATTCCTCTTGCATCTTATTTTATTTACTATTGTCTGGTTTAGTCTTTCATTTAAACCATTAGAAAATGGTGCGTTTACTGTTGTGAAAATTAGTGGTACATTTTTTTCTTTTAAGAAGTTTTTGAACTTTTTGGAATTTATACCTGGATATTGATCCGTCAAAATCATCCCAATGTGGTTATTCTCTAGTACTTTTTGTGTTAGTTTAATAAAATCATTAGAGTTTTGGGTTTTTGATGTTAGAATGTACCCGAATCTTGTGAAATGGTCCACTAAGAGGTGTAAATATTTTTTTGTAGAACGTGAACCACCGAAACCACCTATTGTATCAATTGACATTATTTCGAATGGTTTTTCTGCAGGGCCTAGTTGGGACATTAGTCCAAATTTACTTTGTCCTCTTGATTTATTCTTTATACAAACCTTACAATCTCTACAGATTTTTCTTATATTTTTTGTTAAATTTTTTGCTGTATAATGTGGTTTGATTTTGTTTTCCATTTGTTTTATTCCAATGTGACAGAAAATATTGTGTGTTTTTCGTAACAATTCTTTGCTAAAGTCTTCTGATAGTAAAATTTTTTCTTTTTTCTTTACTTCTTTATAGTGAAGACCGTTTTCCAATTTTAATTTTTTTTTGTTGGCTTGTAAATCTATATTTTTTTCTTGATCTTGGAGAATATCATCTAGTTTTATTAAATTCACCGTTTTTAAGTCCTCTTCTTCATTTTCATGTGCTTCTAACACCGGGTTTCTGCTTAAACAGTCTGCTTCCAGGTTATTTTTGCCTGGGAGGTATGTTATTTGGAAGTCATACTGTGACAGATAGTACGTAAGGTCACCTAGTCACCGGGTTTCTGCTTAAACAGTCTGCTTCCAGGTTATTTTTGCCTGGGAGGTATGTTATTTGGAAGTCATACTGTGACAGATAGTACGTAAGGTCACCTAGTCTGTTCTTGCTTTGATGTTCATTTTTTCCAGTGGTTTGTGATCTGAAATGTTCTGCCCATCAGCCAGTGTTGCCAGTATTTTACTGCTTCTTTTATTGCTAGACATTCTAGGTATATGGCTTTCTTCTTTTTTTGAGCTTCGTTCAGTTTATTCGAGAAATATGCTACTGGCTTTTCCATATCTTCGTGTGGTTGTGGTTGTTTTAGTACGGCTCCAATACCTTGCAAACTTGCATCTGTATAAATGTGTATCGGTAGTTCTGGATCGAAAATAGCTAAGACTGGTTGAGTACAGAGGAAGTTCTTCATTTTTTCGAAACTTTCTTGACATTCTTCTGTCCAGATGAATTTCTGTCCTTTTCTTAACAAATTATGTAATGGATCTAGTGTAATTGAAATGTTTGGCACATAATTATTGTAGAAATTTATTTTTCCTAGGAATTGACGGACATTTTTCTGTGTTTTTGGCACAGGAAAGTTTCGTATTGATATCAAATTGTCTTTTATTGTAGAAACTGAATTGTTTTTTATTATGTGGCCTAAGTATGTAACTGAGTCTAGAGCAAAAGTACATTTAGAAAATTTCAATCTAAAACCTTCTATCTTTATCGCTTCTAATAATTGTGTTAGGTGATCAATGTGTGCTTCAAAGGATTTTGAGAAAATCAAAATGTCGTCTATATAATTTACTGTAAAATCTGAAAGTTTGTTTTCTGATTATGCTACTTAAAATTCTTTGAAAGATAGCCGGTGAGGTCTTTAATCCGAATGGTAAGCAGGTCCATTGATAGTGCCCTTCCTGAGTGACGAATCCTGTTTTCCTTCTATCTTCAACACGTAGTGGGATCGACCAGAATGCCGAGTTGATATCAAGTTTTGAAAAATATTTGCAGTTCCTTGTTTTTGTTACTAAATCCTCAATTAGTGGAAATGGTTGAGATTGAGGAATTATTATTTTATTTAAGTCTCTAAAATCCATACATAATCTTGATCTTTTATCTTCATCCCTTTTGTATGCCAGTGTTATTGGGGCGGCAAAAGGGCTATATGATTCTTCTATTAGTTTCTTGTTTAACAACTCAGAGATTTGTTGTTCTATTTCTATTTTATCCTCTATTGTACATCTATATGGTCTTTTGCTACAATGTTTGTCTATAATTAGATCTATTCTGGCTTCGTAATCTTTTACTGTGCCTATATCATATTTATCTTTGGCAAATGATGTTTTATATTTCCCTATCAAATTTTCTATCATCAGTTTTTCATGGTATCTATATGGTTTATTGAGATTTGGAAGTTATTTTTATCCATATGTTCGTTAAAGTTATCCAATTATCTATACCTGTTCTACCAGGAATTTTTATTTCTTTTTCAAAATTTATGTGTTTTTCATCTTTACCAGGGAAATCTAGAGGTTTTTGTTCAATCTTCAAATCTTCATTTTGTGATAATTTAAATTTTTGTATGCAATCCAATCCAATTAGAAATTCATAGTTGAAATTTTTATTATTTACTATAAAAGCATCTATTTCTTGTTCTATATTGAAAATTTTTGCTTTTATTGTTATCATGCCTTCCGTTTCATTCACACCATTAATCGTTCTCAAATTAACTTTCTTTATCTTATTTTCATCTTCATTTTTTAATCTAAGTATCTTTGAATTTATTAATGAAACATTTGAGCCCGAATCGTAAATCCCAACCGCTTCCAATGTGTCATTTAATAATATTTTGAGTTTGATTAATGGTGGAATTATGAGTTTTTTTGGTCCTTGCAATTTAGTTCTACTTCCAACTCGGAGTTGTTAACATATTTTATCTTGTCTTCTTTATCCTTAAACCAACATGTAGATTCTGGGTGATAACGTGGGTCTTTATTTTTATCTTTACAAATTTTACACGGTGTTTTTTCAATTGTTACTTTGGTGTTATAGTCTCTACTCTTCTTAGTTTCAAACTTCTTTTTATTGACTAGATGTTCCAACTTGCCTATTTCATTGTAAAGATCTTCGGTCTCTTCTAGAGTTTCTCTATCAATCAAATCACATATAAAATTTGGCAGTCCAGATGCTATTAGGTCTATTAAGGTTCCTTTATCAATTGATTTTCTCACTTCTAATAATAATCTTTCTTTTTTTATAGCATACTCTAGCAGAGAACCTGTTTGGTATCTGAAGGAAAGAGCATATCTGATTGAGACCAACCTTTGTTTGCAAACGTTTCACAAAACTTTTTACTCCATTTTTCCCATTCAGACTCTACCGTAAGTTTTATCAACATGCAGCTATACCAATCATTACAAGGTTTTTCTAGGAAAAATTTTAGAATTTCAATTTTCTGCTTATCTTGAATTATTCTAAGACGTTCGAATTCTTTCTCGAATCCATTAATCCACTGGTGAGCGTTTGAGTTTTTACTTGTGAATTTTTCAATCATAAAATCATTCGCTAATTTTCCTAAATTTTGAACTTCAGAATCTCTTTGCTTTTCTTCCAATAATTTTTCAAATAATTTTATCATTGATTGATCTGCAATAGGTTCAGCTGTAGTACATGGTTTTTTCTCTTCAATTTCTTCTAGGAAGTACTCCTTAAATTGTAAGTTTTCCTCCTCATCTAAATAAATCTCAGACAGTTCTTTTGATAAACCGATCCAAACTTTTCTTGATTGATGTCTTTTTTTTAACGTATTCTTTACTTTAGCAACAGTTTGTGTTTTTATTAGCTCTGTATGATATTGGCTGATATTCATCAGGTAATTTAAAAGTGCGGTCATCAGGTGTACCTATTGAGGTTAGGCACAAGACGTTAGTCTTTCCATCTGAGGCACTTTTGACTGCAAAGTCAAATCGTAATTTTTCCATTATTTCTATTTGTGAATCATCCACGTAAGAATGTTGTTTTATAATGTGTAAATTGTCTTTTTCTGAAGGAACCTATTTGTAGGTTATAGGTAGTAAATAATAAACTGAAAAGTTTCTCTGTAAACAAAAGTAACTTTTAATAACCTTAAAACTACAAACTAATAATTAATTTATGTACAAATAATTTTACCTGTAAACAAAAGAAACAACATTCAATGTTTATTATTCAGATTCTTTAAATTTTAGCGTGTTTCGTTTCTTCTGCATCTAACCTCTTCTTATTTTTATTCTTACTTGTATGTGTCGAGATCTGGTTTACCGACCATTATTGTGCGGGGGAATTCAAATTAAATCAGGGAAGTATTGTACTTTCCTTACATGTGTTTACGCTTACGAATAGACAAACGATTTTCACTCTTCCATTTTGCATAGAGACAATATTGAAATATGAATAAAGTTTAAAAGGATGCTCACTTCTCACTTACTTGAATTAACCAACTTAACTGATTTCTTCTTGGAATGGTTCAATTGTTGTGCAAAGTTCAAGTTGATTGTTGATTTACGCTGCCGACTGTTTTGAAATTGTATCGAGTTCATCTGTGTATCCCTCTCGAAGGACCATGTAATGTGTTATATTGTTTCACTTAAAATGAATATTGTTTTCAAAAGATATATGTTGGTTTATTCTTTATACATTACATACAACAGGCCATTGGTTATCACTTGCACAGTGGCGTAACACATGTTTTTGTTGCACCATTACCCAACAAATGGAAAAAAAGTATATCATTTTCGCCATTTTGACGGCTTGTATTGAACCATTTATAATTTAATTTCGGAATGAAATAGTTCATGAAGAATAGTATAATTTTTTTAAAGGTTGGTCAAATTGACTGCACACTGAATTGAGCATGCGTAGACAAATCTAGTACGAATCTCGAATAGGAATATAGAGCCAGGCATATACAGGGTTCGCCAGTCAAATGGAAATATTTGATGTGGGGCTTAGAGCTCGTAGGGAGGTGGTGGGGAAGAAAATAACTGACTCAACATTATCAGCGTGGTCTACCATTTAGTTTATAATAGATATTTGAACGGGTGAACAGCGTGGCTACGCAGTTAAAGTGTACTTTCTCAGTGGCGAAAGTTTGGTGCAAACGCGGCGAGATTTTAGACGTCATTTCAATCAGCCTGTTCCGTCGAATAGGGCGATTAGAACGTGGATAAACAATTTTGAGCAAAGTGGATCGACGTGTAAAAAAAGGTGGAAGTGCAAAAACATCGCAGCTATTCAACAGGCGATGTTGGTAGGTAGACTGTGAGTCAACGTCAAACTCCGTTGGATATATTTTAGACATAAATGATAGAAGATTGTCGAATTGTCTGCGGCGCATTTTCTTTTTTCAATTTTTTGATCCATCGAAGTATGTACACTTTTGGGAAAATTCAGAGTAGACAACCCTATACCTTAACCATCGATACGAATTATGTAAATTAAAGTCTTCATATAGAAGCACTACTTACTTACTTAAATTAACCAAAATAAAAATATGTATTTTCAGTTAATATTTTATTGTTTTATTTATAGCTAAAATTAATTAGCTTTGCATAAAAACAAAGTTAGGCAGTACATTAATTAAATAAGATTAAACTTATTATGTAGCATAGTAGTGGAACAGCATACTAGTTTAGTTCTGTTTTTAGCCCAGATGTTTTGATGAGGGAACTTAGGCTGTTGGCTGAGCAGTTGTGGACACAGATAGCGGGGAGCTGCTTTGCAAAAGTACCGTCGCAACCCAGTCTCAGGACATCTCCATCTGTCAGCACTCTGCAGCCACGCCTACTTTATTCAGAGGCCAGTATCCTGATTTCCAGCTAGGATTGGCGTATCGTTTAGCACCTGGATCTGCAGGCTCCTCTACAGCTGCCTAAAGTCGCTGAAGACCACCTAGTTTTTGAACTCGAAGCCGACGACGGTACTGACCGCTAGTTTAGCGTTAGCCAAAGAGCCACTTTTCCTTTCTGCAGCTCGTTCAGCCAGCAGCGAGAAGAGGATAGCTAGACGCCGCATGTATACTTGTTCTGGTAACTTTATTTTTTATCTTTTATATAAAACTCGACATGTGGTAATACTTTTTTTTGTATTCATCCTCAAGTCTGTTCTGATTAAATTGAAAGTTTTCACTCTCATTAGTTTTGTAGTTCTTGAAGCATTTTGTTATTTGTCCTGCACAGTTCCCGCTAATTCCCAAGTTGCTAGCTCCCTATCCTGTCTTTTTCAGACTTGGGTGGCTCCGACTGACCCACGCCTTGTTCGAGCACCCTTCACCAGCCGGCACTTTTGGTTGCTCGCACCCACAGTAAGTATTTTACTGAAGTGTGGTCATACCAAAGTGGCACGCCATCGTGGGGCACGGCTTACAGCTTCGGATTGGTAATAAAATCTTACAATCCGCCGAACAGGCCGTGGAATCATCTTTTTCCATTATTTTTAAATCATTGCATTTTGTTTCACCTCATCATTTTTCTTTGTTGCTTATTGCATTTATTAATATAATTCTGTTTTCCAGTTATTTAATTTGGACCATGGACTGGGAGAAAATGGAGCATTTGATGGACGATGAGTTACGTTACGAGTTAGTTATACGAGGAGTACCAGATGTCGGCTCCAGACAGGACATATTGGGGACCTTACGTGGACTTATGAAAGTTGAAAGTATGCCTGGTGAGTACTCATTACCCGGACGTTCGTTAGATCAACGGAATATCACATCTGCAAGAATAAACTACAGGCAATACATGGTGAGTTGTCATCTCTTTCTCAGTGTTCATCCTCCGCTCATTCACGCCTTGTTAACCGTGTGGCACATTTGCAAAGACGAATACTACGAGTAATTGAACCTTTCTATAAAGCAAATCTCTTAATCGACTTGGCGAACGTTGCTGAACTGTTAGAGTCACGATTTGTAGTAGTCACTTCTAATTTATTGACATTTGAGGATCAATTCCTTACCAGTGCTCCGGCTAATGTTCCGGTTAGACCATTATCGGCAACTGTACATCCGCCAGTAGAACCTGAGGTTCCACGTTTACCGGCTGGTCCCAATTCTTTTTCTTTATTCCGTCACGCGATGAATGATGCTTGCGCGAATAGCACTGTGATGCAGCCTCCTGTTAGATTGGCTAATCCTAGTAACCATTATAACTCTTTCCTGCTATCCAAACTTAAAATCTCGTTTGATGGGCACAGCAGTTTGATGACATTCCTGTACAGCTGCCGCAGCTCATAGTATAAATGATTCCGAAATTTTGAAACAAGCTTCTTCTTTGTTTACTGGCGAAGCTTTGACCTGGTATAGATCAGTCAGTCACTTCTTGGGAACAGTTAGTTATTCGACTTAAATCTGCTTTTTTACCGACCGATTACGAACTACGTTTATGGGACGAAATCAGACAGCGCACTCAGGGTCCTGACGAGAAAATAGAATTATAATTATTCGTGGCTTCCATTCGGAACTATTTTCGACATTTAATCTCTCCAGTTGCGGAAGAAACTCAGGTTATGTATATTATAAGGAACTTGCAGCCATACTTTCAGAACGATAAATCATTATACGGTTGTAAAACTATTGATCAACTTTTGTCACACTTGCAAATAGCCGAAGACTGCCGTTATCGCATAGCTAATTTTAAAAATCCACCTGCGCGTTCTTCATCTTTATTAGAGCCGGAATTAGCGTATCAGAAGCCTCGATCTTCGCTGCGCACTATTGCGGAAATTAGTCCTTGCAGTGATTTAGCCGCTATTAATCCAACTCGACCTAAAGATTGCTGGAATTGTGGCGAGAAAACCCATTTAGTTAGTGCTTGCACTCGACCGAAACGCTTGTATTGTTATTCGTGTGGTAATGCCAACTTCACTCGGACAAATTGCCCGAAATGTCGCGATAGGCATTCAAAAAACGCTCAGGCTGGCTGCGAATCTTCAGCCGTCGCAACCACCGGCCCGACGTAAGAGCTGAAAAAATTCGCTGGACTTCATGGTTAAATAGCGTATCACATTCTTGTTCCACTCATTCATTAGCTCCTCTTTTTCATTCAGTGGCGAATGATGAACGTCCATTCTTGCATGTCACGGTAGGCAAACATCAGTTATCCGCGTTAGTAGATTCAGGCGCGAGTGTCACGGTGTTAGGTAAAACAGGTTTATCTATTTTGTCAGATCCTCTTGTACATCTTCAACCTCCTCCTTCTCGAGGTATCGCCACAGCCGACGGTGTGTCTCAGCCCATTTTAGGAACTGTAATGCTGCCAATCACGCTTAATGGAACAACTAAAGTTGTGAAAACTGTTGTCTACCCTACAGTTAAACATTCTCTCATTCTGGGCATAGATTTCTGTCGTTGTTTCGGCTTAGCTCTTGATTTTCATTCGAATAATTGGAAGTCCGAAGTACCTGCAGTTCACACCATCAAAGATGCTACCCTGTTGACACCTTCGCAGATCCACGCACTCGATATTTTTAAAAGTTCGTATAACAAATTAGGGTCCAAAGGTTTAGGCTGTGTTACTTCAACGGAACATATCATAGATACTGGGGATTCATTACCGAGTAAGCAACGTTACCACCCCATGTCGCCCGTCATGCTCGGTCACTTAAATCGCGAACTCGACAAAATGCTGAAATTGGGAGTAGTGGAACCCTCGCATAGCCCTTGGTCGTCGCCAGTGCTTCTTGTGAAAAAATCAGACGGAAGTTTTAGGCTCTGCTTCGATGGTCGAAAACTTAATTCAGTCACCAAAAAGGACGCATATCCGTTGCCCTACGTCTCCGCCATCTTAGACAAGCTTCGCGACGCAACTTATTTGTATTCCATTGACCTCAAGAGTGCTTTTTGGCAGGTGCCTTTAGCTAAGGACTCTTGTGAAAAGACGTACCAGGCCGCGGTTTATTTGAAATTAAACGCATGGCGTTTGGCCTTTATAACGCACCCCAGACTCTTCAGCGGTTGATGGACCGTATTCTCGGACCAGCATTAGAGCCAAAAGTCTTCGTCTATCTTGACGACATCATTATTGCCACCGCAACTTTTGAGGAACACCTCGCCACGCTTTATGAAGTGCTTAAGCGCTTAGAGGCAGCTAATCTTACGATTAATGCTAAAAAGTGCGAGTTTTGTCGTCCTAGTCTAAAATACCTCGGTTACATTGTCGATCAGCACGGTTTGCGCACTGATCCGCAAAAGGTGGAAGCAATGGTAAATTTTCCGCGTCCTAAGACGGTCACTGAAGTGAAACGCTTCAAGGGTTTGGCCTCGTGGTACATAAGATTTGTACCAAACTTTAGTTCTATCGCAGCCCTTATAAACGATCTCACTAAAGCCAAAAAGAAGTCGAATGTCATCAGGTGGAACGAAGCCGCTGAACTCGCGTTCCATAAATTGAAAGAATGACTTAGCACCGCTCCGGTCTTAGCTAGTCCAGATTTTAGCAAACCCTTTGTCATACATACCGACGCCTCTAACTACGGTCTTGGAGCTGTACTAACCCAAGAGGAAAATGGAAATGAAGTGGCTGTGTCATTCATAAGTCGCTCTCTCACTAAGTTCGAGCGTGAATATTCCGTAACGGAACTCGAATGTTTAAGTATTGTTTTCGCTCTTGAAAAATTAAGCCCTTATGTCGAAGGTTCCATTTTCACTATCATAACCGATCATGCCTCGTTAGTTTGGCTTATGCGCATGCCTGAACCGAAGGGAAAATTAGCCCGCTGGTGTGTAAAATTACAGCAGTATCAGTTTACCATCAAGCACCGTCCTGGCAAGGACAATGTTGTTCCTGACGCTTTGTCTAGAGCGCCGTTAGAGATATCTTCTCTGACTCTTGAATCGGCTCCGGTTGATCCTTGGTATTTAAATCTTCGAGAGTCCATCCTTCGAGACCCTAGTAGCTATTCAGAGTGGAGAGTAGAAAATGAATCAATTTATAAGCGTGTGCCTCGATGTAGTATTTTACCGGCCAATCTTTCAGAATGGAAACTAGTTATTCCACGTGAACAACGCCCCAATATTATACAATCTTGTCACGATCATGTCCATGGCGCTCATCTGGGTGCTCAAAAGACTTTACACCGTGTTTCTGAACAGTATTATTGGCCACAAATGCGCGCTAGTATTTATCGTTATGTGTTATGCTGCAAGACCTGTCTAACACAGAAAGTACAACAGCTACGTCCCGCTGGTTTAATGGGTAGCGAGAAAATGATCCGTTTTCCGTGGCAGTGCATTGCGTGCGATCTCATCGGGCCTTTGCCAAGAACCACTTCGGGCTTTAGCTACATTTTAGTTATTTCTGACTTCTTCACAAAGTTTCTCTTAACTTACCCTTTGCGTTCAGCAAACGCTTCCAAGATATGTGAGATATTAGAACGTGACGTTTTCCTTCTGCATGGGGTGCCACAGATTATTATCGCGGACAACGGAACCCAGTTTCGCAGTCAACAGTTCACCAATCTTATGAATAAGTACGAAGTACCTAAAGTATGGTATAACGCGAAATTTCATCCTCAGGTTAATTTTGTTGAACGTCACAACCGCGTGATAAAGACAGCCCTTCGTTCGTACATAAATCAGGATCAGCGTCACTGGGATATTACTTTGCCGGCTGTTACTCAAGCCATACGTACTAGTGTTCATGATGTTGGCGGCTACAGTCCTGTGTTCTTAAGCTTCGGACGTTATGTTCCTTTGTCGGGAAAATTTTATGGCCCTCCAGACCATCTTATTGATGTGTCGTCTCGTGAAGAGTATATCCGACATCTTGGACCTTTAAAAGATATTTATGAAGATCTGCAGCTCCGTATCTCCAAAGCTTACCAACGAAATTCTAAGAATTATAACCTGCGACGTCGCCCGTCGACCTTTTCTGTTGGTGACAAAATTTGGAAACGTAATTATGTACTGTCAAATGCTGCCGCCCACTTTTCTGCTAAATTAGCTCCAAAATTCATTCCTTGCACTGTCACTAAGAAAATTTCGGACCTGGTGTATGTAGTGACAGATGAGTCTGGTAATAATCTAGGTCGCTGGCATATTAAGGACCTCAAACCATCTCCCGATTAGTTCCAATCCCAGTTTAAAAAAAAAATGTGTTTCAACATTTTTTTTGCGTCAGCAGGGGGGGAGTGTAACATTATTTATCTCTGAATTTGTATTTAGTGCATAAATATTACACCGGTTGCTTATGATATGTGATTATTCTTTTTGTTCGTCTGGAGTTGCAAATTTTTGCCGCGGTTGATTGCCGGCGGTGAGTGGTGGTGCATTGGGTTGGACTTGAGACTCGCTCTCTCCCGGACAAGCCGTCAAAGCGAACAGACGTATTTAGTGCCTCTCTGCATATTTTGTTTTTTGTGTAGTATTCTAGTAGATTTCAATAGTAAATTGAGTGTTATTTATGGCACCTGTCTGTTAAATATTACCTTTTGAACACTGTAAGTATATTTGATTTTGAAATTAGTTTTGTTTTAATCTTCTTGAATCGGCCTTGGCCAAGTTGCTTGCCGGATTGTTCGCGAGAGCATTTCGCCGCGTAAAATTTAAAGTGTGCTGTTAGTTTTGGTTTAGTTGTCGCGGCCAACTAAAGTCATTTATTGTTATTTTTTTAAACATTCTGTAATTCCGTATCAAATATTTGGATGGGGTTATATCAACTTTTTTTGGGATTTAATTTAATGTTGTGCTCGTGAGCTCCGTAACCGCGGGTGGTTTCATTATATAACGGTAGCTTGAATCACCTTTTCATTTCATTTTTCATCCAGCATGTTATGCATGCGAGTGTGAATCTGACGCAACGCTGACTAAGACTGTTTGATTAAATAGTCGTGATTTTGGACTCGTGTCTGGTACACTCTCTGTAGGTTTTTTTAAAACCTAAATTCAATCCTTTGCAGCTGAGCCAAGTAATTAGTTAGTTTCAGTTAAAGTTTGTTTGGGGGCACTGACTATGTTTTGTTAGGTTAAGTCATTGCCAGCCCATTGTGAAAGCCAGCTGCTTCTCGCGTAATTCTTTTGTTATTATTTAACCTAGTATTGGTCTAGCGGACGCGCTATCATTACTACATTTCTATTTTTCATCATCTTTCCCTGTATTCCCTGCTCTGCGTAATATATTTTTGAGATTAATGTCCGTTAAATTTTGCTTGCCTTAGTTGTTAATTTTTGTGATATTGTAAATTAGTTTTAGTAAGTCACTGCGTATTTTGTAATCATTTTGAGAGTGAAAGTCAAACATCCAAGTATCTTATGTAGCATAGTAGTGGAACAGCATACTGGCTTAGTTCTGTTTTTAGCCCAGAAGTTTTTGATGAGGGAACTTAGGCTGTTGGCTGAGCAGTTGTTGGACACGGATAGCGGGGAGCTGCTTTGCAAAAGTACCGTCGCAACCCAGTCTCAGGACATCTCCATCTGTCAGCATACCTGCTGCCCAGTTGTTTCACCACTCTGCAGCCACGCCTACCTTATTCAGAGGCCAGTATCCTGATTTACAGCTAAGATTGGCGTATCGTTTAGCATCTGGATCTGCAGGCTTCTCTACAGCTGCCTAAAGTCGCTGAAGACCACCTAATTTTTTGAACTCGAAGCCGACGACGGTACTGACCGCTAGTTTAGCGTTAGCCAAAGAGCCACATTTCCTTTCTGCAGCTCGTTCAGCCAGCAGCGAGAAGAGGATAGCTAGACGCCGCATGTATACTTATTCTGGTAACTTTATTTTTTATCTTTTATGTAAATTTCGACATGTGGTAATACCTTTTTTTTGTATTTATCCTCAAGTCTGTTCTGATTAAATTCAAAGTTTTCAATCTCATTAGTTTTGTAGTTCTTGAAGCATTTTGTTGTTTTTCCTGCACCGTTCCCGCTAGTTCCCAAGTTGCTAGCTCCCTATCCTGTCTCTTTCAGACTTGGGTGGCGCCGACGGACCCACGCCTTGTTCGAGCACTCTTCACCAGCCGGCACTTTTGGTTGGTCGCACCCACAGTAAGTATCTTACTGAAGTGTGGTCATACCTAAGTGGCGTCCAACGTGGGGCCCGGCATACAGATTCGGATTGGTAATAAAATCTTACAATCCGCCGAACAGGCCGTGGAATCATCTTTTTCCATTATTTTTAAATCATTGCATTTTGTTTCACCTCATCATTTTTCTTTGTTGTTTATTGCATTTATTAATATAATTCTGTTTTCCGGTTAACTTAATTTGGATCATGGACTGGGAGAAAATGGAGCATTTGATGGACGATGAGTTACGTTACGGAGTTAGTTATACGAGGAGTACCAGATATCGGCTCCAGACAGGACATAATGGGGACCTTACGTGGACTTATGAAAGTTGAAAGTATGCCTGGTGCGAGTACTCATTACTTGGACGTTCGCTTAGACCAAAATACGGAATATCACATCTGCAAGAATAAACTACAGGCAATACATGATGAGTTGTCATCTCTTTCTCAGTGTTCATCCTCCGCTCATTCACTCCTTGTTAACCGTGTGGCACATTTGCAAAGACGAATACTACGAGTAATTGAACCTTCCTATAAAGCAAACCTCTTAATCGACTTGGCGAACGTTGCTGAACTGTTAGAGTCACGATTTGTAGTAGTCACTTCTGATTTATTGTCATTTGAGGATCAATTCCCTACCAGTGCTCCGGCTTATGTTCCGGTTAGACCATTATCTGCAACTGTACCTCCGCCAGTAGCACCTGAGGTTCCACTTTTACCGGCTGGTCCCAATTCTTTTTCTTTATTCCGTCACGCGATGAATGATGCTTGCGCGAATAGCACTGTGATGCAGCCTCCTGTTAGATTGGCTAATCCTAGTAACCATTATAACTCTTTCCTGCTATCCAAACTTAAAATCTCGTTTGATGGGCACAGCAGTTTGATGACATTCCTGGACAGCGTTCACGAAGCTGCCGCAGCCCATAGTATAAAGGATTCCGAAATTTTGAAACAAGCTTCTTCTTTGTTTACTGGCGAAGCTTTGACCTGGTATAGATCGGTCAGTCACACAGTCACTTCTTGGGAACAGTTAGTTATTCGGCTTAAATCTGCTTTTTTACCGACCGATTACGAACTACGTTTATGGGACGAAATCAGAAAGCGCACTCAGGGTCCTGACGAGAAAATAGAATTATTCGTGGCTTCCATTCGAAACTATTTTCGACATTTAATCTCTCCAGTTGCGGAAGAAACTCAGGTTATGTATATTATAAGGAACTTGCAGCCATACTTTCAGAACGATAAATCATTATACGGTTGTAAAACTATTGATCAACTTTTGTCACACTTGCGAATAGCCGAAGACTGCCGTTATCGCATAGCTAATTTTAAAAATCCACCTGCGCGTTCTTCATCTTTATTAGAGCCGGAATTAGCGTATCAGAAGCCTCGATCTTTGCTGCGCACTATTGCGGAAATTAGTCCTTGCAGTGATTTAGCCGCTATTAATCCAACTCGACCTAAAGATTGCTGAAATTGTGGCGAGAAAACCCATTTAGTTAGTGCTTGCACTCGACCGAAACGCTTGTATTGTTATTCGTGTGGTAATCCCAACTTCACTCGGACAAATTGCCCGAAATGTCGCGATAGGCATTCAAAAAACGCCCAGGCTGGCTGCAAATCTTCAGCCGTCGCAACCACCGGCCCGACGTAAGAGCTGAAAAAATTCGCTGGACTTCATGGTTAAATACCGTATCACATTTTTGTTCCACTCATTCATTAGCTCCTCTTTTTCATTCAGTGGCGAATGATGAACGTCCATTCTTGCATGTCACTGTAGGCAAACATCAGTTAGCCGCGTTAGTAGATTCAGGCGCGAGTGTCACGGTGTTAGGTAAAGCAGGTTTATCTATTTTGTCAGATCCTCTTGTACATCTTCAACCTCCTCCTTCTCGAGGAATCGCCACAGCCGACGGTGTGTCTCAGCCCATTTTAGGAACTGTAATGCTGCCAATCACGCTTAATGGAGCAACTAAAGTTGTGAAAACTGTTGTCTCCCCTACAGTTAAACATTCTCTCATTCTGGGCATAGATTTCTGTCGTTGTTTCGGCTTAGCTCTTGATTTCCATTCGAATAATTGGAAGTCCGAAGTAGCTGCAGTTCATACCATCAAAGATGCTACCCTGTTGACACCTTCGCAGAGCCACGCACTTGATATTGTTAAAAGTTCGTATAACAAATTAGGGTCCAAAGGTTTAGGCTGTGTTACTTCAACGGAACATATCATAGATACTGGGGATTCATTACCGAGTAAGCAACGTTACCACCCCATGTCGCCCGTCATGCTCGGTCACTTAAATCGCGAACTCGACAAAATGCTGGAATTGGGAGTAGTGCAACCCTCGCATAGCCCTTGGTCGTCGCCAGTGCTTCTTGTGAAAAAATCAGACGGAAGTTTTAGGCTCTGCTTCGATGGTCGAAAACTTAATTCAGTCACCAAAAAGGACGCATATCCGTTGCCCTACGTCTCCGCCATCTTAGACAAGCTTCGCGACGCAAGTTATTTGTCTTCCATTGACCTCAAGAGTGCTTTTTGGCAGGTGCCTTTAGCTAAGGACTCTTGTGAAAAGACGTACCAGGCCGCGGTTTATTTGAATTTAAACGCATGGCGTTTGGCCTTTGTAACGCGCCCCAGACTCTTCAGCGGTTGATGGACCGTATTCTCGGACCAGCATTGGAGCCAAAAGTCTTCGTCTATCTTGACGACATCATTATTGCCACCGCAACTTTTGACGAACACCTCGCCACGCTTTATGAAGTGCTTAAGGGCTTAGAGGCAGCTAATCTTACGATTAATGCTAAAAAGTGCGAGTTTTGTCGTCCTAGTCTAAAATACCTCGGTTACATTGTCGATCAGCACGGTTTGCGCACTGATCCGCAAAAGGTGGAAGCAATGGTAAATTTTCCGCGTCCTAAGACGGTCACTGCAGTGAAACGCTTCATGGGTTTGGCCTCGTGGTACAGAAGATTTGTACCAAACTTTAGTTCTATCGCAGCTCCTATAAACGATCTCACTAAAGCCAAAAAGAAGTCGAATGTCATCAGGTGGAACGAAGCCGCTGAACTCGCGTTCCATAAATTGAAAGAATGCCTTAGCACAGCTCCGGTCTTAGCTAGTCCTGATTTTAGCAAACCCTTTGTCATACATACCGACGCCTCTAAATATGGTCTTGGAGCTGTACTAACCCAAGAGGAAAATGGAAATGAAGTGGCTGTGTCATTCATAAGTCGCTCTCTCACTAAGTCCGAGCGTGAATATTCCGTAACGGAACTCGAATGTTTAAGTATTGTTTTCGCTCTTGAAAAATTCCGCCCTTATGTCGAAGGTTCCATTTTCACTATCATAACCGATCATGCCTCGTTAGTTTGGCTTATGCGCATGCCTGAACCGAAGGGAAAATTAGCCCGCTGGTGTGTAAAATTACAGCAGTATCAGTTTACCATCAAGCACCGTCCTGGCAAGGACAATGTTGTTCCTGACGCTTTGTCTAGAGCGCCGTTAGAGATATCTTCTCTGACTCTTGAATCGGCTCCGGTTGATCCTTGGTATTTAAATCTTCGAGAGTCCATCCTTCGAGACCCTAGTAGCTATTCAGAGTGGAGAGTAGAAAATGAATCAATTTATAAGCGTGTGCCTCGATGTAGTATTTTACCGGCCAATCTTTCAGAATGGAAACTAGTTATTCCACGTGAACAACGCCCCAATATTATACAATCTTGTCACGATCATGTCCATGGCGCTCATCTGGGTGCTCAAAAGACTTTACACCGTGTTTCTGAACAGTATTATTGGCCACAAATGCGCGCTAGTATTTATCGTTATGTGTTATGCTGCAAGACCTGTCTAACACAGAAAGTACAACAGCTACGTCCCGCTGGTTTAATGGGTAGCGAGAAAATGATCCGTTTTCCGTGGCAGTGCATTGCGTGCGATCTCATCGGGCCTTTGCCAAGAACCACTTCGGGCTTTAGCTACATTTTAGTTATTTCTGACTTCTTCACAAAGTTTCTCTTAACTTACCCTTTGCGTTCAGCAAACGCTTCCAAGATATGTGAGATATTAGAACGTGACGTTTTCCTTCTGCATGGGGTGCCACAGATTATTATCGCGGACAACGGAACCCAGTTTCGCAGTCAACAGTTCACCAATCTTATGAATAAGTACGAAGTACCTAAAGTATGGTATAACGCGAAATTTCATCCTCAGGTTAATTTTGTAGAACGTCACAACCGCGTGATAAAGACAGCCCTTCGTTCGTACATAAATCAGGATCAGCGTCACTGGAATATCACTTTGCCGGCTCAAGCCATTCGTACTAGTGTTCATGATGTTACCGGCTACAGTCCTGTGTTCTTAAGCTTCGGACGTTATGTTCCTTTGTCGGGAAAATTTTATGGCCCTCCAGACCATCTTATTGATGTGTCGTCTCGTGACGAGTATATCCGACATCTTGGACCTTTAAAAGATATTTATGAAGATGTGCAGATCCGTATCTCCGAAGCTTACAAACGAAATTCTAAGAATTATAACCTGCGACGTCGCCCGTTGACCTTTTCTGTTGGTGACAAAATTTGGAAACGTAATTATGTACTGTCAAATGCTGCCGCCCACTTTTCTGCTAAATTAGCTCCAAAATTCATTCCTTGCACTGTCACTAAGAAAATTTCGAACCTGGTGTATGTAGTGACGGATGAGTCTGGTAATAATCTAGGTCGCTGGCATATTAAGGACCTCAAACCTTCACCCGATTAGTTCCAATTCCAGTTAAAAAAAAAATGTGTTTCAACATTATTATTTTGCGTCAGCAGGGGGGTAGTGTAACATTATTTCTCTCTGAATTTGTATTTTGTGCATAAATATTACACCGGATGCTTATGATGTGTGATTATTCTTTTTGTTCGTATGGATTTGCAAATTTTTGCCGCGGTTGATTTCCGGCGGTGAGTGGTGGTGCATTGGGTTGGACTTGAGACTCGCTCTCTCCCGGACAAGCCGTCAAATCGAACAGACGTATTTATTGCCTCTCTGCATATTTTGTTTTTGTGTAGTATTCTAGTAGATTTCAATAGTAATTTAAGTGTTATTTATGACACATGTCTGTTAAATATTACCTTTTGAACACTGTAAGTATATTTGATTTTGAAATTAGTTCTGTTTTAATCTTTTTGTATCGGCCTTGGCCTTGGCCAAGTTGCTTGCCGGCTTGTCCGCGAGAGCATTTCGCCGCGTAAAATTTAAAGTGTGCTGTTAGTTTTGGTTTAGTTGTCGCGGCCAACTAAAGTCATTTATTGTTATTTTTTAAAACATTCTGTAATTCCGTATCAAATATTTGGGTGGGGTTATATCAACTTTTTTTTGGGATTTAATTTAATGTTGTGCTCGTGAGCTCCGTAACCGCGGGTGGTTTCATTATATAACGGTAGCTTCAATCACCTTTTCATTTCATTTTTCATCCAGCATTTTTCATCCAGCATGTTGCTTGCCTTAGTTGTTAATTTTTGTGATATTGTAAATTAGTTTTAGTAAGTCACTGCGTATTTTGTAATCATTTTGAGAGTGAAAGTCAAACATCCAAGTATCTTATGTAGCATAGTAGTGGAACAGCATACTGGCTTAGTTCTGTTTTTAGCCCAGAAGTTTTTGATGAGGGAACTTAGGCTGTTGGCTGAGCAGTTGTTGGACACGGATAGCGGGGAGCTGCTTTGCAAAAGTACCGTCGCAACCCAGTCTCAGGACATCTCCATCTGTCAGCATACCTGCTGCCCAGTTGTTTCACCACTCTGCAGCCACGCCTACCTTATTCAGAGGCCAGTATCCTGATTTCCAGCTAGGGTTGGCGTATCGTTTAGCATCTGGATTTGCAGGCTTCTCTACAGCTGCCTAAAGTCGCTGAAGACCACCTAATTTTTTGAACTCGAAGCCGACGACGGTACTGACCGCTAGTTTAGCGTTAGCCAAAGAGCCACCTTTCCTTTCTGCAGCTCGTTCAGCCAGCAGCAAGAAGAGGATAGCTAGACGCCGCATGTATACTTGTTCTGGTAACTTTATTTTTTATCTTTTATGTAAATTTCGACATGTGGTAATACCTTTTTTTGTATTTATCCTCAAGTCTGTTCTGATTAAATTCAAAGTTTTCACTCGCATTAGTTTTGTAGTTCTTGAAGCATTTTGTTGTTTTTGCTGCACCGTTCCCGCTAGTTCCCAAATTGGTAGCTCCCTATCCTATCTCTTTCAGACTTGGGTGGCACCGACGGACCCACGCCTTGTTCGAGCACCCTTCACCAGCCGGCACTTTTGGTTGGTCGCACCCACAGCAAGTATCTTACTGAAGTGTGGTCATAATTTAATAATACCTTTTACAATATCATGAGTCGGGAATTATATTGTTCTGTTCCATTTACATTTTTTCGGGATTATACGCCTAAATTTATTGCCGGTATTATTTTGTTCTATCTAAATGACAACATAGTCCGGGCTGAATTGTAAGATTTTAGGCTTCCGTGTAGGTTAAATGTTAAAATTGTTTTTTTTGCGCGATGTTGTTAAGAATAGTCTATTAATGAAAATTAAGGTTGT
Organism: Agonum fuliginosum; assembly: GCA_947534325.1. Taxonomy (NCBI): domain Eukaryota; kingdom Metazoa; phylum Arthropoda; class Insecta; order Coleoptera; family Carabidae; genus Agonum; species Agonum fuliginosum. Next base: position 19,738,947 of record OX384036.1, read on the forward strand.
CGCCATTTTTACTTTTGAGTGATATGACCGCCATCTTGGCTAAATGGTAACGAAAATCAGTTATTTTACTGTAAATCCTTAACGGTTCCGCGTTTAAAAAAAATTTCAAATAAAAAAACAAAGATAATTAAATTATCTTTAAGAAACGCCCGAAAGGTCATATAAGTTATATTATTAATAATGAATGAAACCCTTTGTTTGGTATTAGTATTACTTAGTCCGTGAGACGTGTATTTAAGTTATCTTACAGATAAGACAATAGATATAATTATAATATAAATAGGGCCAGAAGCAGGAGTGACGCATTCTGGATCTCTGCTTGATTCACGCTAGTTTATTATATTGCTTGTAATAATATCATATTATTTTGTGTGATAATAAAGTGTTTTTTTTAAAAGATATTTTTCTAATAAATATTCTTAATTGGCGCAGTCTGAGCGGATTACGTAAATCAAGTGTTAGTAAAATTGCGCGATTAAAGGCAATCACTTGATATCAGTTTTAACTGTTAAACGTAATAACGAATCTACATCAAGAAGCAAAAACTAGTGAAGGTGTTCTACGAGACCAAGTTTCCGTCCGAGAAGACGTTAACGTAACAAATTGTTACAAAATACTACATAATAAAATAAATAAATAAAATAAACTAATAACTTCGAAGAAGACAGTTATTAAATTAAACAAATTAAATTAAACTAACTAATTGAATAAAAAAATCTAATTATTCAATATAATAAACACAAAAGTGTTACTTAATCAAATCTTCAAAGAAGAAAAATATTTAATTATCCGACATCGGAAAACATCGCATCATTGAGAGACTGTTCCTGTGAAATCCAGTGTTCCAGTCAAGTGTTCCAGCTCAGTGTTCCAGTGTACTACTACCAGTGTACGAGTGTCAACGTTGTTCAACACAACTGAAGAAATCAACTCATCTCATCGCAGAGAATCGATGAAAATAATAAAACTAATTTTTATTATCTTAATACTGTAAGTAAACAGTTAAAAATTTATTTATTTATCTATTGTTACTTGTGAATCAATAAGTAAAGATGGAATTAAAAGAAATTCATTTAAAGTTAATCCCAGAATTTAATGGAAATCCAAAATTACTTTCAAACTTCATTTCAGTTTGTGAAGAATTAATTAATAACTTTTATAAACCATTGACCCCAGATGATTTTCAAAATAAATTATTATTACTAAGTATTAAAAACAAAATAACGGGGCATGCAGCAGAACAAATTTGTGGAGTTACAATAAAGAAATGGGATGATTTGAAAAAAGCGTTACTAAATTCTTATGAAGATCAAAGAGACGAATTCACTTTACTCATTGAGCTTACTTCCTTAAAGCAGGGAAATAAGACGTATATTGATTTTTATAAACAATTGTCACATGTGTTAGACCTTTACACATCATATATCAACACACATTATCCTAATGCTATTAAATCAGAAAATTTAAGAACTAATGCAACTAAATTAGCATTACGTGTTTTCACTTTAGGACTTAAAGACCCAGTTGGTTCTTTAATTAGATCAAGGAATCCAAAAACATTAAACGATGCATATAATTTATTAACTAATGAATTTAATGTAGAATATGCGAAACCGATCATGAAACCAATAATTCAAAATAGACTACCAAACATTCCACCTCAACAATTTCCGGGAGTAAAACGAAATTTTCCAAGGCAAAATTATCAAAAACAAAATTATTCAGCACCAAATCGATCATACAATGTAAACCCCCAAACATATCAGAATAAACAGAATGTTCCCTCACAACAAAAATTGACTCCAAGTACTCAACCTTATAAAGTGTTTGCACCCAGTCAACAAGTTAAGAACGCACAATTCCAACCTAAACCAATACCAATGAGTACCAGTACCCGAAATACATACAGACCACCACAAAATTATTTCACCCAAAATCAAGGACAAAACAGAAATTTTATTTCTGAAGAACTTTATAATCAGGACATACAAAATGACCAAGACATAAACAATGACGTGACTGAAGATAACTTTGAATTATCTAATGAAGAAAATACAGAATACGAGGAAATTGTTGACGAACAAAATTCTTTTTTAGAGGAAACAAGCCTCGAAATTACGGAGAATTCTTAAATTGTAACTATACCAGTAAATTACCTTTTCTAAAATTAAAAGATTACATATGTTTGATAGATACAACAAAATCCTTAATCAGCAAAAATTATGTTTATACTAATAGAGATAGATTCCATATTTATAATGAACAATTTCAATTATTTACGGCAACAGGTATTACTCATGGCAATGAATTTATTATGTTTTCATTTCAAGGTAAATTAATTAAATGTTATTTGTATAATTTCCATGAAAACTTTGATGTTCTTTTTGGTTTAGAAGCTTTAAAAACATTAAAAGCAAAATTTGATATTGTCAAAGATGAAATTACACTCTTGAAAAAGAAATTCAAATTACAATATTTTAAACCAAATCAAAATTCAATTGAAAGTATGAATTGTGAAATAGATACCAACGCAGAAATTCAAAAACTACGTTTGGATCATTTAAATGATATTGAGAAATCAGAAATACTTAAAGTAGTTAAACAATATAAAGATTTATTTCCAAGAGAGAAAATGAAAAATTAACGTTTACTAACAAAATCAAACATCAAATAAATACCATTGACGAAAATCCAGTTTATTCTAAAAATTATAGATACCCCGAAATTTTTAAACATGAAATAAAAAGACAGACTCAGAAATTATTGAATGAAAATATAATTCGCGAAAGCTATTCACCATGGTCATCTCCTATTTGGATGGTGCCAAAAAAATTAGATGCCTCAAATAAAAAAAAATATAGAATGGTATTTGACTTGAGAAAATTAAACGCAAAAACCAAAGACGATAAATTTCCTATTCCGAACATCACGGAAATACTTGACAAATTAGGTAAAAGTACATATTTCACCACAATAGATTTAGCTAGCGGTTATCATCAGATTGAGATAGAAGAAAAAGATATACCGAAAACAGCTTTTACAACTGACGAAGGACATTTCGAGTTTACCCGAATGCCTTTTGGGTTAAAAAACGCACCCAGTACTTTTCAAAGACTCATGAACTCAATTTTAAAAGATCATATTGGAAAAATATGTTGGGTATATTTAGATGATATCATAATACTTGGTACATCGCTACAAGAGCATTTAGACAATGTTAGAAAAATATTCGATACATTACGAGAAGCTAACCTTAAAATACAAATTGACAAATCCGAATTTTTGAGGAAGGAAGTGGCTTATCTTGGGCACATAGTTTCAGAACAAGGAATAAAACCTAATCCAGACAAAATTCAATGTATTCTAAATTATCCAATTCCACAGACAGCTAAGGAAATCAAATCTTTTCTTGGACTTTTAAGTTATTATCGTCGCTTCATTCCAAATTTGGCAAAACTTATAAAACCTATGACAACTTGTTTAAAGAAAGGTAATAAAATAGATAGTAAAGATCCAAATTATATTGAGTGTTTCGAATTATGTAAGAAATTATTAACTAACGACCCTGTATTACAATATCCGGACTTTGAAAAACCTTTTGTCTTAACTACAGACGCAAGCAATTACGCGATAGGAAGTGTGTTATCACAAAACGTCGACGGCAAAGACTTACCGATAGCTTACGCATCAAGAACCTTGAACGAACATGGGATTAACTATTCTACTTATGAAAAAGAATTATTAGCCATTGTATGGTTTACTAGATATTTTAAACCTTATAGCCCAGTCAATCTAGATTTAACCTAGAAATGGAAGATAGAATTCTAATTTTTTGCACAGACGTTCCTTATAACGTAGTATAACTCTCCTAGAAAGTCCCAAGGTTACCGACGCTTGCTTCCCTCGGGAGAGAGCAAAAGGTCCCAAGGGATAGCAAATCATATATGCAGACTTAAACTCGTATAACTTTCGATCGGAATGACGTAGACACGTCAATGATAGCTCAAAATGTTGAGAATAATGTGCACTATACACTTAGACACTCAAAGTTTAATATTATGCCATAATAACCGGTCTAACAACACCAGACACACAAAAGTGGTTAACGCACAAAATAATTTACGCATTTCAATTATATATTCTTATTATGATTAAATAACATGGTTTTACATTATTTTGTATAGAATAGATACAGAGAGAACACTGTTGCTTTCAGAGGTGACGTGTTTAGTACCGGGAAAAATAATAAAATTGAAAAGAAAAATTATATAAGTGTACAATTTTACCGATTGTACAGAGGTAACCCAGTCAAATGGTAGAAAATAGGGAAAAGTTTTGGGATTGTTTTGAAATTTTTATTATTAAATTCTTCGAACATTTCAGTATAAGACAGATTACTTTTTAAAAATTTTGAGGGCCAAATTTACGATTTTCTACAAGAGAAAATTGAAAAAATCTTAGTTTTTTAATATTTTTTGTGTTTAATGACCAGTAACTTCTAAACTAATTAAATTTTTTACTTCCGGTTTCTTTTATCAAATTTTGAGAACGATTCTCTATAAGTTAGATTATTTTAAAATTTTGTTGAGGGTCTTTGTTAAGCCAAAAATAAAGTTTTTCTTCAAGAGAAAATTGAGAAATTTTAGTTTTTAAAAGTTTTTTTGTGTTTAATGACCTGTAGTTTCTGAACGAATAATAAATTTGACATCCGGTTTCTTTTATTAAATTCTCCGAACAATTCTCTATAAGATAGATTATTCTAAATTTTTTTGTTAGGCCTTAGTTAAGACAAAATTTTAAGATTTTCGTCGCGAGAAAATTGAGAAATTTTGGTTTTTAAAATTTATTTTGTGTTCAATGACCTGTAGTTTCTGAACGAATAAAAATTTTGACATCCGGTTTCTTTTATCAAATTCTCTGAACAATTCTCTATAAGATAGATTATTTTATTTTTACCTTAAAGGCCTGAGTGAAGCCAAAATTTAAAGATTTTCGTCGCGAGAAAATTGAGAAATTTTAGTTTTTAAAATTTATTTTATGTTCAATGACCTGTAGTTTCTAAACGAATAAAAATTTTGACATCCGGTTTCTTTTATCAAATTCTCTGAACAATTCTCTATGAGATAGATTATTTTATTTTTACCTTAAAGGCCTGAGTGAAGCCAAAATTTTAAGATTTTCGTCGCGAGAAAATTGAGAAATTTTAGTTTTTAAAATTTATTTTGTGTTCAATGACCTGTAGTTTCTAAACGAACAAAAATTTTGACATCCGGTTTCTTTTATCAAATTCTCTGAACAATTCTCTATGAGATAGATTATTTTATTTTTACCTTAAAGGCCTGAGTAAAGCAAAAAATTTAAGATTTTCGCCGAGGAAAAATTGAGAAATTTTAGTTTTAATTTTTTTTTTGTGTTTAATCGCCTATAATTTCTGAACGAATACAAATTTTTACATCCGGTTTCTTTTATTAAATTCTCTGAACAATTCTCTATAAGACAGATTAATTTAGTTTTATCGTAAATGTCTTAGTGAAGCCAAAATTTTAAGATTTTCGTCGCGGGAAAATTGGGAAATTTTAGTTTTTAAAAGTTTTTTTTGTGTTTACTGACCTGTAGTTTCTGAACGAATAAAAATTTTGATATCCGGTTTCTTTTACTAAATTCTCTGAGCAATTCTCTATAAGATAGATTATTTTATTTTTATCTTAAAAGCCTGAGTGAAGCCAAAATTTTAAGATTTTCGCCGCGTGAAAATTAAGAAATTTTAGTTTTTTAATTTTTTTTGTGTTTTATGACCTGTAATGTCTGAACGAATACAAATTTTGACATCCGGTTTAATAATCTATCTTCTAGAGAATTGCTCAGAGAATTTAGTAAAAGACACCGGATATCAAAATTTTTATTCGCTCAGAAACTACAGGTCATTAACCACAAAATAAATTTTAAACACTAAAATTTCTAAATTTTCTCGCGACAAAAATCTTAAAATTTTGTCTTAAAAATTTAGAATAACCTATCTTATAGAGAATTATTCGGAGAATATAATAAAAGAAACCGGATGTCAAATTTTTTATTCGTTCAGAAACTACAGGTCATTAAACATAAAAAAAAAACTTTTAAAAACTAAAATTTCTCAATTTTCTCTTGAAGAAAAACTTTATTTTTTGGCTTAACAAAGACCCTCAACAAAATTTTAAAATAATCTAACTTATAGAGAATCGTTCTCAAAATTTGATAAAAGAAACCGGAAGTCAAAAATTTAATTAGTTTAGAAGTTACTGGTCATTAAACACAAAAAATATTAAAAACTAAGATTTTTTCAATTTTCTCTCGTAGAAAATCGTAAATTTGGCCCTCAAAAATTTTTAAAAGTAGTCTGTCTTATATAGAAATGTTCGAAGAATTTAATAATAATAATTTCAAAACAATCCCAAAACTTATTTTCTACCATTTGACTGGGTTACCTCTGTACATAATCGGTAAAATTGTACACTTATAAAAATTTTCTTTTCAGTTTTATTATTATTCCCGGTACTATACACGTCACTCTCGGTATCTATTCTATACAAAATAATGTAGAACCATGTTATTTAATCATAATAAGAATATATAATTGAAATACGTAAATTTTTTTGTGCGTTAATCACTTTTGTGTGTCTGGAGTTGTTAGACCGGTTATTATGGCATAATATTTAACTTTGAGTATCTACGTGTATAGTGCACATTATTCTCAACATTTTGAGCTATCATTGACGTGTCTACGTCATTCCGATCGAAAGTTATACGAGTTTAAGTCTGCATATATGATTTGTCATCCCTTAGGACCTTTTGCTCTCTCCCGAGGGAAGCAAGCGTCGGTAACCTTGGGACTTTCTAGGAGAGTTATACTACGTTATAAGGAACATCTGTGCAAAAAATTAGAATTCTATCTTCCATTTCTAGGTTTGGCTAATTTTTGTCTAGATTGACTGGGCTATTATTTATATGGTGTAAAATTCACCAATTCAATCAGAACAGATCATAAACCCTTATCATGGTTATTTTCACAGAAAACTCCAAATTCAAAATTAATACGTTGGAGAACGGAATTAGATGAATTCAATTATGATATAGAATATAAAAAAGGTTCAACAAATACTAATGCTGACGCATTATCACGAATAAGACCAAATTTTAAAGTTAATGAGATAAAAGATGATATTCTAAATTCACAGAATCATGTAGCACATTTTGAATCAGCAGATTTCAAACTATCAAAAGGAGTAGCTTTATGTTTAGATCAAAAATATAACTGTAAAAATTCTTAAGGAATATAAAAAATAAAGAAATTAGTGATATAGTAGTTCAACACATAGATAACGGAAGAATAATCTTTCATCTTATTACGAAACAATATTATTATGACGAACCTGATATTAAAGATGTAGAAAAAACATTACAAAATTTAAAATTTTATATTGTAGAAAACGAGATCAAGAAATTAGATATTCCTAAGATAGGATCAGGATGTGATAAATTAAATTTCACATTAGTCAAAAATTTAATAAACAAAGTTTTTCAAGATACTTCATTAGAATTGACAATTTATCATTTTCAACAAATTGAAATTTTTAATAATGAGTTAGAAAGCAATCAAGCTGAGAAAAATGATTCAGATTTAGATACGATACATTCATCAGATGAAAATCCTGTAAATGGAATTACAACAATTAACTCTCCAGTTAATATAGGAAAAAATCAATTAATAATATCTGGCCATAATGATAAAACTGAAATTAAAATAAAGAAACTATTTGGTAATGATAAACAAAGAATATATGTCAAATTAGACCTTAGAAATTTACAAAGTGAAATAATAAAATTCATAAAGGAATATTTAGTACCAAAAGTAAAATATTGTTGTATTTTCCATGATAATTTATATTACAATTTTAACGACTATTTACAAAAATTTTGTCAACCAAATACAATGCAATTAGTTCAATGCAAAAATCTAGTCACAGATATAGAGAATCGGGAAGAACAATTAGAAACAGTGGTAAATTACCATGAAGGAAAAACGAATCACAGAGGAATAAATGAAACTTACCAGAGATTAAAATTAAAATACTACTGGCCGAATATGATTAAAACTATACAAAATTTTATTAATAATTGCGGAATATGTCTTCAGACCAAATATGAAAGAAATCCAATAGAAATTGAAAATAACTTAACACCAACTCCTACACATCCTTTTGAAATAATAAATATAGATCTAGTGTCTTTAGAAAAACATAAATTTCTAACAATAATAGATCAATTTTCAAAATATGGACATATATACCTTGTAAAAAATAATAGTGCGATAGAAATTTGTAATAAATTAATTCATTTATTTTCGACCTTTATGATACCCGAAAAAATTATTATTGATAACGGTACGGAATTTAATAACAAAATACTTAAGGAATTACTAAAAGTTCACAAAATTGACATCCATGTAACTAGTGTGGATAATCCAAAATCAAATAGTCCAATTGAGAGATTTCATTCAACCTTAATTGAACATTTAAGAATATATAACATCCGTCCAGAATTCAAAAATGAATCTTTAGAAACAAAAGTAAACTTATCTTTGATAGCTTATAATAATTCAATTCATTCGACTACTCAAAAAACACCTGTAGAAATTTTATTTGGTCATCACCCAATAAAAAATACTGAGTGCAGTAACAATGTCTTATGTACTCAAGAATATGTCGATAAGCACAAAGAACGTATGAAAATTATTAACCAAGAAATAATTAATAAAATCACTATAGAAAAACAGAAACGATATCAACCTCGTGAAAATCCTAAAAAACTTCCACCAAAAGTTTATCTAAAGGAACATCAAAGGCACAGTGGGAAAATTAGTAAACCAAAATTTAAAGAAATACAAGTAAAGAATTATAATAAGAAATTAGGAGTAATACTTGATGACAAAAATAAGAAACATAAACTCGACAAAATTAAAAGACCAAGATTAAATCAAAACCCTATTGTTTCAGATGGAGAATAATATCAACAGCAAAAGATTTAGAAAATATAGACAAAATATTGGAGTAAACATAATAAAATTAGGAAACGCTAAATTATACTCAAATTCATAGTATTTGTATTACACTTATAATATTACGGCTATATTAACGGAATATTTAAAACTTGAAACTCAGAAGCATTTTTTAATTCAAAAAATTCAAAACACCAGTAAAACTGTTCAACTAGAAATGTCTAATAATAAAAACATATTAGAATTCAATTTTAATAAACTCAAAACTAAAATTAAAGAATTGTTTCCACAAAGAGAAAAACGCGGATTAATAAATGGACTAGGGTCTATCTTAAAACAAATAACCGGAAATTTAGATGCTAATGATGGAGAACGTTACGAAAATATAATTCATCAAATAGAGAAAAATCAAGAAATGATACAAAAGCAAACCGAGAATAGTATTAAAATTAATAAAGATTTAATTGAAAAATTTAATCGTAATATCAAAAATATTCAGCATAATGAACTTCTACTAAAAAGCCGAATAATGCAAATTGAAGCAATATTAACATCAGAAGTTGAACATATAAATATTCTTTTTATAAAAGATTTATTTAAAGTAGTTCGGTCGTCGTTGACGCTAGTCAAATTCAGTCCGTTTTTTGTTGTCAATTTATGAAGTGAAATTCGACTGTAATGGTTTTCAATATTTTATTATGAATTTTTATGCATCTGGTTCTCAAAACAAATAGTCGTATTTTACAAATCTTGTAATTTCATTCGCAACTTGACTAGTCAATCACCCGGTGTCATAACTCGGGCCAGGTTATGGCGTCGACACAGTTGGCAGCATTGTCCGAGGCATTCAAATGTAAACACAGGAATGATAAATGATAAATACGATAGTGTGTTTATAAAAACGAGTTCTTGATAAATGACTTAAAATCATGAAAATCATTGATTTTTCAATCCAATCTGTTTCAAGAAATAAAAGGTTAACATTCAAATCTCCGTTTAAATTTCCCACGTTCCGCAGTTGGCAACCCTGCAGAACGTGACGCCCGATCGGCTTCCGCTTGGTCGTGATTTTGTCACATATTTTCCCATTTTTTGGACTATTTACATCGGCAACGTAGGGTTTTGACTATGCATAACGAAGCCTTAATATATTACCTTTCCAAATATCAATTTGCCACTATTTATTCAACGAAATTTTACGCCGCAATTTCAATTTTTCTTAACCAAAAGTGTCGTTTTTCATAAGAGCCCATGTAAAAACAGTGAACTTCAAACTCATTTTTCTCAAAAACGAGTACCGCAAGGTCATGTTTTCTTGGCACTTTTGAAAATAATATTAAATTTTCTATTCAACCAGACCATTTTCAATACAAGATCAAAGACTTCAATTGACGACCGAACTACTTTAATCAATTGACATTTCTTATCGTAAACTTAATAGAAATAGTAGATGAAATTGAAACATCTTTATCATTCTGTAATTTAGGAATACTACATAGCAGTATAATGGAAACATCTGAATTAAAAATCGAGTTATACAAAATTCAAAAAGAACTTAATTTGAAAATTAGTAATTTTTGGGACTTGAATAAGTTAATTAAGACCTACTGTACTTTGACACAAGACAAGATAAGTTATCTACTGGACATTCCTATCTATCCAGACACTAACTATGAGTTATACCAGATAACTCCGATCCCAACAATACTTAATAATACATTGATATCTTTAGAATTAAGACAACAATTAATTTGTAAGAATAGAAATAATATTTATAACACTGAATTCTGTTACCTAATAAACAATCAACATTATTGTAAAAGTAAATTTGATCCAGTTAGTAATTGTATTAAAAACTTATTTGAGAAGAAAATAGAATTAACTGAATGCAATTCAAATAAAATAACTAATGATTATCATATCTTTCAAATCGAGAACTCACATATTATAATAATTGTAAGTCCAAATGAAAGACAAATTGAAATTGAATGTAGTAGTTACAAAACCATTCAGAATATAAAAGGAATTTATAAATTTGATAATAACAAAGATTGTATAATAGATGGTATAAAATTTGAAAAACAATTTAACGGACAAGAAATACTATTTCAAAATTTTGACTTCTCAAATTTTAAAGAAACTAAAATTCTAAATCATACTATTGATTTGAAAGAGTTAAAGAATCTAGTGTTAGCCAATGAATAAAAGATAAAGATATAAACTATAACCCAAATATAACCCATAATATAACAATGTATTGTATGTTAGTAATAATATTAATAATTATTATAGTAATATGGTTATTCAAATATAAAAATAATATGTTTTGTAATAAACCTAAAGTCAAACAAAGTGAAGTTAAGAAAAGAAATAAAAATGATAATTTGACACTTCCAGAGGAAGCCTCATTTTAAGGAGGGAAGAGTTATATTAGTAATAATGAATGAAACCCTTTGTTTGGTATTAGTGTTACTTAGTCCGTGAAACGTGTATTTAAGTTATCTTACAGATAAGACAATAGATATAATTATAATATAAATAGGGCCAGAAGCAGGAGTGACGCATTCTGGATCTCTGCTTGATTCACGCTAGTTTATTATATTGCTTGTAATAATATCATATTATTTTGTGTGATAATAAAGTGTTTTTTTTTAAAAGATATTTTTCTAATAAATATTCTTAATTTATACAATATCTGCTATAGTGAGGTTAGAAATTAAAAATAGTTATTAGAAATTATCGCAAAAATACAAAATTTACCAAAAACATAGTTTTTCGTAAATCGTTTATAGAGAAGCTTTTATTTGCCCTATTTTCAGTTCGGCAGAGGAATGTTTTATTCAGGGTCGTCGTTAGAGGAGGGGGAGGGAGGTCGCAACTGGGCGCAAATCTTATTTAAATAGGTACTTTTAATACTATTAACAAATCGATACCTCTTTAGAACGTATCCCAACGAGAATATGATTGCGTTCACTCTGCCTTTTCAATTAATACTAATAATTAATAAAAATAATATTTCAAAGTGCTGCCCTAAATCATATAACGTTTACGTAAATTGACCCTTTAGGAAGAAATTTGTTTACTCTTGATGTAAAATATTACCATTGCGTAGGTATAAAATAAATTATTCTATCATTTATCTGTTTTATCTCGGAGAAAATCTTAAAATATGCTGAAAACCCGTAGTCTATATTATTTCAATCCGTTTAGAAATGACAGTTGATTAAACACAATAAATAAATGAAATTCTAAAATTTCTTTATTGTCTCTATGAGAAAAACCTTAAATATCTGCTAAACCCAAGACTCTCAAAAATTTATAGTATGTGTCTAATAGAAAAATGTCAAGGAATCGAATGCTGCAAACCCGAAGTCGATATCTCAATCCGTATAGAAATGACAGTTGATTAAACAGAACAAAAAAATAAATTTCAAAAATTTCTTTGTTTTCTCTCGGAGAAAATCTTTAAATATCTGCTAAACCTAACACTTTCAATTTAAAAAATAATGTGTCTAATAGAAAAATATCTGGGGAATCGAATGCTGAAAACCCGAAGTCGAAATTTCATGCCTGTTAGAAATGACAGTTGATTAAACACAAACAAAAAATGAAATTCTAAAATTTCTTTGTTTTCTCTCGGAAAAAATCTTTAAATATCTGCTGAACCAAGACCCTACAAAAAAATTAGAATAATGTGTCTAATAGAAAAATATCCAAGGAATCGAATACTGAAAACCCGAAGTCGATATCTCAATCCGTTTAGAAATGACAGTTGATTAAACACAAAAAAACTTGTAAAATTCAAAAATATATTTATACTTCGTCGGAAAATATATTTAAATTATGACTAAACCAAAGCTCACCAAACTTGGAAAATAATACTCCAAATAGAGAAATATGCCTGCAATCGAATGCAGGAAACCGCAGGTCCATATTGTAATTAATTAAAAAATTACAGCCATTTTTTTACAAGGAGAGAAAATAACGAACATATTTAAAATAATTGAAAATTATCTAAATATATATCTCGATTTTCTCGAAAACTACACCACTTACATAAAAATTTTAAAGAGAATTTTGTGTTCTACAATGTCATATAACAGTTTTTCTCGTAATTTTATCCATTTTCGAGAAAAGCGACAAAAACTCAAAATTAACCGCCGTTTTGTATGATAGCAGTCGCATTGCGTACAAGTAAAAATGGCGACAAGTTAAATTTTAATTAATAGACTATCCTTAACAACATCCCACAAACAAAACAATTTTAACATTCAATCTACACGAAAATACAATTCTGCCTGGACTAACATCTATAAAAACTTAATTCAAAAATTGTTCAATACATTATTGGAATTTAAGGACTCTAAAATTTTTTAAAATTCTAAAGCAAGAAGTGTTTTACAATAAAATTTTGTTTTAATAATTATTATGAATATGAATTATTATAATAATTTTTGGTATTTGAATTGATTACAGTAATTAAAAACTTTTAGAACAATATTTTATAAAAATGTTCTGTCTACGAATAGGTACATTATTCCGTTACTTTTCTTCTATATATTTTTTAAATAATAAGTTAATACATAAAGTAATCTCAATATGTTTTATTAAAATAATCATTGAAAAACAGTATAGAAAAAAGATGCAACGTCAATTTTTTAAATTGCGATATCTAATATTTACTGAAATGGTAGTTGGAACAGTATAATTATTAATGCATGATAGTTCCTAAGAGGCAAGGATTTCCTGACTTTCACTCAGGAGACTCGTAGTTTTTAAAACTACCCATAAAAATACCTTTTCCTCTAAATACTACCTACATATAACAAATAAGAAATAAACGGTTCCATGGTGTAATGGTTAGCACTCTGGACTTTGAATCCAGCGATCCGAGTTCAAATCTCGGTGGAACCTACTTATATTGCTACATTGCAAAAACATGCAAACCGATTGGCGGTTCAAACCTCAGCATTTGACATTTCATTTTTATATTTTAAAAATCACCACTTAATTAAATTAAACAAGTCGACTTTAGTTTTCGTATTTTACTTCCTTGTACGGAGTAATAAGGAAGTATTCTAATCCCGAAAAATTTCGGTTTTCAGATTTTGATGGAAATATCCGTTTTGACCTTTTCTGAATCCATTATGACTAGTTTCGTCGTGACGTCTGTACGTACGTACGTATGTATGTACGTACGGACGTATGTGTGTCGCATAACTCAAATACGGTTAGACGTAGAAAGTTGAAATTTTGTATTTAGGACTGTTATAGCATCTAGTTGTGCACCTCCTATTTTTGGTTTCAATCTATAAACCGGAAGTAGTACTTTTTTCAAATATTTCGATAAATATTTAATTTAAGACAATTTTTTTATATTAAATGAAAGATTATGTGATTATTACATACAATCGGTATTTTATAAATATTTTTGTATCTGGTATCATTTAAGAATAATTAAAGTATATATTTATAATTTAGTATTTCGGTATCTTGTAGTCCATGATCGATTAACAAATGATTATGACATGACAGTGACATTGGCAGTGACAATAGTAAAATATCGTTTATATCTTCTTCTCCAGTTTAAATAAAATGACTAAAATATATTTGTGAGTAAAGTATCAGTAGTACTCGTAGTAGTACTTATATATTAATATATTTTTTGTATAATAAGTTAAAAGAATAAAGTAGGTACGGCGGCAGGTTTTGTGGTGGCTACGTCAGATTTTTAAATATTATTCTACATTTCAATTATTAAGAAAAGTATGAACAGTTTAATAGGCGTACAAGGAAGTCATGTGGTGTCCACGTCAGATTTTTTAACGGTCTGTTTTGGGCAATTTTCCGGTTTAATTTAAACAATTAGAATCATGGTATAAATACGGACTCCGGCTGGCTGATAGTGAGAAGATGTTTGCCTTCTACCACGAGTACCAATATTCCCAAAAGGTGTGGGCCTTTGGAGTAGACTCTTGACACTTAGGTGTGTGCCCAAGCAGCAGAGTACTCACGCCGGTGAACAGACCGAGTCAGTATTATTCCGTGGCAGAGCCTGGTAAGTTGTTATATTTCCGCACCGTGTATTAGTGTGTGCTGATGCAATTCCGTTATTTTTCCGTACCGTGTGTCAGTGGGTGTTGATGCAATTCCGTTATTTTCCCGTACCGTGTGTCAGTGGGTGTTGATGCAATTCCGTTATTTTTCCGTACCGTGTGTCAGTGGGTGTTGATGCAATTCCGTTATTTTTCCGTACCGTGTATCAGTGTGTGCTGATGCAATTCCGTTATTTTTCCGTACCGTGTATCAGTGTGTGCTGATGCAATTCCGTTATTTTTCCGTACCGTGTGTCAGTGGGTGCTGATGCAATTCCGTTATTTTTCCGTACCATGTATCAGTGTGTGCTGATGCAATTCCGTTATTTTTCCGTACCGTGTGTCAGTGGGTGCTGATGCAATTCCGTTATTTTTCCGTACCGTGTATCAGTGTGTGCTGATGCAATTCCGTTATTTTTCCGTACCGTGTGTCAGTGAATGCTGATGCAATTCCGTAATTCTTCCGTACCGTTTGTAATCTTCACAGGCCCAGATGCGATGAGTCTGCTTGCATACAGGACACAAATCTTTACTCATCCTCGGGTTGGAACTCGAAGTAGTAGTTGATAAAACAATTTGTTTGTGAGTTGGTTAGCATTTTTTTAGGATAGTAAGAAACTGATCAGAGGTTGTTGTAATATGATACATTGTAATTTAGATGCTCTAGTTAAATTTCTGAAAGTCCAGTAGGTTCTCAGCGAGCTCATTAATTAAAATTGAATTTGAAACATGAGCAGTACAGTTCAGTTATTTTACAATAATTACAAGACTGAATTGCTGTAGCCAAATGAATAATATTTTCTGCTCTACCAGGCTTTAATGGAGGAATTGATTTAATTTTGTTTAGAAGTCTTATTTATAATTTGATGAGGTCAACCAAAGCGAAATTGGAGAATTTTTATAACTTTGTCGGTTTGACCGGAAGCGATGAGAAGACCATGAACTGCTCATTTAGCACTTCCGGTAAGTGCTTTTCTAAGACGGATGACGTTTTCTTCTGCTGTGTAGTTACATAATTTGGTGGTTGAGTATAGAGTATAGTACTGGCTTATAAATTAGAGGCCACTTTTCAGAATCTCCACAAAATGTTGGTAGTTCACGTGGAGTTGTCTAACGCATTGACGGGCAGCAAATTTTTTCAGTAGATTTCAATATCTGTTGATTGTTTAATGCCATTTTATTTATTGTATTGGTTAGCTGATCTAATACAATATTTTTTGAAGAAAACTGTTACTGCTGTTGTCTGAGTAGAGAATGCGGAGAATTGGCCAAGCCTGCATTCATGATGTCTTGCCCACTCTGTCACTCGCTCTTTCTTATAATACTCTGTTGCAGGATTAGTTTCTTCTTCGTCATCATTTTCTATACGATACAGTTCTATTGCTAAATCTCTTCTAGCTTGTTCTTCTTTTTGTTTGGCTTCTCTGCGAGTTTGTCGGCAAGTTTGTTTTCAGCTGCAAGTTTACGGGTGACGGAGGAAGGTACTCTGCGTTTTGATTTAGATTTGGTTATCCCATTGTTGACTGACGAATGATTGTTTCCTAAACCGTTACAGTCGGGAGTTCCGCATTCAGTTGGTTTCGGGTAGCTTTTACTCCTTAAATTGTAACTAATGTTGGTTAGTTACTAAAGTAGGTAATGACTGTACGAGTATGTTCTTCAGATCGGTTCAGTTAAGCTCGAAGACCAAAGTATGAATGACAAAGCTGAATGATAAATGTAATACGGTAAAAAAATTCCTGATCTTACCGGGATTCGAACACACGACCTCGGTGTCTAGCTTTAAATATAGAGACTCAGACAAGAGCATAATACTGCAACTGTAGCGACCAAAATGTGATGTTTTAAAATGGCGCCCGTCGATCAGCTGTCGATAACGTTTCCGTTTTATCAGTGGCGTTATGTACAATATTTTCATAATTCGTCAGTAATAAAAAAAAATTGTTTTTATTAAACATTTTAAACAGAATAATATTTAATATACAAGAGAAGCTTGGTGTTTATTATATGTTTATTGTAAAAATATTTAATATTACTATCCCTTGTTAATAATAATTGGCAAAAGAAATTAATAAATCACAAATTTAAACATATAAATTGCATTAATTATTGTCCTTTGAATAAAACAATTTTATTAAAATATTGTCTATTTTTTCTGCTTTAGATCTACCATATTTGTAAATAAATTATTAAAATTTAAGTCAAGTCTCAAAAGTTTTAAATTATATAATAACTGTTAATTTTTGGGTTGGTTGGGAGTAATATAGTCCACTCCTATTTTTCACATTAATTAAAGAATTTAAAAATTCTTTTCTCTCTCCAAAAAGTGATAGAACACATGATTCACATTTTAATGTTTTTATTATTTAAAATAACATTTCTTCATTTATTTCATCTTTCGGTTTTTTTATTAGGCTTCTTTAAAATTTTAATATTATCTAAAGGTATACATTTACCTACACCCCCATCCTATGTACACAAATGTTTTTGAAATTCAGAAATTTAACTAGAGCATCTAAATTACAATGTATCATATTACAACAACCTCTGATCAGTTTCTTACTATCCTAAAAAAATGCTAACCAACTCACAAACAAATTGTTTTATCAACTACTACTTCGAGTTCCAACCCGAGGATGAGTAAAGATTTGTGTCCTGTATGCAAGCAGACTCATCGCATCTGGGCCTGTGAAGATTACAAACGGTACGGAAGAATTACGGAATTGCATCAGCATTCACTGACACACGGTACGGAAAAATAACGGAATTGCATCAGCACACACTGATACACGTTACGGAAAAATAACGGAATTGCATCAGCACCCACTGACACACGGTACGGAAAAATAACGGAATTGCATCAGCACACACTGATACATGGTACGGAAAAATAACGGAATTGCATCAGCACCCACTGACACACGGTACGGAAAAATAACGGAATTGCATCAGCACACACTGATACACGGTACGGAAAAATAACGGAATTGCATCAGCACACACTGATACACGGTACGGAAAAATAACGGAATTGCATCAACACCCACTGACACACGGTACGGAAAAATAACGGAATTGCATCAACACCCACTGACACACGGTACGGGAAAATAACGGAATTGCATCAACACCCACTGACACACGGTACGGAAAAATAACGGAATTGCATCAGCACACACTAATACACGGTGCGGAAATATAACAACTTACCAGGCTCTGCCACGTAATAATACTGACTCGGTCTGTTCACCGGCGTGAGTACTCTGCTGCTTGGGCACACACCTAAGTGTCAAGAGTCTACTCCAAAGGCCCACACCTTTTGGGAATATTGGTACTCGTGGTAGAAGGCAAACATCTTCTCACTATCAGCCAGCCGGAGTCCGTATTTATACCATGATTCTAATTGTTTAAATTAAACCGGAAAATTGCCCAAAACAGACCGTTAAAAAATCTGACGTGGACACCACATGACTTCCTTGTACGCCTATTAAACTGTTCATACTTTTCTTAATAATTGAAATGTAGAATAATATTTAAAAATCTGACGTAGCCACCACAAAACCTGCCGCCGTACCTACTTTATTCTTTTAACTTATTATACAAAAAATATATTAATATATAAGTACTACTACGAGTACTACTGATACTTTACTCACAAATATATTTTAGTCATTTTATTTAAACTGGAGAAGAAGATATAAACGATATTTTACTATTGTCACTGCCAATGTCACTGTCATGTCATAATCATTTGTTAATCGATCATGGACTACAAGATACCGAAATACTAAATTATAAATATATACTTTAATTATTCTTAAATGATACCAGATACAAAAATATTTATAAAATACCGATTGTATGTAATAATCACATAATCTTTCATTTAATATAAAAAATTGTCTTAAATTAAATATTTATCGAAATATTTGAAAAAAGTACTACTTCCGGTTTATAGATTGAAACCAAAAATAGGAGGTGCACAACTAGATGCTATAACAGTCCTAAATACAAAATTTTAACTTTCTACGTCTAACCGTATTTGAGTTATGCGACACACATACGTCCGTACGTACATACATACATACGTACGTACAGACGTCACGACGAAACTAGTCATAATGGATTCAGAAAAGGTCAAAACGGATATTTCCATCAAAATCTGAAAACCGAAATTTTTCGGGATTAGAATACTTCCTTATTACTCCGTACAAGGAAGTAAAATACGAAAACTAAAGTCGACTTGTTTAATTTAATTAAGTGGTGATTTTTAAAATATAAAAATGAAATGTCAAATGCTGAGGTTTGAACCGCCAATCGGTTTGCATGTTTTTGCAATGTAGCAATATAAGTAGGTTCCACCGAGATTTGAACTCGGATCGCTGGATTCAAAGTCCAGAGTGCTAACCATTACACCATGGAACCGTTTATTTCTTATTTGTTATATGTAGGTAGTATTTAGAGGAAAAGGTATTTTTATGGGTAGTTTTAAAAACTACGAGTCTCCTGAGTGAAAGTCAGGAAATCCTTGCCTCTTAGGAACTATCATGCATTAATAATTATACTGTTCCAACTACCATTTCAGTAAATATTAGATATCGCAATTTAAAAAATCTGACGTGGCCATCACACAACCTTCCGCCATATCTAGACTTTAAACAGAAATGTATACGTACAATCGGGTGCCCATTTAAAATATAAGTACAAATAAAAATCAAAAATATTCAAACACAGAAATTAGTAGGTATCACTTGAATCAAAAGATTCATTCACACGAAAACTCTTCTATGTTGAAGCAATCCTCCGTTCAGTTACTACATTTAATAGCTTTCTTATGACTTATATAACGCTAGTATGCCAACGGGTGACAAACCCGTCTCATCTGTCAATATTTTTTATGCAGAAACAAAAATCAACCGAACATGGATTACAAGATTTCAATGTTTTATTTCATAAATTTATTTTTTAAATTTTACTGCAGTTCTTTAATGCTACCAGATAAAGACAATTTTTTTATAACGTAGATTGCAAATAACTTTTCCTCTTATTCTTATTACAAATAAATACTATATTTATCTAAATTTATAGAAATTTTTGACACTTAATCTTTTCAATCTTCAAAAAATATCGCTTCCGGTGAAGATATTTGTACCAAAATCTAATATGCTCTTCCAATTCGTATACAATTGTAAAATACCAAATATCAAAATTTTTGGGTAATTCGTATTTGAGTTATCTGACATCCGGCATCGGCCCGGACCACACACATACACACACACACGCACACACATACATACAGACATCATCGAGAAACTATCAAAAATGAGTTGTAAGGACCCTAATTCGTGCTCATCCACTAAAAACTCACTACCCGATTTTTTGCATGATTCCAATACCTTCCTTTACAGGTAAGCGGAAGGTAAAAATATATAGAAGAAAAGTAACGGAATAATGTACCTATTCGTAGACAGAACATTTTTATAAAATATTGTTCTAAAAGTTTTTAATTACTGTAATCAATTCAAATACCAAAAATTATTATAATAATTCATATTCATAATAATTATTAAAACAAAATTTTATTGTAAAACACTTCTTGCTTTAGAATTTTAAAAAATTTTAGAGTCCTTAAATTCCAATAATGTATTGAACAATTTTTGAATTAAGTTTTTATAGATGTTAGTCCAGGCAGAATTGTATTTTCGTGTAGATTGAATGTTAAAATTGTTTTGTTTGTGGGATGTTGTTAAGGATAGTCTATTAATTAAAATTTAACTTGTCGCCATTTTTACTTGTACGTAATGCGACTGCTATCATACAAAACGGCGGTCAATTTTGAGTTTTTGTCGCTTTTCTCGAAAATGAATAAAATTACGAGAAAAACTGTTATATGACATTGTAGAACACAAAATTCTCTTTAAAAAGGGTTGTAATCAATTTTTATGTAAGTGGTGTAGTTTTCGAGAAAATCGAGATATATATTTAGATAATTTTCAATTATTTTAAATATGTTCGTTATTTTCTGTTTAATCAACTGTCATTTCTATACGGATTGAGATATCGACTTCGGGTTTGCAGCATTCGATTCCTTGACATTTTTCTATTAGACACATTATACTATAAATTTTTGAGAGTCTTGGGTTTAGCAGATATTTAAAGATTTTCTCATAGAGACAACAAAGAAATTTTAGAATTTCATTTATTTATTGTGTTTAATCAACTGTCATTTCTAAACGGATTGAAATAATATAGACTACGGGTTTTCAGCATATTTTAAGATTTTCTCCGAGAGAAAACAGATAAATGATAGAATAATTTATTTTATACCTACGCAATGGTAATATTTTACATCAAGAGTAAACAAATTTCTTCCTAAAGGGTCAATTTACGTAAACGTTATATGATTTAGGGCAGCACTTTGAAATATTATTTTTATTAATTATTAGTATTAATTGAAAAGGCAGAGTGACCGCAATCATATTCTCGTTGGGATACGTTCTAAAGAGGTATCGATTTGTTAATAGTATTAAAAGTACCTATTTAAATAAGATTTGCGCCCAGTTGCGACCTCCCTCCCCCTCCTCTAACGACGACCCTGAATAAAACATTCCTCTGCCGAACTGAAAATAGGGCAAATAAAAGCTTCTCTATAAACGATTTACGAAAAACTATGTTTTTGGTAAATTTTGTATTTTTGCGATAATTTCTAATAACTATTTTTAATTTCTAACCTCACTATAGCAGATATTGTATAAATTAAGAATATTTATTAGAAAAATATCTTTTTAAAAAAAACACTTTATTATCACACAAAATAATATGATATTATTACAAGCAATATAATAAACTAGCGTGAATCAAGCAGAGATCCAGAATGCGTCACTCCTGCTTCTGGCCCTATTTATATTATAATTATATCTATTGTCTTATCTGTAAGATAACTTAAATACACGTTTCACGGACTAAGTAACACTAATACCAAACAAAGGGTTTCATTCATCTTATATACTAAAAGGCTTGAGATCATTTTCAGCAGCTTAGCAACCGTTTTTCGACACGCCTACTGCCTAAACGGGTGAACCGATTTTTATGAACTTTTTTTTATTTGATAGAGGTTCATGTGAAGTAGTGCCTTTTGGGTATATGAATATTATAGATGGCGTGGTAGTCGCAGGGGAGTTGAAAAACAGTGATTTTTTTCACTCCTTGGATACGGGTATTATACTTTATTCGATTGTTTTTTTCATTTGACATATAGGTAGAGGATGAATTTGACTATATTTCTATGCATGTTTCAACCCAATATTGGGTATATTAAGAAAGTTATTAAGAAAAAACTGAAAAATGCACGGAACGCAAATGGGAGCATGCCATGGAAGTTTTGTTTTCTTTTTGATAAAAATGATTTTTTTTGTCTACTGTCAGATTTGACGTTTCCAATTTGAAATTTTATTTGGATTTATCTTTTATATTTGATAAGGTAGAAGTATTTTGAAAATTTTATTGAGTATTTAAAGATGGAGCACGCATTATGTTTACATGCTTTTGTATAAATTTGTAATATATTTTTTGAAATTTTTTATTCAACTTAACAATGCACTGTGAACTTGAATCATATTGTTATTTATTACTGTAGTATTTATAGTAATATATTTTGACCCAAGTGTAAATGTTCAATTAAAAATAGGTATCTATATATCCAATATCTGTGGATAATACTATTTCTCAGTATTTTACTGAAAGTTTTAAATGTCAAATTAATATACAAATTTAACAATGGAGTCCGATAATTGGGATTTTTATCTATTGTACTTGAGTTTTGGTTGAGTTTGAGTTTGTCCTGCCCAAGCCGCCCTTGACATCTTTATCCTGCATACGCCCATTAACTAACAACTGGACAAGCACGAGACACGACGCGGACTAGAGATGATCTAGATTGTTATTGCACTTGTATCAAGTATCAAATCTGTTTTTACAAAAGTATGTATATGGTATTATAATAAGCACCAAGGGGTACAAAATATGGCTTCTATGATCGGCATTTGTTTATCAATAAAAATTTAATATAATCATGATTGGTATTAAACATTATCGTCTAATGTTGCCCAAAATTATGGCTGTTTACTAAGTATAAATTGCACTCGGTGAGCGGAATTTGTTTTTTCTGAATATGTTTTAAATTATATCGCGATTGATTTCAAATAAAAGGTCATAATAAGGACACAAAATGTACAGTATGCAATAAACTGACTTTCGACAATTTTACTTTTGTTTTTAGTCGGACAAAAAGCATTTTTTCAGTTTTCACAATTTTTTTTTATTTGTTTTTAAAACACTCTTGACTACCTACTTGGTATATTCCAATAATCACATCAAAAGACAGTCAGTGAAAATTATAAACATTTTATATTAGCATTTTCCTGTTTTATAGTTTCCTCGGAATTTATCACAAATCCATCGAGTTATATATATTTTTTTAAACTAAAGGGCTAGATGATAACTACTTTTTGTCGCGCAGCGGTAGAGTCTAAATGTTAAAATCGTTATAGGTAATTGAGGCACGAAGTGCCAAATTGTCCCACATTCAGGGTCCGCGGAGCTTAAGCCCGCGAAGCGGGCAAATCCCCCTTGTCGCGCGCAGCGGTAGAGTCTGAATGTTAAAATCGTTATAATTGAGGCACGAAGTTCCAAATTATCCCACATTTAGGGTCCGCGGAGCTTAAGTCCGCGAAGCGGGCGAATCCCCCTTGTCGCGCGCAACGGTAGAGTCTGAATGTTAAAATCGTTATAATTGAGACACGAAGTGCCAAATTGTCCCACATTCAGGGTCCGCGGAGCTTAAGCCCACGAAGCGGGCGAATCCCCCTTGTCGCGCGCAGCGGTAGAATCTGAATGTTAAAATCGTTATATTTGAGGCACGAAGTGCCAAATTGTCCCACATTCAGAGTCCGCGGAGCTTAAGCCCGCGAAGCGGGCGAATCCCCCTTGTCGTGCGCAGCGGTAGAGTTTGAATGTTAAAATCGTTATAATTGAGGCACGAAGTGCCAAATTGTCCCACATTCAGGATCCGCAGAGCTTAAGCCCGCGAAGCGAGCAAATCCCCCTTGTCACGCGCAGCGGTAGAGTCTGACTGTTAAAATCGTTATAATTGAGGCACGAGGTGCCAAATTGTCCCACATTCAGGGTCCGCGGAGCTTAAGCCCGCGAAGCGGGCGGATCCCCCTTGTCGCGCACAGCGGTAGAGTCTGAATGTTAAAATCGTTAAAATTGAGGCACGAAGTGCCAAATTGTCCCACATTCAGGGTCCGCGGAGCTTAAGCCCGCGAAGCGGGCGAATCCTCCTTGTCGCGCGCAGCGGTAGAGTCTGAATGTTAAAATCGTTATAATTGAGGCACGAAGTGCCGAATTGTCCCACATTCAGAGCCCGCGAAGCAAGCGAATCCTCCTTGTCACGCGGCAGCGGTTGAGTCTGAATGTTAAAATCGTTATAATTGAGGCACGAAGTGCCAAATTGTCCCACATTCAGGGTCCGCGGAGCTTAAGCCCGCGAAGCGGGCGGATCCCCCTTGTCGCGCACAGCGGTAGAGTCTGCATGTTAAAATCGTTAAAATTGAGGCACGAAGTGCCAAATTGTCCCACATTCAGGGTCCGCGGAGCTTAAGCCCGCGAAGTGGGCGAATCCTCCTTGTCGCGCGCAGCGGTAGAATCTGAATGTTAAAATCGTTATAATTGAGGCACGAAGTGCCGAATTGTCTCACATTCAGAGTCCGCGGAGCTTAAGCCCGCGAAGCGGGCGAATTCCCCTTGTCGCGCGGCAGCGGTAGAGTCTAAATTATGTTAAAATCTTTATAATTGAGGCACGAAGTGCCGAATTTTCCCACATTCAGAGCCCGCGAAGCAGGCGAATCCTCCTTGTCGCGCGCAGCGGTAGAGTCTGAATGTTAAAATCGTTATAATTGAGGCACGAAGTGCCAAATTGTCCCACATTCAGGGTCCGCGGAGCTTAAGCCCGCGATGCGAGCGAATTTCCCTTGTCGCGCGCAGCGGTAGAGTCTGAATGTTAAAATCGTTATAATTGAGGCACGAAGTGCCAAATTGTCCCACATTCAGGGTCCGCGGAGCTTAAGCCCGCGATGCGAGCGAATTTCCCTTGTCGCGCGCAGCGGTAGAGTCTGAATGTTAAAATCGTTATAATTGAGGCACGAAGTGCCGAATTGTCTCACATTCAGAGTCCGCGGAGCTTAAGCCCGCGAAGCAGGCGAAGTCCCCTTGTCGCGCGGCAGCGGTAGAGTCTAAATTATGTTAAAATCGTTATAATTGAGGCACGAAGTGCCGAATTGTCCCACATTCAGAGCCCGCGAAGTAGGCGAATCCCCCTTGTCGCGCGGCAGCGCGACCTAGCCGAAGGCCCGCGTAGCGGGGCCTGACGCTAGTTATTACTAATATAACTCTTCCCTCCTTAAAATGAGGCTTCCTCTGGAAGTGTCAAATTATCATTTTTATTTCTTTTCTTAACTTCACTTTGTTTGACTTTAGGTTTATTACAAAACATATTATTTTTATATTTGAATAACCATATTACTATAATAATTATTAATATTATTACTAACATACAATACATTGTTATATTATGGGTTATATTTGGGTTATAGTTTATATCTTTTATTCTTGGTAACTGTTCATTAGCTAACACTAGATTCTTTAACTCTTTCAAATCAATAGTATGATTTAGAATTTTAGTTTCTTTAAAATTTGAGAAGTCAAAATTTTGAAATAGTATTTCTTGTCCGTTAAATTGTTTTTCAAATTTTATACCATCTATTATACAATCTTTGTTATTATCAAATTTATAAATTCCTTTTATATTCTGAATGGTTTTGTAACTACTACATTCAATTTCAATTTGTCTTTCATTTGGACTTACAATTATTATAATATGTGAGTTCTCGATTTGAAAGATATGATAATCATTAGTTATTTTATTTGAATTGCATTCAGTTAATTCTATTTTCTTCTCAAATAAGTTTTTAATACAATTACTAACTGGATCAAATTTACTTTTACAATAATGTTGATTGTTTATTAGGTTACAGAATTCAGTGTTATAAATATTATTTCTATTCTTACAAATTAATTGTTGTCTTAATTCTAAAGATATCAATGTATTATTAAGTATTGTTGGGATCGGAGTTATCTGGTATAACTCATAGTTAGTGTCTGGATAGATAGGAATGTCCAGTAGATAACTTATCTTGTCTTGTGTCAAAGTACAGTAGGTCTTAATTAACTTATTCAAATCCCAAAAATTACTAATTTTCAAATTAAGTTCTTTTTGAATTTTGTATAACTCGATTTTTAATTCAGATGTTTCCATTATACTGCTATGTAGTATTCCTAAATTACAGAATGATAAAGATGTTTCAATTTCATCTACTATTTCTATTAAGTTTACGATAAGAAATGTCAATTGATTAAATAAATCTTTTATAAAAAGAATATTTATATGTTCAACTTCTGATGTTAATATTGCTTCAATTTGCATTATTCGGCTTTTTAGTAGAAGTTCATTATGCTGAATATTTTTGATATTACGATTAAATTTTTCAATTAAATCTTTATTAATTTTAATACTATTCTCGGTTTGCTTTTGTATCATTTCTTGATTTTTCTCTATTTGATGAATTATATTTTCGTAACGTTCTCCATCATTAGCATCTAAATTTCCGGTTATTTGTTTTAAGATAGACCCTAGTCCATTTATTAATCCGCGTTTTTCTCTTTGTGGAAACAATTCTCTAATTTTAGTTTTGAGTTTATTAAAATTGAATTCTAATATGTTTTTATTATTAGACATTTCTAGTTGAACAGTTTTACTGGTGTTTTGAATTTTTTGAATTAAAAAATGCTTCTGAGTTTCAAGTTTTAAATATTCCGTTAATATAGCCGTAATATTATAAGTGTAATACAAATAATATGAATTTGAGTATAATTTAGCGTTTCCTAATTTTATTATGTTTACTCCAATATTTTTGTCTATATTTTCTAAATCTTTTGCTGTTGATATTATTCTCCATCTGAAACAATAGGGTTTTGATTTAATCTTGGTCTTTTAATTTTGTCGAGTTTATGTTTCTTATTTTTGTCATCAAGTATTACTCCTAATTTCTTATTATAATTCTTTACTTGTATTTCTTTAAATTTTGGTTTACTAATTTTCCCACTGTGCCTTTGATGTTCCTTTAGATAAACTTTTGGTGGAAGTTCTTTAGGATTTTCACGAGGTTGATATCGTTTCTGTTTTTCTATAGTGATTTTATTAATTATTTCTTGGTTAATAATTTTCATACGTTCTTTGTGCTTATCGACATATTCTTGAGTACATAAGACATTGTTACTGCACTCAGTATTTTTTATTGGGTGATGACCAAATAAAATTTCTACAGGTGTTTTTTGAGTAGTCGAATGAATTGAATTATTATAAGCTATCAAAGATAAGTTTACTTTTGTTTCTAAAGATTCATTTTTGAATTCTGGACGGATGTTATATATTCTTAAATGTTCAATTAAGGTTGAATGAAATCTCTCAATTGGACTATTTGATTTTAGATTATCCACACTAGTTACATGGATGTCAATTTTGTGAACTTTTAGTAATTCCTTAAGTATTTTGTTATTAAATTCCGTACCGTTATCAATAATAATTTTTTCGGGTATCATAAAGGTCGAAAATAAATGAATTAATTTATTACAAATTTCTATCGCACTATTATTTTTTACAAGGTATATATGTCCATATTTTGAAAATTGATCTATTATTGTTAGAAATTTATGTTTTTCTAAAGACACTAGATCTATATTTATTATTTCAAAAGGATGTGTAGCAGTAGCCTGACAAATCACAAAACTCCTCTAATTTTAAACTGTTTTTGCAAAATAACAATGAATCTGTTACAGATCTACTTAATATTTGTGTAGCTAATCTTACTTTCATTTCTTGTTTAAAAAATGATTATGTTAGTAGTTGCAGTCTTAGTTTATTACCTAAGTGAAGGCCTTCATCCTCCTGAATTTCATTAAGTTTTTTAATATAATAGAAATCTAATTAATTGATTATTCTGATATAAAAGTTGTAACTTTTCCACGAATGTGTTGCGAACAAGTTTTATCGTGTGGGACGGATATGGAAACATATTGTGATGGCGCTTTCTTCGCCACTACTGGATCTTGTGCCAGTAGTGTCACAAATAGCTCTGCTTCACTGCTTCTAGAGGTTTCTTGGGCGCCGTTGAAGTCGGTGGTGACGGTGGGGCAGCAGCGCCAGCTAGAGATATGCTAGGTAGCTACAGTGGAGGATGTCCAGGGTATATTAAAGCACAATAATAATTAAAATAAAACACTAAGTGTACAGTCGGCATAATGTTTATTTGACACTTTGTAAGATACACCAATAATTAATTACCATATTCCCTGTAAAATTAATGTTGAACAAAATTCTATATTGCTACGAAACATGAAACTGTATCAGATCCAGCACTGCTACAGTGAGAGTTAAATCAGAAAGAAAAGACTGTATCAGGTCTAGCGCTGCTACAGGAAGAATTAAATCAGATGGACAGAACTGTATCAGGTCAAGCACTGAAGCACTGCTACAGTGAGAGTTAAATCAGAAAAAAAAGAACTGTATCACGTCAAGCGCTGCTACAGTAAGAATTAAATCAGAAAGAAAAGACTGTCACATGTCAAACACTGCTACAGTGTGGTTTAAGTCAAACACAAGATTCTGTATCAGGTCAAACACTGCTATAGTAAGAGTTAAATCAAATACAGAAAAACTGAAGAGCTGTATCAGGCATAGCACTGTTACAGAAACAACAATAGAGTAACAATATAATAGCAAAACTTGCTTACCTGGTAGATATGTACTTCTCGGATCGGACAGGAGTGCTTACTATTCCAGAACTAAATCTGAACTGACTACTGAGCATAAAAATCGGCTTTTTATACCCAAAATCGAGGAACAGATACAAACTAAATTTTTAAATTTAATTAAAATTAACGTTTACAATAACAACTTGGTTAAATTTGACCTCGATACATCTTCAGAAAAAAATAAAATGAAACTGATGGCTATGGGACTCGAACCGAGGATCTTGTGCGCCGGGGTCGAGAGCTCGGACTGAGCTACCCGGGCTCATATTGTCCTACATTATGCTACTTTTTTTTATGAAACTACCTATAATAAGCTAGGTACATTAGCAAAATCCACAGCAAAATCGTAATAAAACTATATTTTATATTTTTGTTTACCAAAGAACTGTGCGCTTATGAGTGTAGCCGAATTAGCTCCAATGCATTACATTATTTATTCCATTTAGTATACTCCTACGATTTCTTAATAGTATATTATATAACGAGCACATAATATAGGCTCTAATTATTATTCAAGAGGATAAAAGTTTGTGCACGTTCTGAAGGCGAGTGTGTATCATCCGAGATAATAATTATATCCGTTAATGTCACATTATTTATTCCATTTAGTATATTTCTACGATTTCTTCATACGAGGGATATCCAAAAAGTAAGGTGAGAAGTGTTCTGAAGGGTGCAGGTATTTTTTTTTGAAAGGTTGGCACACCTGTGTGGAGGGGGCTTCGTAACGGCCAAACCGAGCCCTGGCCCAATTCAGTCCGTTTAGAAATGTCATCACAGGAAGTGCTTCCGTCAACCTCCGCAGGGACCGAAATCCATCGTCAACTTGTGGAAACGTATGGGCCTGAGGTAATGTCACGTCAGCATGTTTCTTCGTCATGAATGTTAGTGGGACCTTCTTTAAACAACCTAACCCACTTGTAAACGTGCTGACGTGACATTATCTCAGGCCCATAGGTTTCCACAAATTGACGATTGATTTCGGCCGTCGACTCTTGTCACAAAGTGAGGAATTTGATGACCGAGGAGGTGGAGCGAA
The DNA here is from genome assembly GCA_947534325.1 of Agonum fuliginosum. Taxonomy (NCBI): domain Eukaryota; kingdom Metazoa; phylum Arthropoda; class Insecta; order Coleoptera; family Carabidae; genus Agonum; species Agonum fuliginosum. The sequence goes on from OX384036.1 coordinate 19,769,044, forward strand.
CGGCCCCTGCGGAGGTTGACGGAAGCTCTTCCTGTGACGACATTTCTCAACGGACTGAATTGGGCCAGGTTTCGGTTTGACCGTTACGAAGTCCTCTCCACGCAGGTGTGCCAACCTTTGAAAAAAAGTCCCTGCACCCTTCACAGCACTTGTCACCTTACTTTCTGGATATCCCTCGTAGTAAATTATTTAACGAGCACATAATTTAGGCTATAATAATTATTCAAGAGGATTAAAATTTATGCACGTTCTGAAGGCGAGTTTATGAGCGAGTCAAAAACGACGTTTTATCTACTACTTTTTAATTATTTGTTTTCAAATTCTTATTCATTAACATAAAATTTAACCTCTCATTTTGATGAGATGACAGTGACAGTTGTGTTCAATAATGGATTTATAATACAATAGCGCTGAATTATGAATTCACAATAGAATATTGTTTTATGAACCAATTTATATTACTACAGTACTCTATATAATGAATGTATTATTTAATGGTCATAGAAAATATCATTTCACCTTACACCTCGGCTAAAAAGATGTTGCTATTTTCCTGCAATAACTTCTCAACATTCATAATTTGGAATCTTTCGGATAGCCTTGGTTTTGGTTTTTATTAATTATTATGATATATATTTTATTCGATATTTTGTTGCTGATCGAATCTATGAGCCCGATATGAGCCTCCGTGGCGCAATGGCTAGCGCGTTCGGCTGTTAACCGAAAGGTTGGTGGTTCGAGCCCACCCGGGGGCGACCTTTTAAATTCATGTAGTAACCCTCGGATAAATAAGCAAAAATAGGTCAAACCGGGTAAAACAATAAGTATTTACGTCTCGCGTTGTACGCTATTGTAGGAAAAAAACTCCGCCCAACGTGGGGCTCGAACCCACGACCCTGAGATTAAGAGTCTCATGCTCTACCGACTGAGCTAGCCGGGCAGATATTGCAAGAGATATCATTAAATGTAGGGCTACAGGTTATTCAGAAAAACAAAATTGCTATCAAGTATTACACAGAGAGAAAGTTTCTGTACTTGATTTACAGTTCGCCGGTAGCCGTGATCGTCTAGTGGTTAGGACCCTACGTTGTGGCCGTAGTAACCCAGGTTCGAATCCTGGTCACGGCAATGTGCAAACATTGTCACGGTGGAGACATTTTTGCAAATGTATGTTTTCATTGTTTTATGACGGAATACTGAAACAATAAAAATTTTGTATTTTGATAATGGGGGTTTTCAAGCCTATGGCGTTTAAGGAAATACTTATTGGATATAAATTTTCAGCATGTATAAGTTATAGAAAAGTGATAATAATTGTTAATTTTGATAGATTTATTACCTCGAAATGAAAATGTAAGTATTTTGAATCGTTCATTGAAATGCGCCATGTGTGACGTAGCCAACATTGATATCAAACCAGGAGTTGGTTCGTTCGATTACTTACAGTTTATTGAAGTATTTTTGTGTTGCTTTTAATCGAAATGAAACGGCATGAAACAGTTTGGTTATGTTTTTCTGTTCAAGTTGACAAGATGTTGACTGTGTAAGGTAAGACCTACGTATCGGTCCTTGTCAGCGCGTTGAACGTATGTTCTAGGTGTTGGTGACGTCACACTGTTACACGCGGCATAGATGAATTTTTTTCTGGCTTATTAGCAACTTTTAAGCGAAAAGAAAAAATACGGGTCTTATATTTTAATGTATAGATTAACATATAAAAAAACCAAAAAATCGTGAAAATCCCCATTATTGACTTATAGATATTTATACACCAAGTGAGATACATGAATGTTTATTCAAGAGAAGAAAGTTTAGCCCCCGAGCCCGAAGGGCGAATGGGATAATTTCTTCGAGTGAATAAACATTCGTATCTCACGTGGAATATACAATATTTTATTCAATTTTTACGAAATTATTTCAAATATATGAATTATAAATTTATTTTGACATATTAACAAAAAAAACTAATCAAAGGCCCACCCGTTGGGGATACGAACCGCCGATCGCCTGTTTACTAGACAGGCGCTTTAACCAACTTAGCCACGGCGCCGACATGTATTAGTATTTGCGCTAAAATATTCCAATATATTTAATAAAATAAGAATAATAATATTTATTAATAATCAAATAATAATAATCAAATCCGAACCATCCACCCCTGCAAGGATCTAAATTATAACCCTTAAAATTATTGTTGCCTCGTTGAATGCAACGAGGAATGCAATGTCGGATGCAATGGATGAAAATTAAAATAGTTGGCCCATGAGGGGATCGAACCCGCGACCTTCGCGTTATTAGCACGACGCTCTAACCGAGCTCTAACCAACTGAGCTAATGGGCCGATATCTTGTGAGCTACTACGACCGTCATAGAAGGTGTACGCGAGGTGTACGTGTTCCAATGCTGGATGCATTATGCGTTGCCTACACACCGTTGATACATGACGTCACACTTTTTAAGTCCATATATAATTAATAATTCGTAAGTAGTAGCGCTTGCCACTTCTCGACTTTACTTATTCGGCCATTTATACTTATAAAAAACCATTGCCGAAACCCGGGATTGAACCGGGGACCTTTAGATCTTCAGTCTAACGCTCTCCCAACTGAGCTATTTCGGCTGATAAAAACAGTTCGAGCTGATATTGGATTACGTCCAGCAAACAAAAATAGATTAACAGAGTTGATTGACTCCAGAGATTCTTAACTTTTGTACTCGCAAATGTAATAATCATGGGTAAGCTTCACAAATTTTCCTACGAAAAAAAACCTCCCCGACGGGGAATCGAACCCCGGTCTCCCGCGTGACAGGCGGGGATACTGACCACTATACTATCGAGGATTTCGTCAGAATAGACCAGCCTTACCAATATTTTTATCTAGCTAGTTCACTTCTTATAGCTGGGTGCATACGCATAATTGATTTTTATATTAACCTTTTACTAAGCTTGTCGTTTTTATTATATTATACGTAATTCTAATCTTGACTAAATCAATTAGAGACAAATATTCGTTTAGACGGGTCCAACTCAAAAAGGTAGAGGTGTTATTTTGACCATACAAATACGGAGGTTCTAATATTTTAAAGTTGGATAAAACATGTGTCCTTTCTTTGATTGCGAGCAGTCTACAGAATTTATGTAGGTATAAATATCAAGGAAATTTTCTTATATATCTATAATGTAGTATGCAGTCGTGGCCGAGCGGTTAAGGCGTCTGACTAGAAATCAGATTCCCTCTGGGAGCGTAGGTTATAATCCTACCGACTGCGATCTTTTTGCACATTTTGTTCTTCTTAATATTAAAGTTGATGCCAAGATTAACAATGCACAACACCTATCAGGTGCATAGTTTCCGTGGGGGTCCCCGGTTCGATCCCGGGCGGAAACATTTATTATAATTACAAGTACTGACACGTGGTTGGAATAAAAGTAGCAATACTTTCACACACGGTCCTGTGGCGCAACGGATAACGGGTCGAGAGTATGACTTGTGATATGTCATAAATCGTAATTGTGCAAAGGGTTCTGCGAACACTTCGTCACACCCTCTCCCTCTTTCGACTAAAACAAGCAAAGATATCGACACAAACCTATATGTACCCGTCATCTTTATTGAAAAAAAAACTTATTAAATCTACCTTAATGTTTATAGAACCCAAACTTATTATCCTGAATATTTATATATATATATATATATATATATATATATATATATATATATATATATATATATATATATATATATATACAGGGTGTTCATTTTAAGTGGCGCACCATTGCTAACTCGAGAACTATAAGAGATACGAAGTTAATTAAACTAGCAAACAATTTCTATTTTATATGACTACTTTAATGAACGAAACAATTTTTTTTTAGACCAGTGCTTCTCAAACTACGGGGTGCAACTTTCTTATTTCAAATGGGGACCTATTTTTTTATTTGCTTATTCGATTCAGTACTTTTTTCTGAATTCAACGAGATATTATTTTTATACTTTTGCATAACAAAAACATAAGAAAAACGCTATTGAAAATTATAATTTAATTAAAATCTGATTGTTAGTTAGTGTTATGGCAGAAAAAAATTGAATATTTTGTTTCGTTTTAATTGTTAGTGAAAAAGATTCTAGTATACTACACTGATCAGACAAAATAAGGTCGAAACATGTGTCCGTAGTTACCGCCGCCTTACACACCCTACTGAGTGCTTAGTACCCTGAACTCATACAGTCAGTAGCGGTCCTGATCTCCTGTTTAAATCAAATAATCTTTTTCATTACCAAATAACAATTAATATGAAACAAATATTCAATTGTTTTCGTCCATAGCACTCTTGTAACAATCAGATTTTAATTAAATTATCATAATTTTCAATAGCGTTTTTCTTATGTTTTTGTTATGCCAGGGTATGAAACTAATATCTCGTTGAATTTAGAAAAAAATACTGAATCGAATGAGCGAATAAAAAATAGGTCCCCATTTGAAATAAGAAAGTTGCACCCCGTAGTTTGAGAACCACTGGTTTAATTTTTTTTTGTTCCGTTCATTAAAGTAGTCATATAAAATAGAAATTGTTTGCTAATTTAACCAACTTCGTAGCTCTTATACTTCTCGAGATAGCAATGGTGCGCCACTTAAAATGAACACCCTGTATATATATATATATATATATATATATATATATATATATATATATATATATATATATATATATATATATATATATATAATAATAATAATAATAGTTTATTTTGCCTTCCAGGAGTAACCCTGATACAAAAGAAGTTCAGTTGAACCAAAATTTCCTAAATACAATAATATACATATGAAATTAAAATAATAATTATCCCATTATTAACAATTAACACCTAATACGGATGGCAAGGGTATAGTTAGTAACAATATATTTATATAATAACAAATATAAAATATACAATATAATATTGGTACCTAAAATCGAATAACTTAAGCTTTTATTATTTACATTTAATTAATAATCTAAGCAACTAAGCATAACATAAATCTGACGATGAGTGTATACAATATAGAATTATTTTATTCATTCATTAGGAATGAACGCAATTTTAGAGCATTAGCGATGAAGTAAAATAAATTGTATGCTTCTTTTTTGTCGGTAATGTTCATACATGATAAATATAGCTCTTCTGAAGATGGTAGCCAGCTCTCTCTTAGAAGTTTATACATAGGACAATCATACAGAATATGCTTAATATCTTCAACTTCGTTTAAATTGCATATTGAGCATATTTCATTTGGGCTTAATTTATATACAATGTTATTGATAACAATTCTAATCATTACCTCGTTTGCTGTTCGTAATTGAGCCAGCACTCTACATACGTTTATAGGGATACCTAGAGTTAAATATTTCTGCGGTCCATTATTTACTACTAAGTGTTTATAAATAATACAAAATTTTCCATTTCTGGTTCTACTTAAGTCTTGTGCTTTTAATAGGTCTTCGTATGTATTTGTAATTAGGTTAATACTGTTTTTGAGCAATAATACATTCTCAGATTCCAGTATATCTGTGAAGCCAATTTTATTAAATATTGTATTCACTTGCGAGACCCAGTTATATTTAGTCTTATTGTTTCCTAATTTATTTAAGTCGCACAACCGCCTATAACACATTTTTGGGTATCTAAAATATCTGGCATTTCCCATAATTTAATAATCCAGTTAATTATTAATTTTAGAGTTTGAACCGTAATTTTGGATATACCAACTTCTAACCGGACGACGTACTGAGGTGTGTTTTGTGGCAAGTTAAGAAGTCTTTTAAAAAAGTTCATTTGCGCTTTTTCAAGTTCATCTGCATACCTGACTCCCCATATTTGTGAGCCATATAACAAAGTACTGGTAACGACAGATGAGTACAATTTGATTTTACTATTCCAGTCGCTCGATTTAGCACTTGCTAAGGTATTTATGACTGCCCCTGTTGCAATATTGGTTTTTGTCACTGCACTTTTTGCAGCTTCGAGGAATAAAGATGAACTTGAGAATGGAATTCCTAAATAAGTGTATTTATTAGTAACTTTAATTTCGTTATTTTTGTACATAAATGTACCTTTGTAGTTACTTGAGCCACCTCTATGGAACCGAATGATTTCTGATTTTGTTTCATTCACAGTTAAACCTTTTAAATTACAATAGTTTTCTAGTAAATTTAATTTTCGTTGAACATCAACTGGTGATTCAGCAAAAATTACCAGATCATCTGCATAGAGCAGCATTAGAATGTCATCGTGGTTATTAATGTTTAAGCCCTTTACATTATTATTACGAAAGAATATCTCTATATCATTAAGAAATAAACTAAATAATAAGGGGCTCAAAGTTTCCCCCTGCAAAACACCTTCATTAATATTAATATTATTGGTATGTGTATAATCTTTCAATCTTATTTTCATATAGGAGTTCTCGTATAGTTTACCTAAACATCGAATTGTTTTCCCACTAACACCCAGTTTGTGAAGTTCATTCCAAAGTAAATTGTGAGGCACGGAATCAAACGCTCGTTTGAAGTCTATAAAGATTGCGTAAACATATTTTTTTGATAATCTTAACTGTATTTGCACGGCTGCATTTAAAATGAAAATATTATCTATGCAAGAACGGCCCTTTCGAAAGCCGGACTGACATTCTGGAATAACGATTTCGGAGTTAGCCCAAGTTAATAGTCGATCATGTATAATTTGAGTAAAATTTTTTACTATACTGTTTACAAGTGCAATGCCTCTATAATTAACAGGATTTTGTTTGTCACCTTTTTTGTGGAGCATAATCATTTCAATTTGGGACCAGTTCTCGGGAATTGATTCAGTTTGCCAAATTTTGTTGAACATAGATACTATGTATAACAGCCAATTATTTGGAAGATTTTTATAAAATTCATTACTAATTAAATCAAGTCCTGGTGCTTTTCCCGATTTACATTTGGATATTGACAAACAAACTTCATTCATAGTGAATTCACTATCAAATAAACAATTTGTGTTGTTAAAGGTTAGTTTATTATGAATTACAACATTTCTAGACAAGTTTTCGTAGTAATTTTCCCATGTATTTTTATCTATTATATTACTTTTATTGACTTTACATCTAAATTGATTGATGGTTTGCCAGAAAATAGTTGAATTATTTACATTTTCTAACTTACTAATTATGGACTGTTCATATTTCTGTTTTTTCTTTTTTACTAATGATTTATACTCTTTTTTTGAATTTATATACATATTTTTATAATTTACTTCGTAATAGAATGACTTACAGACTTTTAAGTTATTTTTGACTAAGCTATGAGCTGTTTTACATTCAGAATCAAACCATGGTTTGTGCTTATATACATTCGATGGGGTCTCATGAATAATTTTATACATTCCTAATATGTTAGCTACATAAAAAATAGAGTTTAACAAGTTCTCATTTAAGTCACCCACAGAGTGATTATTTGCTAGATATGCAACACTAGGAGCTACTTCCATGAGTTCATAAAAATTTTGTGTTAAATCATTGTTCCATTGTAATTTACGTCTTTCTACACTTTGTGTTTCTTTTGATTGTTTCTGTAATGTAACGCTTAATGTTAGTGACACCGGAAAATGATCTGAATCATTTACACAGGATTTAACCACCATATCACTGATTATAGCACTGTTTCGTATGTCGCACCACACTAAATCTATTACACTCTGTCCTATAGCACTACAGTATGTAAAATGAGCGGGATAGTCACTTTTAGTTCGTCCATTAATTACTATGAATCCGTTTTCTTCCATGAAGTTAGTTAAATCTTTACCTTTTCTCGTGGTTGTATTATCCATTGTTTCTCGTGTCGCCATTAGATCGGTATCAACTAAAATGTCTTTCGTTAGGCAGTTTAAATATCCAATTCTGCAATTAAAGTCACCTCCAATAATCCAATAAGAGTTATTGTATTTATTTCTCAAATCATTTAGCGTAATTTGCAGCAGATCTAAAATTACGGTAATATCTATATTTGGTTTGAAATAAATCAGCCCTATAACAGCATTAAAGTTGTTATGTATAACATTAACGAAGATCCAATATTCGCATGTGTTAATACAAACAAAATCCTGTATATTTTTTTTAATAAATATTGCCAGTCCTCCGCTTGCCCGACCTCTACTTTTTTCCTTTGTTGCTTCTGTACTGACGATATTGTAGTCTTCTAATATTTTACATGTATTATTTATTTGTTTTATGAGCCAGGTTTCAGTTACGGCAATTATTTCTGCTGACCTACTAATGTCATTAAAATTATTTAAAACATTTTTAAAACCTTGTGCGTTCCAAAATATCATTTCTATGTTTTTGTCTTCCGTGGCAGAATGTTTTGTCTTTAATTTGTTCTTTTTCTGTTTGGGGTATTTCTTGGTCTTAAAAAATGTTGCAATGTTTGTTGTACAGGTGCTTCGTTCTTTGATGTTTTCGCATCAGTTTCTTGGCTTGCAGCATTTGAGGTATGTTGTATGTTAGTAGCTACTTCCTGTTCCTGGTTCCCATCTGCTAGTGACTCTTCATCATCTGTTTGTATAATTTCATTATTTTCATCTTTTTCATACACATTGGGCAGCGAGATTGATCTTCTTCTTATAGTTTGATTGTTGCGATTTATAGAGGTACCAGCTATTAACTCTTCCTCAGTGTAGTACTCCCCGTTAATCTTTAGTTTGCTGTTTTTTACTGACGCTTTGAATCCTTTACTTTTTGCGTCATCAAGGTAGGGTTTTAGAGATTTGTATGTATTTCTTTCTTCTTTCGAATAATCTATGTTTATAAATATTTTTTCTTTTCTTACCATGTGTTTAGCTTGCAAAATTTCGTTTTTCTTTTTTTCCGTTGTTAAAGTAATTAAAATTGGTCGTGTTCTATTCGATGTTCTGCCTAGTCTTATAGTTTTGTCTATTTCATTTCCAAGAGTTGGTATTTTAAGTTTTTTATTTATTAAATTTAGTACAATGAGTTCTAGTTTTTCTCTTGTTTCATCTTCTTCTTTAATGCCGTAAATTATGAGGTTCCTAGATCTTAATCTTTTTTCAAGAAATGCAATATTTTCTTTTTGAGTCTCTATAGTTTTCTCGAAAGTATCGTTTTTACTTCCTTGTACGAAGTAAGGAAGTATTGTAATCGCGAAAAATTTCGGTTCTCAGATTTTGACGGAAATATCCGTTTTGACCTTTTCTGAATCCATTATGACTAGTTTCGACGTGACGTCTGTACGTACGTACGTACGTACGTACGTACGTACGTACGGACGGACGGACGTATGTGTGTCGCATAACTCAAATACGGTTAGACGTAGAAAGTTGAAATTTTGTATTTAGGACTGTTACAGCATCTAGTTGTGCACCTCCTATTTTTGGTTTCAATCTATAAACCGGAAGTAGTACTTTTTAAAAATATTTCGATAAATATTTAATTTAACACAAATTTTTTTATTTTAAATGAAAGATTATGTGATTATTACCTAAAATCGGTATTTTATAAATATTTTTGTATCTGGTATCATTTAGGAATAATTAAAGTATATATTTTTTATTTAGTATTTCTTTATCTTGTAGTCCATGATCGATTAACATTTGTTACTACGTAAAATTTAAATGATTATGACATGACAGTGACAATAGTAAAATATGCTTTATATCTTCTTCTGCAGTTTAAATAAAATGACTAAAATATATTTGTGAGTATACTAGTATAATATGTTAAAAGAATTTTTTATATTATTCTACATTTTAGTTATTAAGAAAAGTATGAACACACAAGGCGTACAAGGAAGTCATGTGGTGTCCACGTCAGATTTTTTATCAGTAAACATAGGGATAATTATACATACTAAAATAAATATGAAATATAAATTAAAGAAATGATAAATTATTTATTTATATTTTCTACACTTAAGAACTAGGTAGATACATTAAACTTATGAGAATTTAAGAACTAGGTAGACACTTAAAAAATAATGTGTAAGTAGGTACAATGGTAACAGAATGAATGTTGAACAATTAAAAAATCGAATTAGAACTATAATAGGTAGATACCTACATTAAACTTCTAAACAATATCCTAAATCCTAAACGATTATAAAAATAATTTATAACATTTGCTAGGGAGTAATATTTTTGGAAACAGCACTAATTCGATTTTTTAATTGTTCAACATTCATTCTGTTACCATTGTACCTACACATTATTTTTTAAGTGTCTACCTAGTTCTTAAATTCTCATAAGTTTAATGTATCTACCTAGTTCTTAAGTGTAGAAAACATAAATAAATAATTTATCATTTCTTTAATTTATATTTCATATTTATTTTCGTATGTTAATTATTATCCCTATGTTTAATGATAAAAAAAACGCTCTAATGCATTGCTGTCATTCTGTAACACTGTAACTATGGTAATGACATGCCCTATGTTTACTTATAAAAAAAACTCTCTGTATATTTATAATTTATAGTATTTCGGTATCTTGTAGTCCATGATCGATTAACATTTGTTACTACGTAAAATTTAAATGATTATGACATGACAGTGACAATAGTAAAATATGCTTTATATCTTTTTCTGCAGTTTAAATAAAATGACTAAAATATATTTGTGACTATACTAGTATAATAAGTTAAAAGAATTTTTTATATTATTCTACATTTTAGTTATTAAGAAAAGTATGAACACACAAGGCGTACAAGGAAGTCATGTGGTGTCCACGTCAGATTTTTTAATTTTAAATTTTCTACTTCCTTTTCTATGTTTTCAACTCGTTTGTTAGTTACTCCTATTGCAGCTAGCAATTCCTGTTTACTGTTCTCTATGGCTGCTAATATTTGAGATATATCCATTTAAATTGATTGTTTATAAAATTTTACTTTAATACAGTTGGAAACACTGATATTTTTAAGTTTGACTTGCGCGTTGCTAGCTGGTTAATTAGTCTTGCTTGCAAATTTTATTCAAGGTTGACCATCAACGACTAGTTAAATGAAGTTTTTATTTACTCACTCTGTCTAAACTAACTTACTTTTTATTTCACTCGGTATTTAGGACTAAAATTGACACTTGGATCAGACACTTTAAATAAATGAACTTGTAAAACTATATTAAATTAGATATTTTGAATTAAGCAAAATAACGATGACTTATTTAAACAATGGTACCAACTGAATGATATATATATATATATATATATATATATATATATATATATATATATATATATATATATATATATATATATGGCTGCTAATATTTGAGATATATCCATTTAAATTGATTGTTTATAAAATTTTACTTTAATACAGTTGGAAACACTGATATTTTTAAGTTTGACTTGCGCGTTGCTAGCTGGTTAATTAGTCTTGCTTGCAAATTTTATTCAAGGTTGACCATCAACGACTAGTTAAATGAAGTTTTTATTTACTCACTCTGTCTAAACTAACTTACTTTTTATTTCACTCGGTATTTAGGACTAAAATTGACACTTGGATCAGACACTTTAAATAAATGAACTTGTAAAACTATATTAAATTAGATATTTTGAATTAAGCAAAATAACGATGACTTATTTAAACAATGGTACCAACTGAATGATATATATATATATATATATATATATATATATATATATATATATATATATATATATATACATCTCACTATCAACAGAGCGTCCGTTCAAAAAACCTGAATAGAGCGTCCGGTTGGTGTATATTCCCAATTCATAATCATTGAAGCGTCCGTTCAAACTATCATCTTTGAAGCGTCCGAAATATACGGATTATTACAATTCATCGATTATCAAGCGTCCGACAGTGTTGCCGCGACTGAACCATGTTACTTCGCGCGTTATATTGGGGATTTGAAATGAAAAGACGGAATTATTATCGGCAAGTTGAATAAATATGACAAAGTTATATGTGGGATAAATCGTTTAGATTTTGTTTTCAGATGGTACATTGATTGATTATTTAGCCTATATTTTATGTTGGATTTCTATGCTTATAACTAAGTATAACAAAAATATAGTGAAAATCGGTCAAATTGTCTGTGATCTGATAGTTAATTATTTAAATGAAAATTAACAACAAATGCATTTTATTTAAATAATTACTAAATTCACTTGTTGACAACACTATTGATTAGGATTAAAATTAGAATATAATACTACTTAATGCATTTTATAAATAATTTTTGTTCAAAATTTATTACTTCTGGTTAGGAAATAGTGATTTACCCAGTTATTTTGGTATGGAATGCTCAAATCGAAAGTAGTAAATATTTTTATGTCAATGTTTGTAACGTTAACTACATAAGAGCTATTTATTTTTCCGAATAAATTTGTTTGCTACTTATCGAAATCTTGTTAATTAGCAATTTGAAAAAAATAAATGTTTAATAATAATAAAAAATTGCTGTAAGCTTTATAGGTAAAAATGTGAAACAGAAATTTTATTTGGAAGGAAAATAATGCTCGACACGACTGTAATTTACCTATTTAAAATCTACTACTCATTATACAGAAAAATAGTAGAAAATTAATCAAATGACATTAGGACATTACAGTACCTATATCAAGCAGTGTTTATTGGGTTTTTAAAAATAGTTAAATATTATTTTCTTACTTTCGTTTGGTTTATAGACAATTTATTTCTTAAATTTGCGTTAGGAAATGAATTTAATTACTTCATGCAATGTTTTTTTATTTTACTCTTTAAAAAAAAATAAAATGTACACATATAAAACTACATTTATTTAAAAAATTATAGATCACATTGTAAAGAAACTTCAATATAAAATGTTTTTAAATTGCAACCGCATATTTTATGCTGTTTAATTTTTTTTTTAAATCTAATAAAAATGTGGTTTGTAGATAACCTAATTTGGGTGTTTTGTTTTATGTCATAATTTGTAAAGCTAAGTTTACATGTACCGTTGACACCAGGAAAACGTTCGCCGTTGTTCGGTGATTTGATTCGCTGACAACCAACGGCGTGAACGGCCACAACGTCCTGAACGTTGCCGGTCAACGTTGAAATATTTGAACTTTTGCCGGTCTTGACGGCCGTCAGCGCCGTAAAAACATTTAAAACTATGCGCAATTATTTGAAATTCAGAGTGAACTATGCAATAAAAATATTTTGACATTTTACTTTTATTTTCATCGTGCTCAAAATGAACACTACGACACTTGCCTTAATTTATTTATATGTCAAAAAACGACGTAATATAATAGAAAAGCGAAAGCAGCGACGATGGTGGGTACAAATAATTAGACAATTGATTGAAAATGTCAAAAATTAAACGGTCCATGTAGACACATTTATAGTTTACGGCCTCAACGCTAACAACGGCCGCAACGTTTGCCGGTGACAACGGTACATGTAAACTTAGCTTAAGACATTAAATGACAAAATTTCATAATTTCAAACAAAAATTTCTATTTATTCTAAATGAAAGTATAAAAATATTGTATGCAACAGTAAGGAATCTCGGTAGTTACCTTACGTATTTTCAATTTCATAAAGATCGGACAAACCTTCTAGATTTAGATATTTAACTCCTACCCTCATGATAGTTCGATCGAATAAAACATTATGTGTATGTAGTAGTAGTACAAAAAAATATTGAAATATAAATTATTTTAATCCTAAAGCAAGTAAGTACAACAATGAATAACAATATCACAAAAGAAATTTGTTTTCTTCTAGATTAATTTGTATTATTGCTATCTATTGTTATTCATTGTTGTACTTGCTTTAGGATTAAAATAATTTATATTTTAATAACTTTTTGTTTAAACATACGTTGCAATACATCGTTGAAAAGAGAAAAAAAAACGCTATTCAACCATGTAAAAATCCAATATGGCGCCCATTTAAAATAAGAAAGTTACTATTAATATCTTGGAAACTGCCATCTTGAATTTTATTCTGACATCATTTTTGAGTTTCTCTCATAAAATCATGTAACTTTTATATGAAACATTTTTTTATATCTTTTATAATTACGGAGTAATTTGCCTTTTTTTTAAATCGCGATTTTCAGTTTTTTTTGAATAACTTTCAAATTGTTTGGAATTTTAAATATTTCTCAACGGAATCTAAATAAGCCCTAAGAACTGCACAACATTGCCTATTTAACCGACCTCATAGCTCCTATAGTTTCCGAGATCCCAATGGTGACCTAATCAATTTGGGACACACTGTATACCAAGTATTGTTGCAAAAAAACAATTACGGTCATTTGAGTGATTGTTGAAATTAACCCCCACCTCTTTGGACCCGAACAAATTCACACCACACATACCTTAAAATCAGGCTCTTGTGAAAAGAGATCTGCTTGTAAAAATATGTGAAGTTCAGACAAACGGTCTAGGTCTAGATGTTAACCCTCATACCTCAATTTAAATATAATTTATAACCCGATAAATAAAAACTTTCTTACTTTAGTTGATTGCTACATATTACTTACCGAGTTTCGTTGCAAAAAAAATTACGACTGTTAAAGCGATTGTTTTAGTTTAATCCCTCCCCTTTCCATCATGATTCGATCGAATTTGAGCATACTTTGAAATCTGACTCTAGGCAAAAAAGACGCGCATGCAAAATTTCATGAGAATCGGACAAACAGTCTAGATCTATAGAGATTACCCCACCTCTAATAGTCCAATAAATTTCAAATATACCTAAAAATGTGACTATAGTAAAAAAAGAGTCCAGTCTGCAAAATTTCTAGAGATTCGGACAAATGGTCTAGATTCTATAGATTTATAATCCGCACCCCTTATGATGTTATGATCGAATTTAAACATACTTTAAAATCTGACTCCAGTCAAAAGAGACCTGCGTGCAAAATTTCATGAGAATCGGACAAATGGATGAGATTCTATATTGTTAACCCCCACCCCCTAATGGTCCAATCAAATTCATACATAACTTAAAATCTTATTCTGGTAAAAAAAATCTGCATTCAAAATATCATGAGGATCGGGCAAACGGTGTAGATCTTGATGTTTATCTCTCTCCCCTAATTTGAACATAATTTATGACCCGATTAAAAAAAAATATATTTAATGCACGCGAAGCACGCCGACACTTCCAGTTTAGAAGAAGAAAAACACGTTTTGCCTCCTAGGGAGCAAAAGCGTGGTTTGCTCCCTTTAGTTTAAACAGGGAGTAACGGCGTGCTTTGCGTTCACGTGTGACAAAAAAAAGTTTGTTATAAGTATATAAGTTCTTGATAAGCAGAACCACGTAGTCGAAATAAAAAAAACGTACTTTGATATTTTGCTTCATACTCCAATATCAAGAGAACACGAACACTTTGAACATAACATTTGAAAACATACGTTTCGGTGTTGCCAGTTTGAGGACGCTCGGTAGGCGATAGATTGGATGAAAGTATACTTATACGCCTAGCGCAGCAACGCCACGAGTGAGCGTGCGGCTGAACTAAAAGTATACGGCATGTATACGGCAAATGATAATTCACTATCAATTCGGCGTCCACCAAAATTTTTAAATATGACTACTAGATGGTACTAGGACCCAATTTAACATGGTGACCAATCGAGCGTCCATATATGGACGCTTCATTGGAGCCGGACGCTCGGTTGATGGAAAATTGTCAATATAAGGACGCTTCAATGATAGTAAGTTGTATATATATATATATATATATATATATATATGAGCATTTTCATTACTTTTCGACTTTTTTTGGGTCAAAAATTTCCCAAGCATGAAACTTCGAGGCTTTTTAGAACGAATTAATTGCGGATTTTTCCCGTTTTTTTTTCATCTATGTAGAAAAAAGTTATGAATTTTTGAAGATTTGAAATTTAGGTAACTTTTTTAAAATAGAGCATTTTCAAAAAATTGCTATGACGTGCGTATTTACTAATAAATAATGCTTCTCATGTACTAAAAAAATAAAAAAAAACTCACGGAAAAATTTCTTATTGCGGTTTAATGGTTTAATTCAATGTTACAAGAATCTGTAATGTCGATAATTACGCTTTCAGCTCGAACTTAAAAATTCAGTGGGTCTTTCTCGCGCGTTTTTTGATTTTTTTTATTACATGGGAAGCGTTATTTATTAGTTGCACGTAATTACAATTTTTTTTAAATGCTCTATTTTAAGACAAATTACCTAAATTTCAAATCTTCAAAAATTTATAACTTTTTTCTAAATAGATGAAAAAAAATTTTTTACGGGAAAAATCCACAATTAATTCGTTCTAAACAGCCTCAAAGTTTCATGTTTGGGAAATTTTTGACCCAAAAAAAGTTGTCGAAAAGTAATGGAAATGCTCATATATATATATATATATATATATATATATATATATATATATATATATATATATATATAGTGGCTTAACACTCCCGTGGGAGTAGCGCCGCTTCTCATGAAGCTTTCTAGATCCTTTTATCGGAGGGGATCAGTCTCCATATTCTCTTGCTCTATTTAACCATTCATCTTGGTGCAGTCAGAATCTCAATCCGTGCGGCGATCTGTGTATTTCAACCATAGCGGCAGCGGAGATATTCTTTGTGCAACCAGGACTACATTTAAGGTGAACAAGTGGATAGCTTGTAACACCCGAGTGTGATTGAATGCCTGACCTTGGCCATTTTTAATTTTACGACAAATCACACATTGTCGCCCGACGGAGACTCGAACCATCGATCTCACGTTGACTGACGTCACAGCACGTTAGCCGGCCGTAGCCAGTTAACGCACTGGACCACGCTGTCGGTATCTACGGAATATTTACAACCTTAAGACTACTTAACTCGAAACGGCAACACTTGATACTATGGCACATCCTTAGTTGTGCTGTTTCCGTCTTCCAATCGGTGGCAATACCGGAACCGCTTGTGCGCTGGCCAATCCTTTGGTCGCAGTAAGTCCTGATAGATCCTCAGCGACGTGCCGGTTGCCGAAGTGGTGTCTTCTGCTGGTAGCCACACTTCCAGGAAGCCGTCAAATGACATTGCTGACAGGGGCGAATTCTCGATGACGATGATACATTCCTCGGGACTATCCTGCACGCAGGGCATATATCTCATCGCAACCGGTTTTGGCGACGGTTTCATCGTCGGTTCTGACTGTACTCGTATCATAAACAAGTGGAGAAAACTTCTTCACCAGTGTCCACGGTCCCGAATACTTGGGGGTGCGTTTAGTCGCGAAACCTTACGCGGCGTTGGAAAGGGGGTGCTCTCGGGACATCACTTTGTCACCGATGTTACATTGCCAAGTTTGTCTTTGTAGATTATAATAATGCCCTTGGCGTGTGGCGGCACGCGCGAGATTAACGCGGGCCAATGCCTGTGCATTTGATAGGGCTTGTATCCTGTGAAGATGATCTTCGGAAATTGGTTCGTCCTTCGCAAGAGGTTCTTCTCCGACTAGTTCTCGGGTCATGGTTGGCACGACGGGTTCTCTCCCAAAGTTCAAATACGCCGCTGAATATCCCGTAGAGTTGTGGCGGCATTTATTTATTGCTAGCATAAATTCCGGTAGGTGTTCCGTGCAGTATTGTGCCATCATGTGTTTTAGCACACGGTTGACCCTTTCGACCAGGTTAGCTTAATGTGTATACAGGGGAGTGAACTGATGTCGGTTTCTGTACGCCGCG
Source organism: Agonum fuliginosum (assembly GCA_947534325.1). NCBI lineage: Eukaryota > Metazoa > Arthropoda > Insecta > Coleoptera > Carabidae > Agonum > Agonum fuliginosum. Next base: position 19,786,737 of record OX384036.1, read on the forward strand.
CCGCCAGCAAATTATTCAACACACGGTTGTCGAACTCCGTCCCATTATCGGATATGATGATATGAATACTTTCGGGCAGCATTATCGGCTCGGTACTAATTCTCGTAGTGCCTGCGTAACTGCGGGCCCGGTAGCCTTTCTCAATGCTCTGCACTCCACCCATTTCGTAATTTTGAAATACGAGTATGTACTGATAGCCTCGGGGAGTCGATGGGAATGGCCCCATCATATCCGCGGCTAAAGTATTTATTTATTTATTTAAAGAAGGCTGTACAACCGGACTAATCCCAATCACAGTACAGCACTGTACAATCGATATTACAATTTTACACTAAAATCAAGTGAACATAATAAGTAAATACAAGTATAAACCAAATTTAAAGAAAAATATACAAACCAAATTTAGGGAAATATTATGAAGACAAAAGAACTAACATTATCTGTTACAATAAGACGATACTGTTCGTACAATACAATAATAAAACTGAAAAATAATTCCGGTTAAAATAAGCTTTGAAAGAGTTCAAGTCATAATTCGTTCTATAAACTTCTAACTGAAAAAATTCATACGACCGCGTAGAATAGGAGGGTATTATAATCGCAAATCTACCAAGTAGAGCAGGACTATTTATGTGATTGTTTAATAATTTGAAAAGAAAATACATGTCTAATAATATTCGACGTTGTTTCAAAGGAATTAAATTACTAGTGAAAGTAGAATATTTCCAGTGCAAAATGTAAATAAATTTGCGCTGAATACCCTGGATTCTTGCAATGTAGTACAATTGGTAACACGTGGACCAACAAACAGCCGCATATTTGAGCTGAAAGCGAACAAGTGAGTAGTATAATGCGACAAGTGAACGAGGATTAACAAAGTATTTTGCTATTCTAAGAATGAAACCAATCATTTTATAGGCTTTCTTTACAATGAAGTCTATATGAAGATAATGATTAATGAAGTAGTAACAGAAAAAAAGAAAATTGGATTGAAGTTAAATGAAAGCAAAACAAAAATTATGAGATATAAAAACAGAAACAGAACAACAAAATAAGAATAGGAGAACATGAATTGGAACAGGTTGAAAAATATAAATACTTAGAAGTAACGATAACAAACATCGGGGATAGAGAAACATAAATAAAATAAAAAATATTTGCGACAAACAGGCCACAATCACTCAACCTATCGAGATCCGCCTGAAAACCTAAACAATGAGATTGAGTACTTACAGGAGTGTAAACTTTTAGGTCGTCCGCATACATGAGAAATTTGGCATTATGGATACACGACTTGATGTCATTGATAAAAATTAAGGAGGTCCTAGATGAGATCCTTGTGGAACACCAGAGGTTACAGGAAAGTAGTTAGAGTAGAAACCATTAGCAGTGACACATTGCTCTCTATTCCTTAAGTATGACTCAAATCAGTGAAGTAAAACGCTATGAATTAATTTTTGATGATTAGTTTTATCAAACGCTTTACTAAAATCAGTATATATAGCGTCAACTTGCGTTCGGCTGTCCATAGTTTTAAGTATGATGTCTGTGTATTCAATTAAATTGGAATCGACAGATCTACCAGAGAAAAAAACGTGCTGTTCGATATTAATAATATTTTTTACAGAGAAATTTGTAAATAACAAGTTCAAACAAATTTTCAAATACACAGAGCTTCGATATAAGATGATAACTTTCAATCTCACTTCTATTACTACTTTTAAAAACCGGGACAACTAGAGCTTTTTTCAAGACATCTGGACAGCAACCTTGCAATGATTTATTATAAATTAAGTATAAAGAGACACATAAAGTTGAAGCACAATGTTTTACAAAAATACTAGGAATCCCATCAGAACCTGCACCTTTATTGACATCAAGACTCGTCATCATCTCAAATACCTCGTTGTCTGTAACAGATAACTCACCAAGAGTAATGTTAGAGATACAGTACTAATTTGATTGAAAAATACGGGAGGTACGACTATTCAAAAAGGCAGACTGAAAATGAACGTATTGCAAATTTCTTCACCATCACTGGAACTAGTACTATTAAACATCATACTGGAAGGAATACTGGTCTTTTTTAATGAAAATACAAACGACCAAAACTTTTTTGTTATCGGGAATCTCCTTCTCTACATTATTAAAACATTGTAAGTAGCAGTCGTTTTTCTAGGTTTTTACCTTTCTAAGTAAAGAAGAAAATTTCAAATACACAGACTCACTTTTTAATCGCTTATATTTCCTGTGTACATTTCTGTTATCGAACGAATTCACACCGGAGAGTACCAACATGGGTAGCATTATTGTTACCAAATTGCTTTCTGGGTACTTAAAGATTTATTAAATCATTCAAGATATTATAAAATTTATTCAAAGTATCCTCAGTGTTAAGATTATTAAACAGACTATTAAATGACCGCCAATGGTTTTTTAATTTCAGTATAATCAGCATTTTTGAACAACGGTTTGTACGAGCTATTTACCTATATTATGTTTCATGCTATATGATATGTTATGTTTACGCGGCAACCAAAACACCAGATTTAGTTCGGCTTTTTACTAAAAAATAATAGTTAAAACTAGGTTTTTCAAATGAGCAGTTAGTGAGAACTAGTTTTTACTATTTTCTTCAGGTAAAACCGGAATTGAAGTAAGAAAACATACACTATTCGGGCTTTTACAAAAGCGTTTCGCAACTTCGCGTTTTGACTAGTCAAAACTAGTTTACACAAATCCCCTTCGTTGCTTCGTTACTTCGAGTTTTAACGGGAACACGCCACTGCGTCAAATTGCCGTAATGTCAAATACCCGCTGTGTCCAATTGCCGCAATGTCAAATTGCCACTGTGCCAAAACGCATCCCCACCACTTACATACTTGTAATAACGTATGTCGAGAGACTTGCAAATTTATTTCGACACAGAGGCAATTTGACAAAGTGGAAATCAGACAAACAATTGAAAATCGCAAATATATCATTTTTTACATTTTTACTAAACTTATCTCCCCAAGCGATTTAAATTAACACCAAACTCGGTATAATTTGCATAATTTATTATAAAAAAAACAATTGACAATCATTTAAATGTTATTTTTGTTTTTCTACTAGAATTATTTTCCCAAGAGATTTGATATCACACACGATAGTATTTTGATAAAAAAAATAATTTATGTTTATAAAGTTGGTACCACTGATTGAATAAAGCTCGTTAAGACTGCGTTACAAGCCCTCTATGTAAAAACGTGGCCAATTTTTGAACAAACCAGAGTTTAAAACCGCCTATGGAAACACATGGCCACCTTAGTATAGAGCTACTTTCCTAAAGATGTCACTGGAAACAGTCAAGTAGTGGGAGAACCTTTGATCGCGGCGAGAACTGTCGTGTTGGATAGTTACGGGGCAAGGGGTGTAAAGCTAGATAGGAACGAAAACGAATGCATCGCTATCGCACACAAAACTTTATTCGGCTTCACAAATTTATGAACGGTGTTTTCATTCCGGTATCCATACTTACCCAGATAGTCTTAATAATATTTTTAGATTGATGTAAATTGTACATTAGGAGTAAAGAAAATAATTTCTTATTTACTGATAGCAAAATATTTTAATTTCAATGAAATTCTATAAAACTATAACACAATTTTTATATAAATTAGCTGTAAATTTTTCTAAAAATATATATTTTTGCCAGTTTTGGTTGAATATAATTTATGTAAAAGTAAAGTACCTACCTAAACAATACAATTACATTTTTTTATCGCTTATATTTAGATTTATGTAAGCGTTGTATAGTGTACGAGTATGTTTGGAAGTGAATCATAAAAAAATAATATGAACAGAAAAAAATATTAAAAGTTTTTTTGAAATCACGCGCTTGTAGCGGCTCCCGCTTTATGCGGGATTTCTAAATTGATTATTTATTTTTATTTATTTTATGGAATTATTATACATTTTTCCCATGTTACCATCATTCGGTTCATCCCTTTCTTCAACTTCTAATAGCTTTTCGGTGCAGGTATTAAAAAAAATAACGTATGCATCTCGAGACAAAAGTGTTCTCCTGTTGCCAACTCCGCACTCGTCGGAAAAAACCGCACTTTCGTCCCTAGTTGCACAATATACTATAGACGTATCTTATTATCTGCCAGTGATTATGACATCGTTATAACATTATTTAATTTTCTTTTGTTTTAAAATTAATTTTCTACCGGGTGCTTCAGATCACCCGTACCCCCCGAATATCTCGCGAAAAACATAACAATTCTCAAGAAAAAATAATTTTTTCTTGAGAATTGTTGGCAATTTTCTCGAACCGAAAATTTTTTTCAGACAAAACTTCATTTTTACCTTCCGCTTACCTGTAAAGGAAGGTATTGGAATCATGCAAAAAATCGGGTGGTGTATTTTTAGTGGATGAGCACGAATTAGGGTCCTTACAACTCATTTTTGATAGTTTCACGATGATGTCTGTGTGTATGTGTGTGTGTGTGGTCAAGGGGTGTTAGTCGCATAACTCAAATACGAATTACCCGAAAATTTTGATATTTGGTATTTAACATTTGTATATAAATTGGAAGAGCTCCTTAGATTTTGGTACAAATATCTTCATCGGAAGTGATATTTTTTGAAGATTGAAAAGGTTAATTGTCAAAATTGTATATAAATTTGGAAAAATATAGTATTTATTTGTAATAAGAATAAGAGGAAAAGTTATTTGCAACTTACGTTATAAAAAAATTGTCTTTATCTGGTAGCATTAAAAAACTGCAGTAAAATTTAAAAAATAAATTTATCAAATAAAACGTTGATATCTTGTAATCCATGATCGGTTGATTTTTGTTTCTGCGTAAAAAATATTGACAGGTGAGACGGGTGACAAGTTGGCATACTAGCGCTACTAGTGCAGGTATTAAAAAAAATAACGTATGCATCTCGAGACAAAAGTGTTCTCCTGTTGCCAACTCCGCACTCGTCGGAAAAAACCGCACTTTCGTCCCTAGTTGCACAATATACTATAGACGTATCTTATTATCTGCCAGTGATTATGACATCGTTATAACATTATTTAATTTTCTTTTGTTTTAAAATTAATTTTCTACCGGGTGCTTCAGATCACCCGTACCCCCCGAATATCTCGCGAAAAACATAACAATTCTCAAGAAAAAATAATTTTTTCTTGAGAATTGTTGGCAATTTTCTCGAACCGAAAATTTTTTTCAGACAAAACTTCATTTTTACCTTCCGCTTACCTGTAAAGGAAGGTATTGGAATCATGCAAAAAATCGGGTGGTGTATTTTTAGTGGATGAGCACGAATTAGGGTCCTTACAACTCATTTTTGATAGTTTCACGATGATGTCTGTGTGTATGTGTGTGTGTGTGGTCAAGGGGTGTTAGTCGCATAACTCAAATACGAATTACCCGAAAATTTTGATATTTGGTATTTAACATTTGTATATAAATTGGAAGAGCTCCTTAGATTTTGGTACAAATATCTTCATCGGAAGTGATATTTTTTGAAGATTGAAAAGGTTAATTGTCAAAATTGTATATAAATTTGGAAAAATATAGTATTTATTTGTAATAAGAATAAGAGGAAAAGTTATTTGCAACTTACGTTATAAAAAAATTGTCTTTATCTGGTAGCATTAAAAAACTGCAGTAAAATTTAAAAAATAAATTTATCAAATAAAACGTTGATATCTTGTAATCCATGATCGGTTGATTTTTGTTTCTGCGTAAAAAATATTGACAGGTGAGACGGGTGACAAGTTGGCATACTAGCGCTATATAAGTCCTAAGTAAGATATTAAATGTAGTAATTGAACGGAGGATGGCTTCAACACAGAAGAGTTTTCCTGTGAATGAATCTTTTGATTCAGGTGATGCAAATTTCTGTGTTTGAATATTTTAGATTTTTATTTGTATATTTTAAATGGGCACCGGATTGTACGTATACATTACCGTTTAAAGTCTAGATATGGCGGAAGGTTGTGTGATGGCCACGTCAGATTTTCTATATCACGGAATCCGATTCTGTAATAAAACTGGGGGTTACCATTTATGATAACGAAGCAACCCCCTCCTCCCCCAGATGGCGAGGGGGAAACTTTCATTTGGTGCCATTCGATAGAACTTTTTTTTGTTTCTCAATCCGTTTTGTTTTTCGCGAGATATTCGGGGGGAACGGGTGATCTGAAGCAGCCTATATGTTTTGATTTCCAAATCGTAGTAGGTAAAATAAAAGAAAATCGTTATTTCATTAGTTGTAACTGTAGGTAGAAGATATAGAAAAGATATCAAATAAACAGGTACCTATTATAAAATGGAGTAAATGCCGTTCCATCGAAAACCATTCTGACGAATATCCATTCTATCGAAAGATCATTCTGGCGAAAAACCGTTCTGGCTAATTTCATCCCCACTCCAATGCGAAGCATGCCGTACCATCGAAACCATTCTGACGAATATCCATTCTATCGAAAGTTCATTCTACCGAAAAACCGTTCTGACGAAATCCTCTCTCACCACAACGTAAATTTCATTCGGTATAACTTTCCACTGCAATTTGATGACCGTAGTACACTAAATGTCTATAATAAATATTAATATTATTTGTTGAGGGGAAGTGGCCGAGATTACATGGACTACCGAAAACGAAAAATTGTCAGTGGCACTGAAACAATGGTTTTGGTACAACCATGTTTTTAGGTTAGCCTGCGGCGCACTTTAAAAAATTATTCGAGGACTGCGCGCTCCGCGCTCCAACTTGCGCTGCGCGCGCCTTTGGGACTACAGTGAGCCGTTAGTCGGGGACAAGGTCCAACTGAGATAGTGACGTCAGAGATCAATGGTTTTAGGTTAGCCTACGGCGCACTTTAAAAAATAACTCGAGCGCCTCCAACTCGCGCTGCGCGCGCCTTTGGGACTACAGTGAAACGTTAGTCGGGGACAAGGTCCAACTGGGATAGTGACGTCAGAGATCAATGGTTTTAGGTTAACTCGAGCGCTTCCAACTTAGTATGAAATACCTACATCAGTAATTACCTTGTGTAATATTTACCTGGTCGACTATAGTATACGATTATTTAGTATACTATGGTTAGAAAATTGCAGTGGAAAGTTATACTGTGCGACCGAGAGGTCGTTTTGCGAGTAAATAAAATGCGGAATTACAAAAGAAAAATAAAGTGCGTGCCGAAACACGACTTGTAGCGTAAAAAAATAGAATTCTAGAAAAGTGCAACAATGGACGGGAAAGGGTTGGACACTCTTCACTCTCAGGAGCTGTTCTGAGAGACTTAACACAGCAATGTCGCTCTTTGATGACGGAAGATGGGAAGAAACAGGTAATGGGCCCACAAATAAGTTTAAGGAAATTCGTAAATCTAATAAGTTGACGCCCTACGCAACAAAGAGTTAGAAAATAAGCAACACTGCGAGTTAGAATTAAACAAAGTGGCGCTGAATAAATGAAAAGTGCACGTGTGTATTTATATAAAAAATTAAACAAGTGTAATGTCAATAGTGTTTGAACTAAATACTGAAACGTGTAGCAGAATAGCAAACTATGCAAGTGTAGTGCCAGAAGGGCTGAATAAACGATGCAAGATGGTGTAGGGATTGAAGTGATATTGCAAACACAGTACTTATACAATTTAATAATGAAATAAATTAAATCAGAGTACAACAAATAAATCCAAAGCATTAAACTTAAATATAGCAAAATTAATTACGTAAAAATTAATCAAAGAAAACTTAGTAAATTTCAACCAATATTTAATTAATTAACACCAAATTTAGCGAAAAAAAACCATACAACAAAAATACACCAGAAATATAAACCAAACAGTCGAGAATAATAATTAATAAACTAAATAAAGCAGAAATACGAGAGCATAAGTGTACAAATGAAATAAAATGTGCAGGTTACTTACAAGTATGCAGAATAAATAATAAATGCGGTATATAAAATACAAACTTCGATTATTGAGAATTATTGTCCAATATCCAACAATGGAAAACCATGTGGTTTCAAAATATAAATGTGATGCGTTTTAACTCTAGTTTGTAGCTAAAAAGTAAAAGTATATGATTATGCAGCACTAAAAGTTAAATCAAGAATGCGAAAAAAGGTTTAGATTTATAAACTTTAAAAATTACTAAACTGTGAGACCATGTGGTCGTAAAAGCGTTAAGGTTAAAGCGGAGAAAATGTGCAAAATCAAATACGTGCGATAGCGTTGAACAATAAACTAATAATGACTACAAACTAGAGAGAAAAATAATTAAATTATTAAAAACTAAGTCGTGACGCGCTCGATAGACTGCGCTAGCTGTCGGAGATGCTCCTTGGACCACAGCTGAAGACAGTGGCGTCCCAACATCCTGCCGGCCAAAACCGAGTGTCAGGTGTGTGGAAGAGGGCACAGCTTCACGACAGGTCTGGTGAGGACTCCGGAAGCAGTTCGCACTTGGGCGACGCGCACCACGCCGTCTTTACCAGGATGGACGTCGATGACGTGACCGAGCTTCCATTGAAGTGGAGGCAGCAGCTCATTCCTGATGAGCACAAGTTGGTTCGGCTCTAGATTAGCCGTGGAACGAGTCCATTTTGTTCGCTGTTGGAGAGTGTTGATGTACTCCTGGTGCCATCTCTTCCAGAAGTCTTGTTGAGCTCGCTGCAGCAGCTGCCAGCGATTGAGATGGTGATCTGGTTCATTGGCATAATCTCGGTCTGGCAAACAAACAGCTGGCTCTAATAACAGAAAATGATTAGGTGATAAAGCGGTCATATCGTTGGGGTCAGATGACAATGGGCATAAAGGCCTGGAATTTAAAATAGACTCGATTTGACATAGAAGTGTGCTGAACTCTTCAAATGTCAGTACTTGAGAACCGATGACTCTAGATAGGTGGAATTTAACGGATTTAATTCCAGCCTCCCAGAGTCCGCCGAAATGCGGAGCAGAAGGTGGATTCAAGTGCCACTGGATGCCGTCAGAAGTGAGTTGATTGGCGAGAAACTTGTTGTAGTCCGTGGAAGCGATGAATTTTTGTAGTTCAGTGAAGTAGCTTTTAGTGCCTACAAAATTAGTACCTGAGTCGCTGTACACGTGAGAACAGCGTCCACGTCGAGCAAGAAAGCGGCGGAAGGCGAGGATGAATGCTTCAGTCGTCAAATCTGAAGCGAGTTCCAGATGCAGGGCTTTCGTAGAGAAGCAGACAAAAAGACAAAGATAAGCTTTGGTTGCCTTGTAGCCTCGTTTCTTGATTGGAGTCACGTAGAACGGACCACCGTAGTCGACTCCTACGACGTCGAACGGTTTCAGTTGAATAACTCTGTTGTGAGGCAAGTCAGCCATTGGAGGATGAGGTCCTGTAGGTCGACAGCGAAAGCATTTTGCGCATTTTGAAGAATAACTTCGGATAACGCGTCGGGCAGCTAGAATCCAGAATTGACGGTTTAATATAGCGTTCAGAGTCCTTGACGATGGATGCAGATAATTTTTGTGAAAGTAATCGATCACGAGATCGGTGAATCGATGTTTGGATGGTAAGAGAAGCGGATGTTTTTGAGAATAGTTAAGTTTTGAGTTGCGTAGCCTTCCTCCAACCCGTAGAAGCCCATCAGAGTCAATAAAAGGATTTAGTTGTTGTATTGGTTTAGAGCATAATTCTCCTCGAGATATTTTATCGATTTCGGTAGAGAAGACTTCTTGTTGAGTAAGCTTTGTCCATCGTATTAGTGCATCATTGAGCTCTGAAACAGTTATGAATAAATCATGCGTAATTTCTTGGCGATTTAAGCGTTTATAGAATCTTAAACATAGAGCAGTGATTCTCAAGAGCTGATCAAGATTAGAATATTTATAGAGAAGATCATCGTGCTGATCATTTTCTGCAACTAAAGTTAATTTTTCTTCTTCTAGTGCTGTCGAGGAAGGCGCACTATGGTTAGATGGTTGAGTTTGAGATGCCTCTTCAGCTAGGTGATTCTCATCGGACAGAATAGATTTTTTTGGAATTTCTTCCGATTCCCAAGATTTATTTAAATTTTCAGAAAGATGATCCTGAATGGTGAGCAATGTGTCGACTTGTGTGACAGCAGTATTGGTGATTGGACCCGAAATAATCCAACCCAAGGTGGTTTCAAGTGCAATTGGAAAATTGTTATAATTAATTTTCTGCCCTGTAAGCATATCAAAATACAGATCTGCACCGATTAGTAGATCAATGGGTGCGGGTGTTATGAAATCAGGGTCAGCTAGCTGCAGATGACTAAACTGATTTAAAATTGTTTTTGACAACTGTCTTTTTGGAAGATTGCGAGTGACATTTGTGACAACAATTGTCGAGAGCAAGTGAATAGGTGATTCTTGATATGATGAGCGTATTTTTAGTGTAGTAATTCCTTGTACGACGTTCTTAGCGGTTGTGCTACCAAAACCAGAGACAACAATGTCTGTAGGACGACTTGACAATTTTAAGCGTTCTGCACAAGCATGTGTGAGGTACGATGCTTCGCTACCGCTGTCAAGCAGAACACGAATCGGTTTCCATGCGCCAGCTGAATCAGCAGCTAAAACGATTGCTGTTCCTAATAAAACAGATGGAACCGAATGAGACGTCAGACAGGTAGTTTGAGTGTCAACAACATTGAGGTTGTCAACGTTAGTGGAAGAATCACTACAAGTGGCTTGATTAGCAGTCCTTTGCATGGTTGAGGAATTTGCCGCAGCAGTATTATTCGGGAAATGAAGCATGGTGTTATGTCGCTTATTACACTGTCTACAATTTGTTTTTGATTGACATTCAATGGTTGCATGTATTGAGCTTAAGCAGTTGCGACATAAATGCTTTGCGCGAGCAAGGTTCAAGCGTGCTGACACATCCATGGCTTGGAATTTGGCACATTGCATGACTTTATGATTTTGAGAGCATGCAGCGCATTTGTGCGAAGTGGTCGTGGATACGAATGTAGAAGTGCGAGGCGATTGTTTTGGACTAGAAGTTACGAATTTTGGCTTAAATTGTGTGAGTTTTTCTCTGATAGCGAGCGTTTGAACCTGATTAACAGACTGCCACTGTTGAGATTGAATGAATTTATTTAAAAAATCGAGTAATTCATTAAGTGTCGGAAGTTTGTCTCTACTAAGTCTGCATTCAAACCTGTTACGAGTGTCTGTGTCTAGTTTAGTGATAAATATGAAAGCCAGTAATGAGCTCCATGATTCTACTGGTTCTTGGTTAGACTTAAGAGCTTCAGTATGCTCATTGATTGAAGAGACAAATTGTGTGGCATTTTTATATGTTAGTGGAGTGAGCTTCGGCAGATCTATTAATAATTGCAGGTGGTGTGATGAGATAAGCCTCTTGTTGGCATAACGATCTTCCAATAATTTGCGGGCTATAGAATAATTATCGTCAGTGAGAATTAGATTCTTCACTAATGCTAACGGTTCGCCTTTTAATGTTAATTTTAAATACTGGAATTTTTGTACAGATTTAAGAGTATCATTATCATGAATGGCGCTGTTGAAAAGATCATAATATGAGTTCCAGTTTGAGATTTCTCCGGTAAACGTGGGTAGGTCCAGTTTAGGAAGCCTGGCATAAGACTGAGACTGTGACGAAATTTGTGAATTGAAAGCAGTATTTAATGATTGAGTTGGTTGTGGCTGATGCGGTTCATTGCTAAATGGTGGATTTGCAAACTTAACTTGTATTTCCCGTGCCTTAGCATTGAAATCATCATATTCAATAAATAAATCATTTTGTTTAGATTCATTTTCAGGAAGAGCCATGATCTTAGCGTGATGCGTTTCAAAATCGCGAATACGATCAGGTAGTAATCCATATTGAAGTCGAGCTTCGATTAATTTAGCTGGATTATTGTCTGCTTGGTCTAAAAGGTCGTTTAGAGTGTCAACAAAGCGAATACAAAATTCTCGGCGAAGTTTTGTAAGTATTGCTTCTGTCATGATGACGATGTACGATATGCAGGAAATTACAATAAAGACAATAACGTGTAGTAAACAACGAGAATATGTTTATGCAAAAGTAGTCAAAAAAGGACTTGATTGCGTGTTCTGACAACGAGATAGTTGAGAACGTGTTAAAGCAAAACTGCCGGCCAATACCAAATTAATGAGAATAATTGTGAAATATTGGTGGAGACTGCGTAAGCGTACTAGAGAAAATATTAAAAAATGGAGTGACATACGCCCGTGGAAAATAATTGAAAATAAGTAACAAATGACTTTTCACGCGACCTGTCACTTCCGGTTCTCGAAGAATCAAATGTTCGAGCGAGAGGATAACCAAATAAGTTGGTTGCGTGTTCTGACAACAAGATTGTTGAGAACGTTTTGACAGCATACGAAAGTGATGCGATTAAACAGAGCGTAGCACTCGCCGATGGGACTTGAAGTAATACAAAAAGAATTGAATACAGTTTTACAATAAAGTACAAATGTAATGCCAATTTGATGCGAAAAGCGCGAAAGTTTCCAACGGCCCGCTACGATCCGGCTCGAAGGACCAAATGTGCGACCGAGAGGTCGTTTTGCGAGTAAATAAAGTGCGGAATTACAAAAGAAAAATAAAGTGCGTGCCGAAACACGACTTGTAGCGTAAAAAAATAGAATTCTAGAAAAGTGCAACAATGGACGGGAAAGGGTTGGACACTCTTCACTCTCAGGAGCTGTTCTGAGAGACTTAACACAGCAATGTCGCTCTTTGATGACGGAAGATGGGAAGAAACAGGTAATGGGCCCACAAATAAGTTTAAGGAAATTCGTAAATCTAATAAGTTGACGCCCTACGCAACAAAGAGTTAGAAAATAAGCAACACTGCGAGTTAGAATTAAACAAAGTGGCGCTGAATAAATGAAAAGTGCACGTGTGTATTTATATAAAAAATTAAACAAGTGTAATGTCAATAGTGTTTGAACTAAATACTGAAACGTGTAGCAGAATAGCAAACTATGCAAGTGTAGTGCCAGAAGGGCTGAATAAACGATGCAAGATGGTGTAGGGATTGAAGTGATATTGCAAACACAGTACTTATACAATTTAATAATGAAATAAATTAAATCAGAGTACAACAAATAAATCCAAAGCATTAAACTTAAATATAGCAAAATTAATTACGTAAAAATTAATCAAAGAAAACTTAGTAAATTTCAACCAATATTTAATTAATTAACACCAAATTTAGCGAAAAAAAACCATACAACAAAAATACACCAGAAATATAAACCAAACAGTCGAGAATAATAATTAATAAACTAAATAAAGCAGAAATACGAGAGCATAAGTGTACAAATGAAATAAAATGTGCAGGTTACTTACAAGTATGCAGAATAAATAATAAATGCGGTATATAAAATACAAACTTCGATTATTGAGAATTATTGTCCAATATCCAACAATGGAAAACCATGTGGTTTCAAAATATAAATGTGATGCGTTTTAACTCTATTTTGTAGCTAAAAAGTAAAAGTATATGATTATGCAGCACTAAAAGTTAAATCAAGAATGCGAAAAAAGGTTTAGATTTATAAACTTTAAAAATTACTAAACTGTGAGACCATGTGGTCGTAAAAGCGTTAAGGTTAAAGCGGAGAAAATGTGCAAAATCAAATACGTGCGATAGCGTTGAACAATAAACTAATAATGACTACAAACTAGAGAGAAAAATAATTAAATTATTAAAAACTAAGTCGTGACGCGCTCGATAGACTGCGCTAGCTGTCGGAGATGCTCCTTGGACCACAGCTGAAGACAGTGGCGTCCCAACATATACTGAATGAAATTTACGTTGTGGTGGGAGAGAATTTCGTCACAACGGTTTTTCGGTAGAATGAACTTTCGATAGAATGGATATTCGACAGAATGGTTTCGATAGAACGGCAAGCTTCGCATTGGAGTGGGGATAAAATTAGTCAGAACGGATTTTCGCCAGAATGAACTTTCGATAGAATGAGTATTCGTTAGAATGAGTTTCGATGGAACGGCATGCTTCGATAAAATGTAGGTTCATTTTTCACGTATCGTACGTCAAATTGTAACTATCGCTCTATTTTATACGATTTTTGCCATTTCGGTTTTTACTAAAATCTTATCAGCTCTTCACAAAAATATATAAACGTAGGTATACCTAATACAAAATATTAAAATTTTATGTTCAGCAGAATTTTTGATAAATAGTCAAAATAGGTTCTACGAGTACTAAACGTGGTTAATGACAATAATCTCGACATCGATTTCTTTTCATGATGCCTTTGCCTATTAATAGGTACCTACCTACCTCCCTTTTAGAGGTATAAAAATGAACCTTTACAAGTTGCCAATGTCTTTAATTTTCTAAATTAATAAAATACCTACATGTGAATATAAAAAATAAAAGATTTAGTATTAATATTATCTTAGATGTAAAGACATATTTTTTTGCTCTTCCGGGAGTTAAATACGTCTTTAGTCTGTATTTTGAGAGACTGATGTTCTTAATTTGATTCCAGGTATTATTTTCATAATTCATATTCAATCCCTTTTTGAAGAATTGAATTATTTAATCCCATCGTCAAGTAAATACGTGCTATTTCTTACAGAGTATCTATGCAAAATATATTTTGTTTATAAAAATAAGATATGTAAACTAAAAATCTTTGTTATTGGTAATCTTATACGATTCAAATTCTGGTCATTGTACGGCGGTGGGAGGGGTTGAACCACCTAATTCCCCACCTCATGAATAGTACGGCCTTTATAATATCTTCATGTGATTTCAACACACACAAAAATGAACATCTATGAACGTACCTATATTTCTTATTATTGGAAAATAAAGCTATATTCATGTTAATTTGTCTCAGATATACATAAAACATAAGTATTTGACACTAATTGTTGACAACAATGAATGAATGAGCGTATGTTTATTGTTTTGTGCGTGGCAGTCTCCCGACCTAGAATAACAGTTAGACGAACATTTAATTATTGACAATAATGTGATGTACGTTTAATATTTTTTATTTCCTATTATTCTTCTAAAAACTAGAAAATGTGAATTGGTAAATAAGTAGGTAGGTACTCTGCATAGCAAATAGGTTTGAATCTGTTTTCGTTGAGAGTCAATGCGCGGTTTTAATATTGTAATAATATAATGTAAATAGATTTATTCCATCTTTGTTTAGCAAAATTTTTTTTGGTACGCTTCTTCACTTTATTAGGGCACACACCCATTGTAACAAATTACAAATTATATTATTACACGGCAAATACCCCGAATACACAATGTATAAAATCAACAACAACAATATAACTAATAAAACCAAAATAAAAACAATACAATGAAACAACGAAGACAAAATTAACAAATAATAGTTATAGCAAATAAGTGCAAAATATAAAAAAAAACTATGATAGCGTTTTAACGAGATTCTAACACAAATATACAATACAATGGCAGCTTGAAATTCGAAAACTTCAGCGCCAAATGTAAAAGCGACAATCGTCCATCTATGAGAGAATGCCTGAACTTTTTCTGCTCTTGAGAGCTACTCAAACTACATTTATAGTATTTTGTATTGCATTTTAATATCAAAGTATATTTCTTAATGGTCTAACTTCCTAAATTCATTAAAAAATATAATCTAGTGGCTCCATACGTTTATATAGTGATAAGTTCGATAATTTAATACTTTTCACAAATATTTAATGTTGATTTAATGCTATTTATTATGAAAATATATCGACCCACTACATATCATTTTTGTTAAATCATATATCTATTGATTATTTTTCTCAGTATTGCCATTAATGAATGCGGTACAAATTAAAATAATTACTGTTAGCAGGCAACCATTCGTACTCATAACCCAGTCTAAAGCCTGTTTTACATTATACTTTTTTCGTCTAGATTCATGCTAGATTTCTCGTTTGATTTCCATCCGAGATTCGTTCGATTTTCATACTTTATTTCCAAACTATTTGTATACAATCGGAATTCTTCGATTTTTTCCGAAGTGGTCCAAGTTAGGCAACTTCAAAATAATAAATAATATTCTTACTTATTCTGA
The DNA here is from genome assembly GCA_947534325.1 of Agonum fuliginosum. Taxonomy (NCBI): domain Eukaryota; kingdom Metazoa; phylum Arthropoda; class Insecta; order Coleoptera; family Carabidae; genus Agonum; species Agonum fuliginosum. The sequence goes on from OX384036.1 coordinate 19,802,827, forward strand.
CAAGTGACAACTTAAAATGTGGAGGTTATAATTTATAATGGAAAAAATATTAACACAACTTGAATAATACGTACAAGTCTAAAACTCAACGTGAACAAATCAAAACAAAATAATAAAACTTTTAAAGGTTGGTCAAACTGACTCCACATTGAACTGCGCATGCGTAGACAAATCTAGTATGAATCTCGAATAGAAAAATAGAGCCGGGCGTATATTTCTATACTAGAAAAAAGTATGGAAATCGAACGGAACTCGGATGGGAATTTCTGATTTACATTATACTAGAAATGGCTATGAACTTCTCGGATCAATCTCGAACTAGAATCTAGACGAAAAAAGTATAATGTAAAACAGGCTTTAACGAACTTGAAGTCAGATTTTGGTTCAAGATCTTAAATATAAAATTTCAGTTAAAAATTCCAACGCGTTTTTAAGTTATGCAACACCCAGACAGACCGATAGACCGACTTTTTTTAAAATTATGTTTTTTTGGTTCAGTAGGGTCTAAAACGTGAAGATTCACCAAAATCTCGAACTGTCAAAAAATCACGATTACAATACTTTTAATACTTCCCGCTATTACATAGATCGGGGAAGTAATAATAAAATAATAAATAAGTATACATACATAATAAAATCATAATACAATATTCTTAAAAATATTTAAGCATAATAGGGTAGTTTATCATTTTTTTAAAAAGTTTTTTATTGAAACTTCATGTTATTTTACTTCCCCGACCTATGTAATAGAGGGAAGTAGGTATTGTAATCGTGATTTTTTGATAGTTCGAGTTTTTGGTGAATCTTCACGTTTTAGACCCTATTGAACCCAAAAAACATAATTTTTAAAAAAGTTGGTCTGACGGTCTGTTTGTCTGTCGGTCTGTTAGTCTGTCTGGATGTTGAGATAACTTAAAAACGCGTTGGAATTTTGGACTGAAATTTTATATTTAAGATCTTGAGCCAAAATCTGACTTCAAGTACGTTAATAAGCTTTATTAAACCAGTGGTACCAACTTTATAAACAAAACTTTTTTTATTTTTATCAAAATACTAATAATAAATACTACCTACTAATAAATTAATACTATCATAGAATGGCGACTATTGAAAATATCAGAGAACTACTAAATCCTCTTACAGAACAAAACAAGGCGCTAAACAATAAAATAGAAAAGCTACATGAGTCTTTATAGTCCAGTCAAATTAGAGTTTCACCTCGGAATAAAATCTCGTGTCTGCGTCGTTAGTTATTCGAGGTCAAAGGTCACAAAAATCGGTTTTTCGAGATTATCTAGGTTTCTATAGCTCTAATGATGTTAACCTATTATAAAAATTGTAGAGAATAAAATTTCCTACAACTTTTGTATTAAAAAAAAATTTCTCCGATCAATAGTTCAAAAGTTACGGCCGAAAGAAAAAGGAACGCTTAAAAAAAAATTAATTATGGCAATACTTTATGTCATAATATACAAAAACGACTGTAACTTTTCAACACATTAAAATATTGACTTCCGGTCTGAAGCATTCAATTCTTAAGACTATTTTCAATCTACAATACAATTTTTAAAATACTGGAGGTCCTAGTTTAGCCAAAATTTAAACAAAAAAAATAATTATTTTTTTGTATTTTCTTAAATTATTGTATTGAATCAGCTCTAATTTCTGAACTAATTAAGATATCGACTTCCGGATTCCAGCATTGGATTTCTGGGACGTTTTTCTATAAGAAACAATATTTTTAAAATCTTGTAAAGGTATGTGATGACCTAGAATTTAAAGTAATTTATAACAAAACATAAAATTTGTTCGAAACATTTTTTCATGCGCTCAACCGTTTTTTCGTACGATTGTAAAGTCTCTGTAGATCCATTGTTACTCTTCCAAAGGATAACTGTATCCAAACAGTTTGAAAGTAATCTCGAAGGATACCTTCAATATGAATTAAGTCCGTATCCGACATCATTATTTGATAATAATGGCATGAGAAAAACTACAAAAGCCACATTATATGATAATATGACACCTGTTGATATCGAACCTGGTGAAATTAATGTGACGTATATCATCGATGGTGGATTTCTTCTGCATCGCGTCGTATGGAGTAAAGACGATACTTTTTCCATTGTTTTAGATAAATACGTTAAGTATTTACAAAGATATTATGGGTCAAAAACTGTTGTTGTATTTGACGGATACTCGGACTACACTAAAAACATAAAAGCAATGGAACAACTAAGAAGAACTGCTGCTCTTTCGAAATCTTATGAAGTTTGTTTCGACGAAACAATGATTGTGCCAATCAGCCAAGATAAGTTTCTGTCAAATCGATATAATAAAACTTATTAATATACTCATTGAAAAGTTAGAGAGTGTAAATATCACAACAAAACAAGCGAGAGATAATGCTGATGTTCTTATCATAGAAACAGCTATCGAAGAATCCAAACATGAGAGTACTGCCGTCATCATTGGAGAAGACATAGATTTGCTCGTTATTTTAATTGGACGCACTCAATCACATCTAGGTGAAATTTTCTTTTAAAAAGTTGGAAAAGGCAATGTCAAAACACAAATATATTCTTCAAAAAGTTTTGACAAATATCCCCTTTCTGAAAAACATTTTATTTTTACATGCATTCAGTGGCTGTGATACAACTTCTGCGCTGTTTAAAAAAGGGAAAAACACTTTCATCAAATTAGTACAAAAACTTGCCAATTTTGACCAACTGGCTCAAGGTTTTCTACAAGAAAACTGCCCAGTACAACAATTATACGAAAATGGAGTACGCATCTTACTAGCAATATACAATGCTCCTAAATCTGAGGACAATATCGATCATCTTCGATATACTCAGTTTGTTAAATCTACAAAGCTTAATAAACCTGTCCAGTTGTCTAATCTTCCACCGACAAGTGCAGCAGCCCATCAGCATATAAACCGTGTCTATTACCAAGTTAAAAAATGGTTAGGGCACGATTTAGAACTCCAGGAATGGGGTTGGGTGTTGCAAAATGAATTCCTGGAGCCAATGACAACAATTTTACCACCAGCTCCAGACGAATTACTTAATTCTATATTTTGTACTTGTAACAAAGGATGTGGTACACGCTGCGGGTGCAGAAAATCGAGGTTGCAATGCACTTTAGCTTGTGGCCATTGTAATGGGCAAGCTTGCCTCAATGCTGTTTCATTGCAAAGCGACCCCGAGGAAGAAAGTACATTTAACCCGGAATTTCTAGAAGGCCTCGAAGCAACGATCCAGGACAACGAAGATGATGAAGATGAAACAGAAATTTTCGAATGCCCGGAAGATGACGATGATGAAGAAGAAGAAGAAGAAAATTAATACTGTATTTGTTGTTGTAATTTTTAAAGATTTATGAGTTTTTAATTACAGAAAGTAGGTTAGTATTATTAAATGGATATATTAGATATATGTATAATGTTATTAAATACAATGTTTTAACTAATAAATAATACAGATTATTCATTGTTAGTGATATTTTAATAATATAATAACTTTATACAAGGTGTTATTCACCGAGATTCGCAGTTGACCTTGCATTAGAGTATGTATGGCTGCGCGCTCGCCGCCCTCTATCTCAAAAACGGTTGAGCGCATGAAAAAATGTTTCGAACAAATTTGTCACAAATTTTATGTCTACAATTTTTATAATAGATGTTAACATCATTTGAACTATAGAAACCTAGATAATCGCAAAAAACGATTTTTGTGATCTTTGACCTCGGGTAACTTACGACGCAGACACGAGATTTTATGAGACTTTTGAGACAACTTTTAGAACGCAAAAATGAAGGTGTATACGAGTTTCCAGCTTATTATCTCTCATTCCGAGGTTGAGCCCATTTTTTTGCTTAAATGACTGGACTATTAAACAAATTCACTAAAAACATTAATATTAATAATACAAAATTTGATGTCCTGGAGAAAAATCTACGAGCTAAAAAAAAAAATAGAAATTTTAGAGAGGAAAATTAAAGAAAAAAATATAATAATACACGGAATGGATAAAGAAACAAATGAAACAATTGACGATAAAATACTAGAATTATTCAAGACCAAGATGCGAATAAAAACCATGAGTTTAGAAAATATTGAAGATTCAAGAAGATTGGGAAAATACAGAAAAGATGCTAACAAACCACGGCCAATCCTACTAGAAGTAAATTCGAAGAGAATAAAAAGAGAAATTTTCTCTAATGCCAAATTCCTAAAAGGTACAAAGATTTCGATAGATGAAGATCATTCGTTAAAAACTATGGAAGAAAGACGTCTGTTGATTCCACATCTTATTAAAGCGCGAAAAGATGGCTACAAAGCGCATCTAAAAAACAATACACTGTTCGTCAATGGAACCTCATACACAATTAATGACCTAACAGAGCCAAACGAGCTCGAGGTATTAGAAGAAGTAGCAAACTCTCAACTCAGAAGAAATTCAATATTCCTGATTAATCTACCATCCAGTGGAAATCACGAATACACGGAAGATGAAGATGAACCACGCAGAAAAGAAAATAGAAGAATATGATAGCCAGAATGAAATAGAAAACCTTAATAAAACTACTTCACAAAACAATGAAAATAACAAAACCAAAGAAACTGAGGAAGAAGAACCAATGAGTGAAGGAAACACAAAAGAGGAATCTGATAGCCGTAAAGAAGTAAAGAAAAACAAAAAAATCACTGAACAAATGAAAGCTTCTCCACATACACCAACCAAAAAGAACAAACAAGTAATGCTAGGCCCTTTAGACCAACACATTCAGACAAGATCTCGAATACCAAGTGTTTCAAAAAACGCAGAAGTCAAGAAGCAGACATAATTACAGACAATAGTAATAAGATAATGTTCTGGAATATCCACGGCTTCAATAACATATATAAACTCACCAACAATGAACAAAATATACTGATTCAACATGACATTATCTGTCTATGCGAGACGTGGCTAAACTACAAATTGCACGACAATCCACCTTTCTTGAAACACTATTCCAGAATTGAACAAATAGCTATAAAACAAGCCAACACAGGACGTGCTAGTGGTGGATTACTAATGTTTCTAAAGGCCAAAAATAACGTAACATTCATTGAACAGGAAGCACATTGGATATTCCTGAATATTAAAAATCAGACATGCAACACTATCCTAGGTTTAACATATTTTTCACACTCTTACGATTACACTACTCTTTTGGAGATGTTTTCTGAAAGCCTAGATAATCTATCAAATACGTGTCCTAATCACAATATAATTATAGGTGGCGATTTTAACGCAAGAATTGAAACTCTGAATTCAATAGAAGAATTATCCATGGAAAACACTAACCTACATGCTAACCGAATAACCATGGATGTTATTGTAAATAAAAAGGCAAAGGATTTAGTTAAAATAATGAAAAAACATAACCTATTTGTACTGAATGGCAGAACCCATAGCGACACCCCTGCAAACTATACTTACCTAGGACAAACTGGAATGAGTACTGTTGATCTCGTTTGGATTGACAACCTATCAGCAAAACTAGTACAGGACCTCCACATTAATCAGGACATATTCTTATCTGATCATAGGTATGTTATGTTCACTTACAATATCTAACATAATAACAAACAGTCGATCCAAGTATACGAACAATGTAAAACTATCATTCGCCAAAACTAGGTGGGACAATTTTAAAACAAACATATACAATAATGAATTACTAAACAACCGGTTTGAAGTCACTGATGAAAATAATATGGAAGCAAAATATGAGAACTTAAAGAATTAAATAAAAAATATATCCAACAATATAGGACTCACTAAGCAAGTAAATATTCCAGAAACCAACTTTGTGCAAAAGAAAAACGTTTGGTACGATCAAACTTGTGCTAAACTTAATCGTCATACTAGGCAAATGCTGAAGGAGTGTAAACTAAACCATTTTAACAATGAATCCATTGACAAGTACTTAAAAGTGAAAAAATTGTATCAGAAATATATAACTCACCAAAAATTAAGGTATAAAGAAGAAATCAAGAACAAATTAGAGACAATTAAAGATCAAACAGAGTTCTGGAAAGCAATAAAAACATTAAACCCTACGAAATACATGCATAATCCTATAGATGTGAATCTCTGGACACAATACTTCAAATCGTGGTATGGTAGTAAATTAGTCAACGAAATCCATTTTATTGGCGTACTACATCCATACCGTGATACCGTTATAACAATGCAAGAATTAACTCACGCCTTAAAAAACCTTAAAACCAAAAAGAGCCATGGAATTGATGGACTAATTAATGAACAGTTAAAAAATTTACCTGATATCTGGATAATGTATTTAAAAGACCTACTAAACAAATTTCTCGAAAAAGAAGACTTACCCAAGAAACTTAAAACAATAAAACTAACATTGGTTTATAAAAAAGGAGACAGACAAAATATGGATAACTATAGAGCTTTGGCACTAATCAACGTCTTAACGAAACTGTTTACCTATATAATTAATAACCGAGTTCAAACATGGTGTGAGAGATAATAGGAGTGGATGACCGGGATTCCGTGTATGGAAGATGGTATCAGAGAGCAAGGTTGTAAATCTCACTAGCACAAGATTCACCACGTACAACACTTTATTCACACACACACACACACACACACACACACACACACACACACACACACACACACACACACACACACAAATAATACGGATGTAGCAATCCAAATAATAATACTGTAACAATACAATAATAATAATGTACTTAAATTCTCGGAAATAAAGCTCACAGGCTTTGGATAAAAAACACAGTTCAAGCACATGGAGCGAAACGGGACAGAGTGCTGAACTGCGCAGCGCGATGTCTAGAACGGAACTGGCTGAACTTTTCAAATTCAGTCCTGCTATGCAGACAGGGCACAGCGCTACCAACTGCCACAAAAAGTACAGTTGACAGAGGGCGATTGTCTCGAACATGCTGCCCACCTAGTCGAGAAGCGACTAAATTAAACAATAATACATAGTAATTAACAAACAATTAGCTTAACAATAGGGGGAACTTCTGATGGACGTCAGGCCGGCTGGAGGCTGCCCACTGTGGAGCAGCTGGGCTCTGATGACGGCGGCGCGGCGATGCTCTGGGTGGCTGGCGGTGCGACGTTGTGACCGGGTCGTCTTCCGGTCAAGGTGCGCATGTGCGTTAAGTGTGGTGGCAGTTATAAAAGTGCAGCGGAACAAGAATTCCTTCTTGTTCAGCCGGCGTATAGAAGCGTAACGTAAGGGCGGTGCTGAGAGGGGCCGAATTGACCGCACGTGTGAGAGTCGTGATCTAGTTCACAACAGCCGAAGTTAAGTATTGGTTGATATTTTTGGTTTGCTGAGGTGGTTTTAGTGGCACCAATTGGTTGTCTGAATTTGTTAAATACTGTCTGTATTGGCTTTCGTGCTGTGTTACTAGTTGTGAGGTTATGTGGCTGCAAATTGTCGTGAACTCTTTTACATTGTGCTTTTTTAGGGCTATCCATTTATTTGGAGTTTCTGTCTCTCAACATTTGTGACCTAATTTTACTGTGGAATTTTTGGAAGATCGTTGGTTGAACAAGCACGACTGGTGCTAGAGCTTATTTTGATCCATTGTGGAAAAGCTTTGTCTTGTGAGACTTCCTGATGTTTTGTGATTTGCCAACGTCACTCAGGAAAGTATTGGCTGTATCGTTATTAATAGTTTTATTAGTGGCTCAGTGCGTTGCCCGTCTGGGTCCACAATATTTATTTATTTGTGTAGTTGAGTATCTTGCTCCTATTGATTTATTTATTTATATATTTATTGATCCCGTCTGGATCTATTTATCTGTGTTATTTAAGATTTTAGGCATATTTATTTATTTATTTTAATAATTATTTATTTATATTTATTTATTTATATATTTATTCCTATTTATTTTACACTGTGCTTAGCTTACGTATGCTAGTTCGTGTGCACGATGCATGGCCTGTCAAGTCCTCGGAGACTTGTAGCAGCCCTGTTAAGCTTTGCTACCTCTCTGTAGGTAGTATTTGCTTCTGTGAGCTTAGATATTCTTATTATTATTATATTGTTTATTGCTACTAGCTTTGCAATCTCTCTGTAGATTGTATTTGCTTTCTGAAATTTTATTTTTATTGTGTATCATATTTATTGAATTACCATCAGCTTTGCCAGCCTTCTGTGGACGGCATTTGCTATTATTATTTATCGCTTGCACGCTATTCACCTGCTTTGATGTTCCTAGTTATTGCTGCTGAGCGTGCATTGCTTCTCTTGCTTGCTGCTGTAACCTGCTTGGAGAGCGTGACCTACGGTTGAAGCTGCTGTCAGTGGTGAAAGTTATTCTGCCTGGCGCCCAGAACTCTGATGCTCGACCACCATCTACAGCCAGAGCTCTAATAAATCAAGCTGGCCGCAGAATCCGTTGTCATCTTCAGCCAGAAGCCACTCCCTACCATCGGAGCATCTGTATTCAGGTCTTATGCATTTATTTATTAAGTAGTACACTCAATTTTGGCTCTCCAAGCCCAGCAAGTAGAGATAAGAGTTTAATTTATTACCGTATTTGTAATTGGGTTCAGCAGAAGATTCTGCACTACCGTCGTTTACCGTTCATCTGTTATTGTAGTTTATAAAATAGATTCATGTTTTGCTTTCATATGCGAAGTTGGTTTGTGTTAGGCAGCCATTAGTGATTGTGATCTGTGGTCTTATTTGAGCTTCGGTAGTTTTGTAAAATAAATTTTAACCCCACCTTGCGAAGTGGCTTGTAGTTAGGCAGCCTTGGTGCAGGCTTTGTTTATTATTTCAGTAACCCAGTTACAATTGCAGTGCTTATTCAGTTTGCAGTATCATTTATTCTATCTGGTTTATTGTATTCTCGTATTTGAGTTGTTGGAACAATATTGTGTCTAGCGTAAGGTAGATTGTGATTTGCCGTTCAGCGGCTAGGGTCGTGTAGGCCAGTTAGTCAGTATGTGATTCTTGTCAATATAAGTTGTTAAATTTGATTGTGCATTTTGGTACTTATTTCACGTATACCTACCCACTCCCACTCTACCAGTGTGAGCAGCCGTGGCATAAAGGTAACTAATTAACTATCTTGTGACAACGTCCGTCTCGATCGGCAGTGGGCTCAGCCGGGAAATCGGCCGGTGAAATTCGGAAGTGGCGGTCTTGACTGAGACCACCCTGACGAGGCCATCAGCGCCGGGGTGCAGCTCCGTGACTCGACCCAGTGCCCATCTACCTGGAGGCAGCTGCGGATGGTGAACCAGCACTAGCTGGCCCACTCTGAAGTTGACCTTTTCCCCTCGCCAGCGAGGACGTTGTTGCAGCTGGTGTAGGTACTGCGTGGACCACTTCTTCCAGAAGTGGTGCGTGAGTCGTTGAACGAGCCGCCAGCGAGTCACAAGGTTGCTGGGCTCGTCATGGAAGCTTGGTTCTGGAATCGTGAGCAGCGGCGAACCCACCAAGAAGTGCGCTGGGGTCAGACCTTTGACTGACTTCACCCCTGCCTCCCAGAGGCCGCCGAAGTGCGGTGACGACGGTGGGATGTATCTCCAGCGGGTGCCGGAGTCGGCCAGTGTGGTGACTGCCTCCTTGTAGAATAGTGATGCCTGGTGGAACATGGAGCGCAGCTCTGCGCTGGCACCGACAAACGTCGTGCCGTTGTCGGACAGCAGCTCGCTGCACACACCACGTCGTGCAACGAACCGACGAAAGGCCGCCAGGAAGGCCTTGGTCGTGAGGTCGCTCACGACCTCCAGATGAAGCGCCTTGGTGGCAAGGCAGACAAAGAGGGCGATGTAGGTCTTAGTGGACTGCCGCCCCCGACCTGGAGATGGGCGGCACTTGATGGGTCCTGCGTAGTCTATCCCTGTACGCAGGAATGGGCGACTGGGAGTGAGGGCCCTCCCTCTGAGGATCCAGACGTGCTTCTGGAGTAGTGAGTGTGTGAGTGCTAAACCAGCGTGGAGAGCCAGCGCGTGCCAGTGCAGGACGTGTAGCTGGCTTAGCAGAGACGACTTTGGAAGGATTGGCGGATGTTTTTCTGACGTCGGAAGTTCGGAATTCTCGAGTCTGCCGCCCACGCACAGCATGCCGTGTGCGTTGAGGAATGGATTGAGACTTACGAGAGGCGAAGTCCTGGAGATCGGTCGCGCGCCTTTCAGCTGCGCTATTTCGGTGGCGAACTGTTCTCCCTGGACGCTGCGGATCAGGCGTACTCTCGCGGCGGACAGCTCAGATACGGTCAGGAAACCGGTGTTCGTCTCCTGCTCCCGATCTTCCAGACCTGCTAGTCTGGAAATTCTTCCTCTCTTGTCACAGCTTCGGGCGAATCGCATGTACTGGGCTGTTATTCGGAGCGTGCGCGACAGTGAGGAGTACCGTGTCAACAGAGCGAACTCTGCTTCGACCTGGGCTGGCATGGAACGGACTTTCTGGGCTGCTATTTCACCAGGTGAGTCAGGAAGCTCTCCTGGTGTTGCTGGCCACTTCTGCGGCGCTTCGGAGAGCCATGGAGCGCCGTTCCACCATAGGCTTGTGGTGGAGAGTGTTTGTGGAGTGGCGCCGCGGGAAACGACGTCGGCTGGATTCTCTTCACCGGAGACGTGGCGCCAGGCCAGCCCTGGCAGAGTGGTCTGTATGTAGGACACTCGATTAGCGACAAATGTCTTCCATCTACTTGGGTGTCCACGTATCCAGGCAAGTCGTACCACCCGAATATCGGAAGATTGGAAATCCGCCTGATCCGGCGGACGTACAGCAGCAAGCGGACCAGAAGCTGAGCCGCGCACAGCTCGAGACGTGGGATGGGGACCGTCTTCACGGGCGCGGTCTTCGTTTTAGAGGCGAGGAGGGACGTATAGAACGTCCAGTCGGACCGGACGGTGCAGATGTACACGACAGCGACGTACGCCCTGGTGGAGGCGTCCGCGAACCCGTTGTAAAAGTAGATAAAATAAACACTTTTACTTATATAAATATAGATAAAATAATAAAATTGTTCGGAGTGTAAATAAAATGCGTGTATATTTATATCGTCGTTATGTACATAATAAAACAATTAAAACAATATATCAAAAACAAATATAAAAGGTAAACTTGATTTTTTTTAAATAAATAAAAATGTAGCGGTGACACATGTCACCGGTACATTACTCCCCCCCTCACAAAAAGGAAAAGGGAGTAAATACAAAAACTGTCACGTGGTGCAGATTAGTGGCAGGTAATGTACATGATAAAAGATGTTGAGTGTATGTATATATCGTCGTTATGTACATAATAAAACAATTAAAACAATATATCAAAAACAAATATAAAAGGTAAACTTGATTTTTTAAAAATAAATAAAAATGTAGGGATGACACATGTCACCGGTACACCGTGGAGCTCTACGTCGGTGTCATCTGGACTCAGCTGAGTCCACCGTGGTATTCGGATGTCTTGAAGGCGACTGAGGCCTTCTAGGAACGTGGACCACCTCTTCTCGAAGTGTGTCGTGAGAGGCTGATCCCAGTCGGACTTTGCGAGCCACAGGTCCTGTAACATAATCTTAGCAGATATGACGACTGGAGAAATCCAGCCGAGGGGGTCAAATAGCTGCGAGACCCTGGAGAGGACTATGCGCTTGGTGGTGGGGGCTGAGAGCGCTGACGAGGTACGCTCTTGGAAGAAGAACTCATCCTTCTCTGGATTCCACATGAGCCCTAACATCTTCGTAGATTCGGACAGCTCCACGTTGGCGGCTGGAGCTGACGCCTTGGGACATTCTTCAGCAAGCCCCAGGAGTTCTGAGCAGTTTGAAGACCATTTGCTAAGTTCGAATTTGCCGCTTGCGAGCAGCTGGATCTTCGAGGGAATCGGCTCCGGCAAGTACGTCGTCGACATAGGAGTCGTGCAAAAGGCATTCGGAGCCCTTCGGGAAGTTTTTCTGCTCGAGTCGGGCCAGTTCATGGAGGACACGGATCGCAAGGTATGGTGCTGGAGCGGTGCCATAGGTGAAACTTGAAATCGTGGACTGGTTCGTTGGTGTGGGTGCGCCACACGACACGCTGGAGGTCTTGGTCATCTGGGTGGACGAGTATTTGACGGAACATCTTTACGATGTCTGCGCAGAAGACGAACCGATGATTCCACCAATTCATGATGACTGCGCCAAGATCGTTCAGCAACGGGGGGCCTGGGTGCAAGTGTTGGTTCAGCGACACCCCCTGGGCATTGAGGCGGGAAGCGTCGAACACCACTCGTATCTTGCTTCCTTGGGGACCCGACTGTGTGACGGCGTGGTGCGGGAGGTACCACACGGGTCCAGTGGGAGTCTCTTCAGCCCTATGCATATGGCCAAGTGACTCGTATTCATGCATAAACTTACAATAGCTGTGGTGTACGGATGGATCTCGTGCCAGACGCCGCTCGACGGAAAAAAGCGATCGGACTGCTTGCTTGCCGCCCGTAGGGACAGTGGAACGGCGTGGGACGCACTACAAAGCGACCGCTGGCATCTCTCTGGTAGGTGGAGGCGAAGAATTCTTCACACGCACTCTCTTCGGCGGAGAGCGCGGAGGGTGCGCCGGGAACCTCCTCGAGTTCCCAGAAACGACGGAGGTTGTGGTCTAGGTCATCCTTCACACAGCAGTGCAGAGAGGACGCCGGAGAGGAACCATCCTCGCCGACGGTTCCGGACAGAACCCAGCCGAGTGCCGTGTTCATGGCTACCACCTTGGAGCCGAGGACTGGGTACACTCCTGGACGGAGGAGCCGAAGACATCGGCTCCGAGCAGCAGACCGACCTTCATGTCCTGGTGATAGCTGGGGTCGGCCAGCTCGAGTGGCAGCAGCAGCTGCGGATCAACAGGACGGACTCTCCGTTGTGGAACGTGGGCCGTCAGACGTGGTAGTACGTAGGCGGATACCTGGTGCCACGCACCAGGTGCTGTTCTGGCTTGGCGACTTCCACTTGAGAGGAGGCCGTGGCCGAGTGCGAGGCCCCGACGCCGACGACCTTGACCTGGGAGCGCCGCCTGACTAGTCCAAGACATCAGGTGAGCAGATGGCGACCAGGGCCGTGGTCAGGAGGGCCATGGCACGGCATGTGCCTTGCCTTGGGATACGCATCTCGAAGAAGGCTTCCAGCTGCTTGAGTGTCGGCTGTTTCATCTTGTAGGCGGGGTTGACTAAGGTTTGAGTCGCATCTATGGAGGAGAGATGCAACTCCCACGCTCTGCGGGACGTGGAGTCTAGGCGACGGAGGAGCATGAACACCACGACGGCGTCCCACTTGTTCACGGGGAGCCCTAGGTGCTTGAGAGATCGCAGCTCTTCCGTTGCTCGATCGATCAGTGCACGCAGGTCGCGTGCGGACTCCTTAGGGACCTGGGGCAGGTAGAACAGCGCCGACAGATGTGCACTCACCAGGAGCCGATCGTTCCGGTACCTAGTGCAGACGGCGTCCCAGGCGCCCTGGAAGTTCGCTGTGGTGCTGGCGATGGTGCGCACTAGGAGTGCGGCCTCTGCCTTCAGGACTGCCTTGAGGAGCAGCAGCTTCTGGACGAGGCACTGAAAAGCGTCGTGGAATGTCTCCCACTCAAGATACGAACCTGAGAACTCTGGCAGCGTTATCTTAGGCAGAGGCGGAACGGCAGCCCTTGGCGGCTGCACTGGAGTGGTTACTGGTTCTGGCGGGGCTGATGGAGCTGGCGTTGGGCGGAGGGCCTCCAGGAGGGCGACACTCTCCAAGCACGCCAGTTCTGTGTTGGTGTAGTGATCCTTGGTATAGTACGCCGTGGCCTTGTAGCCCTTCTCCAACCTTAGAGTGGTGTGGTTGTCTCCCAGTGACTCTGGAGGTGAGCGAGCGCGGTGTCGATCAGCTTGCAGGTCGGTGCAATCGTCTTCTCCGACAACCGTGCTTTGAGTGCCAGCGGTAGCTTCTGGATTTTCTCCATTAGCTCCTCCTGGTGGTGCAAGATATCGGCCATCGTTGGACCTGGTGAGAACTCCCGACACGGAAACGTAACTTCACCGGCGTTGGTTTGCGGTTAGACGGAACGTTTGACAAGCGTGGCGAACACAGGAACACAGAACATGGACGGATGACACTGGATGAATAATTTGACAGGCAGAGCACGTGGTGTTGCGGTGAAAAAAGACACGGAAAATCCGGCTGATCCGGCTCGAAGGACCAAAAAATGTGAGAGATAATAGGAGTGGATGACCGGGATTCCGTGTATGGAAGATGGTATCAGAGAGCAAGGTTGTAAATCTCACTAGCACAAGATTCACCACGTACAACACTTTATTCACACACACACACACACAAATAATACGGATGTAACAATCCAAATAATAATACTGTAACAATACAATAATAATAATGTACTTAAATTCTCGGAAATAAAGCTCACAGGCTTTGGATAAAAAACACAGTTCAAGCACATGGAGCGAAACGAAAGTGCTGAACTGCGCAGCGCGATGTCTAGAACGGAACTGGCTGAACTTTTCAAATTCAGTCCTGCTATGCAGACAGGGCACAGCGCTACCAACTGCCACAAAAAGTACAGTTGACAGAGGGCGATTGTCTCGAACACATGGGTTGGAAGCTATAATATATTACCAGAATCCCAGTCTGGGTTTAGGAAAAAACGTTCCTGCACAGACAACCTATTTGTAATAAACACCATAGTACAAACCGCCTTACTAAAGAACAAAAAAGGAATCTATGCGATATTTGTCGACTTCAGAAAAGCGTTTGACTCTATACCGCACAACAAACTGTGGCCCAAACTTAATGAAGTAGGAAAAATAGTAAGATTACTGAAAAATATCTACAGCGAGGCCACAGTACAAGTTGGTGTCAACAATGAACTTACCGAAGAAACACCAATTACAAAGGGTGTGTTACAAGGGGAATGTACTAGCCCTTTACTCTTCGCCCTCTACATCTCTGATTTCGAAAAACACTTTAGAATCAAGAACCTAGAAGGATATTATATTAACCAAAAAGTCGATATCCTGACACTACAATACGCTGACGACATTGTTATATTGGCTAACTCACCAGTTGATGTAAAACATAAGATCACAGCACTAGAAGAATACTGCAAAGAACAAGAACTTGAGATTAGCGCAAACAAAACAAAAATACTACATTTCCATCAGGGGAGACCACCGCACCGACCGTTGAGATATACAATACATGTCAAGAAGAAGAAGTGAAATTTGCTAATGAGTGCGTCTACTTAGGATTGACATTCAGGACATCAGGCCACTTCACAGAAAACACTGCTCGTACCTTAAGGCGGTACACTTGTGACAAAAATATAATGAAAAAGTGACCTCGCTATATTTCAAATTGTGCCCCTGCTATAACACCTACACTGTTCATATTTTATATATGGTTAGTTAAAAGATGACTCTAGAGTGCTATGAAGCTATATTTTTTAAATACTTAATAGTTTTTTGGTAATAAATTAATAAAAACAGGCTATTTTGCCAATTTTTCACAATTTTTTTAACTAGTTGTGTAATTTTTTTGACAAAAAAACTTTCCATACCACTCTTCTGATCAATGCAAGGAATCGATTATTTCAAACAAAACTAATAAAGATGCATTAATAAAGCCACGATTTGAAATATTAAAAAGCAAAAATTAATTCTTATTTTCTCTAATTGTTGTCGCAACAATGTATTATACAAATTTTTCAGACAAATAATGTTTCGTAATTACTCATGGTAAATTTCAGATTTTTATTTTGAGCAATATAGCCATAATCGTAAATTCTGATTCTATTGCAGCAATATTGCAGTCAACAAGTGTACCGCCTTAAGTAAAGCAAGCCGTACAACAGGAGCTATTGATAGTATGTTATACAAAGCGACTACTCACTCTTGGACAACAGTAGTTAAACTGTACTCGTCCTTAATTAAACCAGTGTTACTTTACGGTGCAGAAGTTTGGGGACACTACCAAAGTGAAAATGTTGAACTGGTGGTACAAGATTTTGCTAATGGACGAATCTAGATATGTAAAACTTTGCTATAACAAACTACTGACACCAAATAATACAAACAGCACAGCTAAAAAAATTGAAGTCAATCATAACTGGACGGAGAAACTTGAATTAATGCTTAAAAGCATCAATTTCCACTGGGTATGGACAAGTCAAAACTTCCTAATACTAAAAGAAGAAATGAACAACATCATCTTTGCATATAAAGAGCTATTATACAATACTGATACCAAACATATCATAAACTCTACCTACAACAAAAATTACCAATCCTACAACATCAGTTATAATCTCCTCACCCTCAATATCCCTCATAAGATACTCCAGACCTACCTTAAATTACGCATCACTAGTCAAAAACTCTGCTACATTTTCCAAGATAATATTCGCCATAAATTTCACGTCGATGAGCTTTGTAACGTCTGCAATAGCTATGAAAGCAACGACCTAGATCACTTCCTTTTCCGCTGTCCTCTCTATTCTCCCATAAGAACAATTTTTTAAACTAAATATTCACAGGCAGCCAATTTGGAGTTAACTATGAGTACCCTACTGGCACAGCACACCAAGGAGAAGATCTACGATCTGTACTTCTACGTCCGGAACGCCCTAAAACTACGTGCTTTTGCCCTCGACTTGCAATAATTACTGCGTCACCATTTAACTAAAACATTTATTATTTTTATATAAGTTCGTACAACTGTCATTTGTTTATAATATATTTTACTTTGTATTTGTTTCTATACATCAATTTAGCTACAATGTGCTACCAACCTTTTTGTATTGAGATGTATCTCATAAGCAAAAATAAATTCTATTCTATTCTATTATCAAAATACTATCGTGTGTGGTATCAAATTAAAGGTCTTGGGAAAAGAATTCTAGTAGAAAAACAAAAATAACATTTAAATGATCGTCAATTTTTTTAATATAAATTATTCAAATTATACCGAGTTTGGTGTCAATTTAAATCGCTCGGGGAGATAAGTTTAGTAAACATGTAAAAAATGACATTAATGCGATTTTCAATTGTTTCTCAAAACATTATTCAAATTGTTTTATTCAACCAGTGGTACCAACTTTATAAACATAACTTATTTTATTTTTATTAAAATACTATCGTGTGTGGTATCAAATTAAAGCTTTCGGGGAAAATATTCTAGTAGAAAAATAAAAATAACATTTAACTGATAGTCATTTTTTTAATTATACATTATTCAAATTTTACCGAGTTTGGTGTCAATTTAAAGCTTTCGGGGAGAAAAGTTTAGTAAAAATGTAAAAAATGATATTTATGCGATAATCAATTATTATTGTTTCTCAAAAAATTATTCAAAATTGTTCAAGTGTATTATCAAATTAAAGTTCTCTGGGAAAAAAAATTTGTTGAAGAATCAATAACAACATTTAAACAATGGCCAGTTGTTTTTACTTCCCGCATTATATTCTATAAGGGTATAAGGTATTGTGACGGGTTAAAATTTTCGAGTGTGAGTTTTTAGCGAATAAGTATCAGATTTTTTTACATGGTATTTAAATTATGCCGCAGTTGGTATCAAATTAAATAGTTTGGGAAAAAATTATAAATTTATTTAAATTTTGCTGAATAAAGCATAAAATTAACGGCGTTACGAAAGTAAGTTATTAAAACTTATAGTCGGGGAAGTACTGTGGTGGACACAGCAGATTTTTTGAAAGCGAATGAGAGTACTTGGTGCGCCTAATAGCAAATTAGTATGATGTTTCGATAATTTAGTGGACTGTATTTTTTGCGGGATAGAGGAGTGTCCAGCCAAATCACATGTTTTGAAGGATGTGAAAAATAGGAACATACCTTGGATACTGTCTGCCACCCTTGTAGTTGACGTAGGCAGTCCTGGGCCCTTCTGCTGGTACTAATCCTCGGACTATTTAAGCGGGAAGTGCTGACTATCATGCACTATTGTGCACTCACAGATTCACACTTAATACACTAATTCACTTAAACTATTATTACTAAATTACACAAATATCTTATGTGAAATAATATGATGCGAGAGTTACTTATAAAAAGCGAGCGAGAAAATTAAGCGGCACGTTCGATCACAATAAATGTTTATTTGCGACTGATAATTGTTTATGCGCGCGTCTTGTGACGAACTAATAAAGTTTATCTGAGGTGTCGGGGTAGGTAAAGATCTCTACCAAGACAATAGACTAGGAAAGTGTGACGTCACACCGCCTTGTGTTGCCATAGCAACACTTTCCAAACAAAAATTTAGATCCATTTGGTTAGCATAGACGATTGGAAGAATATATTGTTATTTTATCTATACAGTTAGCATTTAACTTTAAATCTACGGTACGTTATACCTTATGTATTAATGAACCTATTTTACCAATTTATTTAATTTAAATACAAATAGTAGGTTTCATATTTGTATTAATATCTTATAATCAGATCAACATTTAACACTTTTTTCCTTGTAAATTGAACTAATATTTATTTAATTATTTATTGAGAAAGATGTGTTTGACAAGCTGGTGGAAGTAGAAGGTCTTGATTCACCATGTTCTATATCATTTAGTACCTAATATTTATTTTTATTTTTTGAGAAATATGTGTCTGATAAGCTGGTGGAAGTAGAAGATCCTGATTCACCATGTTCTATATAATTTATTGAAGAAATAGAAGGTCTAGATTCATCGTATTTTAAATCAGGCATTGACGATGTAGTTGGTCTGTATCATTCATTACAGTCAGGTGCGAAACACATAACCATGGTCTAAAATACAAATTTTTATTATAAAAATTAAATTATTAATAACAAACAATACCACAAAACAAAATAATACACTTTGAATGGTTGAAAACATTATAACCTCAAAATATGATGTTTTAAATCAATATAGTAATCATACTAGTTGTATTTAAATAAAATAAATTGGTAAAATAGTTTCATTAATACATAAGGTATAACTTACCGTAGATTTAAAGTTAAATGCTAACTGTATAGATAAAATAACAATATATTCTTCCAATCGTCTATGCTAACCAAATGGTTCTAAATGTTTGTTTGGAAAGTATTGCTATGGCAACGGCAACACAATGGCGGTGTGACGTCAGCACTTTCCTAGTCTATTGATTAGCTCCCTGGAGGTATGTTTCTGGGGATACATTGGTGCGAAAGGAATCACGTAAATATGGCGTGAACATCCTCCCCGGCTTGGAAATCTCCAAGAATCAAATTAAAGAGAGAAGAAAAAAAAAACTTAAATACTAGTTAATTATTAACCGACCAAACAAACTAAAACTAAATTATAATTCGCGATTTTACTGTGTTGGAATCGGGCAAAGTTTGACAACAGGGTGTTTAATAGTTCCCTTTAGCGTTCGAACCAACGCAACGCGAATAATTCCATCCTTACCGGGATAAACGTCCTCAATTATACCTGCCGGCCAGTGGAGCGGGGGCGTGTTATCCTGGTGCAGTAAAACAATGGTACCGATTCTTAAAGATGATTCGGGCGTATTCCATTTTTGTCTAATTTGAAGAGTATGTAAATATTCTAAATGCCATTTTTTCCAATAAGATTGAACTAAATGATCTAATAGCTGTTTACGTTTTAACAAATTGATTTGATCGGCATTAAGCTCATAAGCGGGTAGATATTGCAGTGGTGTAGACATTATAAAATGAGCTCCGGATGCGGTTCATCGCTTAATAAACACAACGGACGTGAGTTTAATAAACACTCAATCTGCGTGAGTAGTTCCTCATAACTGAAGAGTTGCGAGCCTATAACTCTATAAAGATGAGTTTTAAAGCTTTTTATGTTTGATTCCCATATGCCTCCGAAGTGGGGGGCACGCGGCGGAATAGTTTTCCATATGATGCGGTGATTATTGCCCTCATGATGAAACCGTTCTTGCATCTCTGGTGATTCTAAGAAGGTGTATAATTCATCGAGCTGTCCCTTTGCCCCGATGAAATTTGTCCCGTTGTCTGAATAAAGACACGCGATCGGACCCCGTCTGGACAAAAGCCGTTTGAGAGCGTCGAGAAAACCGTCTGAAGTTAAATCTGACGTTAGTTCAATATGAACAGCCTTTGTGGTTAGACATACGAAGATACATATATATGCCTTTTGACTTTTGATGCCGCGGCGACGCGCTAACGTAATAGGTATAGGGCCAGCATAATCGACACCCGTTTGAGTGAACGCTTTAGCTTCTTGAACTCGAAAAGCCGGAAGATCTGCCATTAGGGGTGCAACATTGGTTGGCGCGGCTTTAAAGCATGTATTACATAATCGAATGCGTTGTCGTATAATATTGCGAGCGGATAGAATCCAATATCTTAGGCGTAGTAATGATATAACCAGATGCGAACCTGTATGACAATTATTCATACGGTGATAGTGATCTATAATCAAATTCACTATATGATCATGGCGCGGTAATAATATTGGGTGACGGTTTTCAAACGGTATATTCGCATTACATAATCGCCCACCGACTCGGATAATTCCTTGTGAATCTATGAAGGGTTTTAACTTTCTGAGCGATGCGGAAGGTAAACCTTTAGTTTTAATTAAGTGAAATTCTGTTTTAAAATATACCATTTGTAAGGTGCGGAGAACAGCAATTTCTGCCATTTGTAAATCAGATGCATTTATAGATGCAGAGCGTGGTATTTTCTTTAGAAATTTTAATATGTATACTACAATGCGTAGTAGTTTACACCAAGAAGAGTGTCGAAGAGAGAGTTCGTAGATTGGCCGTTTCTCATCGTACTTTGACGATAAAAATGGTTCAATCGGCCATTCTGATATGGGAGAAGATGCCCAGGGTGGACCGTGTCCACCATAATGGATGATCTTGCAACTGCGACGGTAGAAGTCCCCGTGAAAGACAGTCGCTGGGATTTTCTTTCCCATTAATATGATAAAAATGGTTTGCTGCGAGATTTTCGTGAATTTTTGTGACACGATTGGCCACAAATACTTGCCAGCGATGCGGTGCGGAATGGATCCAGGATAACGCAATAGTCGAATCCGAGAACGCATAAATGTTATCTATTGGATAGCGAGTGTAAAATGTGTTGAAGACGACACGGACTAACTGTGAAAGCAGCAACGCAGCACATAACTCTAAACGTGCGAGTGATATAGTTTTTACGGGAGCTACCTTGGATTTAGCGCATACTAAATTAAATGTGATTGTGCCAGATGGGCTAGTTACATGTAAATATACCGCACAACCATATGCCCTCATGCTGGCATCGCCGTATGCAACAATGTTCACAGTGCAGCCATGTGTGACGTCGAGATGTCTGGGAATTGACAAATTTGATAGAAGTGAGAGTTCTGTCTTAAATTTTATAAAACGATCAACAATGACTTGTGGAGGAATGTCATCCCAGCCAATGTTAGCGAGCCATAGCTCCTGCATTAGGAGCTTAGCATAGAGGATAACTGGAGCAACCAAACCTAATACATCGAATAGTCGTGCGATTGTGGAGAGAATAATTCGCTTTGTACAATCCTCTTGAACGGCAGATGCCGTGAAACAAAAATTATCTGATGCTGGAAGCCATTGCATTCCCAATATCTTTACGCTATTGCCATCTGAGAATTTCACAGCGGCTCGATGCGATTCTGGTAGAGAAGCCAGCAACTCTGGAGAATTGCAGGACCATTTCAATAAATCGAATCCACCAGATTTGAATAAGCTAATTAATTGTTTAGACAAATGTATGCCCTCTTGTATTGAGTTGACGGATGTATAGCTCCTGCGATGCGGTTTTTGATGCGAGTGGAAAGCGTATATTTTCATCCGATGCTAAAAATGGACTGCTAAAAATGGACTTGAGCGGAGGCCAAAGGCCACGGAATTGAATTGAAATATGCGATGCGGTTCAGAGTCGTCAAAGCGGAAGAGTATCCTTTGATACTTCCTGTGCTCTTCGCGGAGTAATATTCGTAGATACATTTGTTGTATATCTGCGGAGATTGCGATGGAGAATAAACGAAAATTCGAAAGTAACGTAAACAAATCGGCTTGTAAATTGGGTCCTGTATGAAGCAAATCGTTTAGAGAGTATCCGGTGTCTGTCTTAGCACTAGCATCCAGAACTATTCGACATTTTGTTGTGGATTTATCGGGTCGAACTATGGCATGATGCGGAATAAAATAACCCTCGTGAAGAGTGTTGTCATTAGGTTGTATCTCTGATAAATAATTTTTATCTAAATATTCTCTAATAACCGAGTTATATGCTTGCCGTAACTCTGGATTTGCCTTAAATTTACGTTCTAATGTGCCAAGTCTGCGTTTAGCTATGCAATGCGAATTCCCTAACCTACTAGGGCTGTGTTTAAATGGTAAACCTACTGTATACCTACCACTATTATCGCGCTGTACACTGGAAGAATATAAATTCTCGCACTCTATGTCTTCAGCACTAGATGTGCTTTGCGTAGGAAGTTCTTCCAACTCCCAAAATTTATTTAAACTTGCGTCAAGGGCGTCACTTGACAGTAAGGGACCAAAGGACCACGATGTCTCTATGGGCTTTGACATAGGTATTTCACCTATAAGAATATATCCGAGCGTTGTCTCGAGTGCGGGAGGCATAATTGCTGAAGAAGTTGATGGCATTACCCGACCTCCAAGAAGAAGATAAGGGAATAACAGCCCCTAATAAAGCATCTATCTCACCTGGCATGTTCCAGGTTTCGTCTGCCATTGGCACATCTACTAGGTAGTCGAGAACAGATTTATCTATGTAGGCTGTAGGTAATTGTTCGGTTAACTGGGCTACAACAATTAAATTTATATTGTACTGATCATTGGAAATACGCGACTTAATTGTCAAAGAAGTATATCCAATGGTTGGGGTGGAATTAGAGCCTACAATCTTAATCGAGTTATTATGAAGCGGGGTTATAGAGAGGTTCAGTTTCTTACAACAATGTAAGCTAATTAGATTATTTTGAGATGCACTATCTACAAGACATCGAATCAATGTTGGTTCATTGTTGTGTGAATAAGCATAAACTTGAGCGGTGGCCAAGAGAATTGTACTAGCGGTCGAATTACTACGGGATTTTGAGTCATATGTTTGTCTTGTTGTGGTGGCGGTGACAGAACTGACTGACTGAGAACCGACAGTTAGCGCAACTATCCCCGGGTCAGCTGATGCTGACGTGGAAGAGTGAGGATGCGCATGTGCGGTCAACTGTGTGCGGAGTGAATTTTCGGCAACGCCAGCGGCGGAATAATTTGCAGCGGGTTGTTGGGTGACTACTTTGTCAAAATGAATAAGCGAATGGTGCTTTTGGTTGCAATATTTACATCGTGATTGTGAATTACATTGAGAGTGCGTGTGTTTCACACTCAGACAATTAGTACAGAATTTGTTGGATTTGATGTACTCAAATCGAGCTTTAACAGAAATATTTTTAAATTTGGGACATTCATACAAGCGAGTGTGTCCGGATTGATTGCACATACTGCACGACGTAGCGTTATCATTACTGCAGGTAATTGCAAATGAGTGTGATGGTGCAACTGTTAGGTTGCGTGCTCGTGGGGTTGAAGAGACGACTGGCGAGGGCTTTATGCTGGATTGTGTGTAGTTGCGCGTATTTGGTGTACCTAGAGTAGTTCGTTCCAAGATTTTTACTTGATGCCTTAAATATTCAATAAATTCATCAGATGTAGGTATCTCTTTATCACGCATCAACATTTCAAAGGCTTGTACTAGCTGTGTGTCTACCTTCTTTAACGCAATATGCATTAAAATAAAATCTGTTAAGTCTGCAATACCTAACTACTTAAGAGCGGCTATTGATGAAGCGAATCTTTCCACCAAATTATTTAAATTGTTTGCACCGCTACTACCGCGCGTTTGTCTTGATATTTTTTAACTAAACTAGTCCAAATAGTAGAGTAATTTTCTTCCTTTGGAATAACACCTGCGAATACGGCTAACGCCTGTCCACTCAACCTGCCGAGAAGATACTGAACACGCTGCGCGTCATTTAAATTTGGGTTATTATGTACATTAATGTTAAATGCATTATAAAATAAGGGCCAATTTTTTGGCTTGCCATCGAAGTTCGGTAATTCTATAGGCGGGAGTTTTATAGAAAACTGCGGTTTGGATACGAACGACTTATCTTTGCGGGATTCCAACAATTTTGATCTTTTTTTTTTAATTGGGTAGGAGAGAATGCTCATGCACACCTGATATGATGCCTGAGCAGCACATATCCCCCGAAAGGTATAGGTAGTGTGGGACTCTGTCAAGGCCAGCCTACCCACTAAACTCTCCCGTCCCCTAGCCCGATCAAGAAGTGGTACCGCTTTCGCATTTCCTCTCCTTGTCGTTGTCAATTATTTGTTTCATTGGTTGATCTTATATTCGTCAGACTCTTACCGTCAACTCGGCCTTCCTCTCATCTTGCTCTTTGCATCGCATTATTCTGCAGAAGATCTCACTTAATTCTCCCCACTTTTCGGGGCTGCTGACCATTTCCTGGATTATGTTTCTCTTTGAGATATCTATGTTTTGTCTTAAGTCCTCCCATCTTGGGCAGACAAACATTGTATGCTCTGCTGTATCTACTTGCTCGCAGTAGTTGCACAGGTCGTTTTGTGTTTTGCCAATTCTTTTAAGGTACGCCTGGTAGCACCCATGGCCAGTCAGGCACTGACTTAGATGGAAAGTTATTTCCCCATGGGCTCTTGTGACCCATGGAGTGATGTTTGGCATTAATTCGTGCCGCCACTTGTTCCCCTCATTTTTATCCCATTCCACTTGCCATTTCTGTACCCGTGTCTCCTTAATGGCTCTCCTCACTGCCGGTGTTGAGGCATAGCCTACCATCCTTTCTTCCACAATAATGTGGAGTGGTGTCAGTCTTGCTAATAGCTCGGCGGCTATCGAGGAGGTAGTCCTATATCCTTGGCTGATTCCAAGGGCCAGTTTCCTGTTGGCACTTCGTAGGATTTCCTTGGTCTGCTTAAACCTTAGAGCCACTCCCCAGACGGGTGCCCCGTATAGAATAATACTTTGTGCAGCAGAAGCCAGGAGCCTTCTCTTATGTTTGGTCCAGAGAGGCGCGGGAAAAGTCTCCTTAGCGCGTTTATCGCCTTGTTGGCCTTCGCCGTTGCCTGTCTTACATGAGGGAGGAATGTTAGATTTTTATCGAAAACCATCCCTAGGTATTTGACAGTCGGCTTTGGCGCTATCTCTACATCGCCCACGAGAAATCTTACGGGGCCACATCTTTTTTTACCTATTAGCAGGATTGCCTCCGTCTTACTAGGTACTATTTCAAGACCATTTCTCTCTATCCATTCCTGGATTAGCACTAGGGCGTGGTTTGTTTTTGCCACTAGCTGATCCTCATCCTTGCCCACTGACAGTACTGCCAGATCGTCGGCGAAGGCTAGTAGTTGAACATTATGTGGAGTCTTAATGTTCAGAATTCCATCATAGAATATATTCCACAATGTTGGGCCCAGGATGGATCCTTGTGGTACTCCACATGTCATGGGGTATCTTTTATTACCGTGAACTATCCACCTATTATCTAGGTAGGAACCGACGATGTTAATTAGGTACTCTGGGATCATTTTATTCTCCATTGCAGTTATTACGAGTTGCCAAGGAACTGAATTAAATGCATTTTTAATGTCAACCGTAACCAGGGCGCAAAGACCCCTTCCTTTTCTTCTATTTTTGTCCATCTCGCTTTTCGCCCTTTCATACACCACCCTCATCGGTTGTAGGGCAGACTTTCCTGCTCTAAATCCATATTGGTGTTGGGATAGTTGCAAGTTTTCCTCCATATGTTTATTGATTCTTGCACATATGATCTGCTCGAAAAGTTTGTTGATGCTGTTCAGTAGGCAGATAGGCCTGTAGGCTGAGGGTTCGTTTAAGTCGGTCTTGCCCGGTTTTGGTACAAGGATCAGATCCGCGACTTTCCACTCCTTCGGGTAGACCCCGGTAGTTAAAATGTTGTTCATAGTCTTCTGTAGCCACTCCGGCTTCGAAGTTGCTACTAGCTTTATGATTTCCGGTGGGACGCCGTCTGGGCCAGGTGCCTTATGACATCTTATTCTTATCCCTGCTGTTATTATTTCATCGGTTGTTATTGGATCTATATTTGGTATCTGTTTTGATTTCCATTCTTTTGTGGCATGGGTTGGAAATAGATGGTTGACTATTTTGTCCACTGTTGTCTGCTCTGGACTGATAGGTACTGTCATGCCTGTTCTTTTAGCTATAAGCTGATACGGCCTTCCCCAGACGTCGTGTCAATAAGTTCAATCCATTTTTTTCTTCTCTCTTTTAATTTCTAGGCTTAGCTGCTTTCTCGCTTTTTTGTAGGTAGATTTTGCCTCCATCACTTCTGGTCTATCATTTGCTGATATCCTTGCTTTGACCCGCTGGTAGTTTCTTCTACTGTGTATACATATATTTCGCATCTTGGCTATTTCGGGTATCCACCAATAAACTGGCTTCCTGGCACCTTCAATATTGACTTTTTTCATTGTTTGTTGGCAAAATGCTTGAAGCTTATCATTCAGGTCGCTGCTAGATCCAGTTGCTGGCAATAGAGCTGCTGCTTCTACTGCCTTCGTCTTACCTAGAGTCTTGGTGTTCCATCTTATTTTATTTTTATTCTTATTGTTTGGGTCTGGGTCACAGTTCACCACTTCAAACATTATATGTCTATGTGGGCTGAAGCACTCTTCCTCTACGGCTACCCTCCAGTTTTGCACTCTATTTGTCAACCTCTCTGAACAGGCAGTCAGATCTATAAATGAAGTGCCATTTGCATTTGAGAAGGTAGGAGTGTTTCCCGTATTACATACATAGAGGTCATGTCGGTGTAGAGTTTCGGAAATCAGGAGTCCTCTGTTATTTCTTATTGGAGATCCCCAGTCTTCGTGTTTGGCGTTGAAGTCTCCTGTGAGTATTGTGTCCTTCTGGGTTTGATTCAACGTATCGTCCAGGTTTTGTAAGAAATCTTCATATTCTTGTTTGGTGCTGTTTGGGCTTATGTAACATACCAGAATTCGTACTATCTGTGTTTCTATTGCCGTAATGTTCTTTGTTGATTGTAGGTTGCTGATTTTTACCCGGTTATTATTGGCGATATATATATATATATATATATAGCAGTATCTATAGACGGACTATTTTTACAATATATCCATCCTCTTTGACCTTTTACGCCATTTATATTTGGTTCTGATGCTACCACCAGGTCGATTCCGCTGTTTTTTACTACCCACATGGCAGCATTGTGGGCGTCCCTGCTTCTATTTAGATTCGCTTTCAGAATCTTCATTATCCGTTTGGAGTGAAGTTATTGACGGCCTCCGTCCGCCCTGCGCCCTATTTCTCTTTTCCCTGACGATTTTCCTAAACTTGGGGCAACCCATGGTGCCCGTTTTGTGACTGTTAACATTCTTCTTTCCGCACGAGAAGCATATGGGTGCCTTTGGGCAGGGTCCTGAATGTCTATCCTCACCGCATGTACTGCACTTATTTCTTCTGTCGGTGCCATTGCATTTAGCCTCTTTGTGGCCCATCTCATAGCACTTATTACAGCGGATCACCTTAACTCGCTCCCTTATGTAGCATACATTTAGTGCTATCTGGATCATACCTAGGTTTAGTAGGTTTTCTGCAAGGGTTTTTGGTGCCTTGACTGTTGTGGCTCTTTTCCCCCCATAGCTTTCTCGGAGTGGGGAGGTTTCTACTTCCTCGACGCTTTGTGGGCTTAGGGCTAGTGTGATGGCTTCTCTTACTTCCTTTTCCGTGGTAAGGGCGTCCATACCTGATATTATCAGGATGACCTTAGCTTCGCCGCTGGCTGGTCGAGCTGTAATTTTACCACCAATTTTCTCCTCTACTACTTCTTTTAATTCTACTAGTTTGTTGCATCCTTCCTTCATTACAATCACTGCGTTGCCTTGTTTTGTCTGCCTTATTGTCTCGATCTCTGTTCTTCCGTACGAGGTCCATTTTTATATCCGTCATATGCCTGAGGGTGTCCGCGTAAGATTTCCCTTCTTTCTTTGCAATGATTACTGCATCTGTGTTTAACTGTCTACTTCTTGTTTTTTGTGGTCCTTTTTTGGTGCCTCGTTTGTCCCTGTCCTGTGGCTGCGTGTCGTTGCTTCTCCCTTCTTCGTTCAAATCCTGGCTTGACCCTTCTCTAAAGGCAACCCTACTGCCTCTTCTTGCTTTCTTCATATTATAATAGTAGCATGCCTGGATGCCATTCGTTTTCAGGATACATCTTAACATTTTCTTTATTTGGAGTTCGTATGTTGGGTTGCACGCTACGACGGCCAATTCTACTACCCCCTTTGATCTCATTTTCTCGAAATTTTCGTTGAGTGAGGTGAACATGCTTTCCCACTCCTTTACCATTATTATGCCCTTTGGTCTCTTTATACTTATGATCATAAGTTTCTCATCCTTTTCGTCTTCTCCTTCCATGTTTAGGTTGCTGCTACAATTCAATGTAGCAGAGTTAGTTAAGTCTACCTTTCTGTCTACCAGTTTTTTCCCTGAAGGTATGTATTCTCTTATGTACTTTAGTATACCGTGATCAGTTTTATCATCCTCCCACTGTATCAGAAGAAAATTTTCTTTTCCCTGCGTGCACGGGTTCCCGTTTGCCATCTTAATCGGTAAGTATGCCCTATTTGGCCAATCTTCTTGCATTACCTGCCAGGTGTTGGCAAAAGTCTGTTCTTCTTGATCGATTTTGGACGCATATCTAGTCATCCAATCGTCTACTGCATTTGTTTTCGTTGCCTGGGTGTAGCTTTTATGTTCACTTGTGTTCTTCATTTCTTCTATTTTCTTCTCTAGGGCTGCAATTGTAGCCCTATTCTCCGCCTCTATCTTCATTCTCATCACTTGAATGTCTCTTTCTTTCATGTCTTCTAGCTTTTTTTTGATAATACATAGGTCTTCTTCTTGTTTTTTCATTAGTTTATTTTTTATTTCCTCTATGTCTCTTACTTTCCTTTCTTCGAGATCATTTTTGAAACTCATCATCTCTTCTTCCTGTTTTTCAAAGAGTTTCCTCTTTACTTCTTCTAGTTGCTGTGCTCCAGATACGCCTTTGGATCTCTTGGCTGATACCTTCATTACTTTAACCAGCGAGTAGAATGAGCTATGTACTTCTCTTGTCTTTGCTTTGATTAATCTCGCAGTAGTTGGAAACTCTCTTTCTACCAGTGTTTCGAGGTTGCATAGGAGGTCACCTAGTTCCCTCATCCTTTTCTCTTCCTCCTCGTTGGATGAACTGTCTATCCCTTCTCCAGGTACCCCCTCGCATTTACGCCATCGTTTACTTGTGTCTTGACCTTGTCCGTTCCGGTATTCCTCAAGAATATGTCGTACAGTTTCGTGTCTTGTTTACTCCTCGATGGTACTGGGCCTCCTGTGGTTGTTGTATCCCTGCTAGTTGTTGTGTCTCCATCTTTCATAGCCATATCAATGCCTATTCTAGTAAGCGAGTTGATCCTCTTAATGATAGGATTGCCATCCTCCTCTCCGTATTTCTTCCTCTTCTGGTTACCTTGCTCCGCCAGCTCTGCGCTCGTTGCAGCCTTTATAGCCTCCTCATATGAGCAGGTAGAAAGAGCACGCGTCCTTGCCGGGGAGCGCTGTAGTCCTCTACCGGCAAAGGGGTTGACTTGCTTCACTTCTACTATATTTGGTGTACCTTGTTCTTCTACTGCTTCTCTCGTATCCGTTTCCATCGCTAGGGTCGTCTCCGTTTGGGGTTGTTGTTCCGCGACGGGCGCAACCCCTGCGCCCGAAGCATCCGAGGCTTATCCTATTGAATCGAGAACCCTTTCATTAAAGCTGGGTGGTGGTTAGCCCTCCCAACCGTCGCTAGGTTGGTCCCTGCGGGGGCGCTACTCCCCATAGCCGAAGCTACTCCTCCAGGGGGTTGGTTTAATTTCGGTGTGTCCTTCACCTAGACAGATTGTCTTCACCACGACTATCGAGATCTGTCCTCCCGGGTTTGAAATCAGAGTTCCCTCTCTTAGGTGTAAACCGCCCGCTCCGGGTCAGACGCTACACCTGCTGGATGCTCTCGGTCTTCCGGCCACCGGTGAGTTCCGGCCCGCCGTACTAAGCCTCCCCCACCACGACAAGGTGGCACCCATCGGGAGGGAACAATTTTGATCTAGCATGTTGTAGACGCGAGTAAATATCTTCGAATGCTTTCCACGTTTTATAACTAGGAACAAATGTTTCGTCATTTTGAGCACTAAGATCATTATATTGATCATTGACATCATTGAATTGATCATATAATTTTTCGAGGTTGGAAGTTTGTGCCAGAAAATCTTCTTGAGCTCTTGTTTCTGATAAAGTGCTCTTTTTTGAAAGATCATAAAGTGCATTAATATGCGTAAATATAGTGCCACGTACTTAATTTAATAATTTTAAATTTATAATAGAAATTATGGCAAAACTTAAATAAATCAATTTACCTACCGCAAATTGGACTCCCAAACAACTGCACCGGCTAGCGACTTGCGGAGAGGGGATGGGTAACAGTGAACTAAATTTGTTTATAATAAATTCTTGTTGGACGCCAGGTATTTTGATACTGGTGTACCCAATCAAGAACAAAATACCAAAACGAAAGCTGAAATAATAATTGGATACACGGATTGAGTGATAAGGTAGCGTATGAAATAGAGTAATTTTGAAATAAGATATCGAACCTTAGAATTAACAATTTTAGGTTATATTGCAAATTCAAATAACGTATGGAAAATATTGTAGAATAAACAGAGTACAATAAATTTTGAAAACAACTTAAAGCTAAATGGAATAAATGAATGAAATGGAGGTGAAATGATTGCAATTCTAAATTAATAATTAATTAATGAATGACATAAACAATTGACAAAATCATATGTCCGTAGGCAGTGGCGTCGTAATAAATTGCTGAAGGTTGTATGATCGAACCAAGCCGTAAATAAAGTTTAACAAAATCTCAGACTCAAATCAAGGGTTCGATCCTCAATGTAACAAATAACAAAAATAAATTTAGTGCCTAAATGACAAGGGAGAAGCACAAATTTCGACTGCACAGTGCCCTGAATGACACGGCACTGTGGCGGAAAGTGACGTTACCGCGCAAGCGTACAACACAACACTGAAGTTCCGCAAAATTATGAGTTTAGGTGAAATATTATGCGTAATTCGTACTCATCTTTACTTCTGATGACGGAAACTACGGTGATGACGTCCACTACGATGGGTGTGCGACTTGGAGTACTTCCCCACGATCAGCGGCATACGGTCGTAAGCGGTACGGGAGGCCAAGCCACGGTACGAGTTGTCAAAAGGCGCGAAGCCACAATTAAAGTTCGCTGAACACTTTTCAGAAACTCACGGCACTACTCGCAGTTATACAAAATCCCCTATTTGACTGTAGGGTGACAACAGGATGACCCCAACGCACTAATAATGCTCTAGATTCCACAATGGGGCACCCCGACTCGGCTATCACCACGTGTAGCACTAAGATCCTCCTCAACGGAGATTTAAATCTGATGATAATGATGTGACTGTTCACTAACGATAACTGGATCACGCAGACTTTAATAATTTTTGCACAGAAGTGGTGTAGCACTACGTTATAGGCCCGTGAGCAAGTTTACTTCTTTTCGGTTCAACGGTTGGAGACAAAAAGCCAAGAAGCAACATCGGTCGGTCGCGACAAACCGAAAACGTTAATTTAATTAAATAAACTTTTAAATCTAACAGGGCTGTATTTAAATAATTTTTAATTTAAATAAATATTATTATTTTTGAAAAATAAAACGTTACAATAGTTTCTCTTTTGGCTTTAACTGACAACAGTTTCTGTTTTTCAGACATTGTGTTAAGTTCGCAATGCAAGAAAAGACAGGAATTTCTGGCAAAAACTTCGCACGTTTAGCAAGCGAGCGGTTACAAAAAAAATGAAATAACGGTCGTTTTACTATAAAAAAAACGGTTAAATCAAATAACGGATAATTAATCAAATAACGGTTAATCGATCCGGCTCGAAGGACCATCAAATGGTGCGGCTAATAGCAAATTAGTATGATGTTTCGATAATTTAGTGGACTGTATTTTTTGCGGGGTAGAGGAGTGTCCAGCCAAATCACATGTTTTGAAGGATGTGAAAAATAGGAACATACCTTGGATACTGTCTGCCACCCTTGTAGTTGACGTAGGCAGTCCTGGGCCCTTCTGCTGGTACTAATCCTCGGACTATTTAAGCGGGAAGTGCTGACTATCATGCACTATTGTGCACTCACAGATTCACACTTAATACACTAATTCACTTAAACTATTATTACTAAATTACACAAATATCTTATGTGTAATAATATGATGCGAGAGTTACTTATAAAAAGCGAGCGAGAAAATTAAGCGGCACGTTCGATCACAATAAATGTTTATTTGCGACTGATAATTGTTTATGCGCGCGTCTTGTGACGAACTAATAAAGTTTATCTGAGGTGTCGGGGTAGGTAAAGATCTCTACCAAGACAATTGATTAGCTCCCTGGAGGTATGTTTCTGGGGATACATTGGTGCGAAAGGAATCACGTAAATATGGCGTGAACAGTTCTGATAAGCCTTAATTGTTCTTAATAAAGCTGTAATTAATTTTGTTTGTGTGACGTACATGTATAACTGACAATATTCTCAAACCATGGGGCTGGAATTAAAATCTACTTATGTAAAATAAACTGTTTCTAAATGTTACAAAATATAAAATACAATTTGGTAGTTTCTTTATTCCTGTAAGTAAGAATACACGTAAAACGCATTATTGTGACGTAGATGTATCGATACGTAAAATCTCAAATATTTATAGAACTATTAACTTTTTGAAAACTTTTTTCATGGCAATAACTCTTTTTTGAGGTCTCCTTTCAATATAATTGAATGGATTGCTAATTTGCTACTATGGTAAAGTACCCTATTACAAATAACGCAAAAACAAGTACATTAAAAAATGATATTATAGGAAAATATCCTTAAATTTTTTCGGTATTTACACACCT
The DNA here is from genome assembly GCA_947534325.1 of Agonum fuliginosum. Classification (NCBI taxonomy): domain Eukaryota; kingdom Metazoa; phylum Arthropoda; class Insecta; order Coleoptera; family Carabidae; genus Agonum; species Agonum fuliginosum. Next base: position 19,836,002 of record OX384036.1, read on the forward strand.
GGTGTAGATGGGAGATCGCAAAAGAACATCAGTGTTGGATGCTGGCAGCTAGAAGGTCCCTGTATGCCTAGACGACAGTCGCGGGACGCGGGACAACACTCGAGAAAGAAGAAACGGAACATCTATCCTGTTGTGCAGCAACATCGAAAGGAAACTGGCACTGGTCATCTCTCTCCTGGTAATTACAATTAGGACATGGAAAGTCGCTCAAGTAGATCTTCCTGAGCCACTCCTCGCTCTAGATAAACCTTATCAAATTTAAAAGACAGAAACTTTAAAAACCTACGATGGATACGATCATACCTAGAACAAATTCAAGGTACTATGTAATGTTCTCATATCCTACTGCTAGAACTAATTTAGAAATAAATTCACTTATACGTCGTCTCTGTAACCTCTATAATACTGTTTGTTCATTCAGTAAATAGTGATATTGACATCTTCTCAAATTTTGCAATTCAGTTTAACCGTAATCTATTATTGTTGTATTCTATGAATTAAGTTAAATTTAAATCTTTTTATTACTGTCTTGTTAAATGTCAATTGTGTTATTTAGTATGCTGAAAATATTCAATAAGGTAATAGATGAAGAAACAGTACCAGAAGATTGGCAAGTAGGAATTATAGTCCCGATATATAAGAAAGGAGACAGTAAGGAATGTAAGAACTATAGAGGAATAACCCTACTAAGTGTACCGGGCAAACTATTTGCAAGAATTATAGAAGGACGCATCAGGAACAAAATTGAGAATACACTAGAAGAGTCACAGTGCGGATTCAGACCAAATAGAGGGGTACAGGATCACATTTTTACTATTAGACAGGGCATAGAAAAGGCGAGACTAACAGACAGGGAACTACACCTATGTTTTATAGACTTAGAAAAGGCATTTGACAGGATAGTCAGACCAAAAGTGTGGGAATGTCTAAAAACAAGAGGAGTAGAAGAGCAAACAATACAGTGTGTTAAAAGTCTATACAATGTAAATAAAAACTATGTAAGAACGCGAAACAACAGGTCGGATACTTTCAACACATACGTAGGACTGATACAAGGATGCATCTTAAGCCCTCTTCTATTTACACTGTACCTAGACGAAGCCATTAAAAATATAAAGGACAAAATAAAATCTTATAAAGTAGGAACCTGGAAGATGAAACCAGTAAACATAAATATCCTATGCTATGCGGATGACATGATAATTCTGGCAGAAAATGAAGTAGACTTAGAGAGTAATATCAACATGTTGAATAACGAACTAACAAAGTGGAACATGAAAATAAACACAGAAAAAACCAAGACAATGAAAATAAACGGAAATGGAAATACGCAGACGATAACAGTAAATGGAGACGTGCTGGAACAAGTGGACGCTTTTACATACCTGGGAGCGATTATAAGCGAAAAAGGAACTTTAGACCCAGAATTAGAGGAAAGAGTGGCAAAAACAGGGCGGCTATTTAATTCCCTAAAATATAAATTTCTTGGTAAAAAAGAAGTGCCGAAACAAACCAAAATAGGAGTTTTTAAGAGAGTGGCAGTGCCCATACTAACATATGGAAGTGAGTCGTGGACAACACAGAAAAGGCACCAAAGCAGACTACAAAATGTGGAAATGAGATTTTTAAGGAAAATAGAGGGGAAAACAAAAATGGATAAAATAAGAAACGTAACATACAGGAAGAATCTAGGTACAAAATCTGTGGAACATACAATTCAAGAAGGGCAGCTTAGATGGGCAGGCCATCTAAATAGAATGAACGAAGAAAGGTTAGCAAAACAAGTACATGCAGCGAGATCACACGTAAAGAGGAAGATAGGCAGACCAATAAAAACGTGGGAAGAAGAAATAAAACAAGCGGCAAAACAAAGGGGAGTGAACTGGTACGAGGCTAAAAGAAGTATGCAAAATCGCCAAGCATGGAAAGAAATATGGAGAAGGAACCCTGAAGACTGGAATACAGAGCAGACATAACCACAGGAATCGCCTTACACCGAAAGGTAGAAAGGCGCAGGATTAAGTAAGTAAGTAAGTATGTATTATTATTAATGCCATGTATCAATTTAAATCAAATACGGTATGTATTTATATTTTCCTGTTAATGTATTTAGCCCTTATTAATTGGGACATTAGTCCTGTTTGAGTGGTATTGAAATTTCATTAAATAAATAAATAAGAGCCAAGCACTGGTAGGCATAGTGCGGATACCAAATTAAACATGAGTATTCCAGTTTGCTCAAGACATACGCAAAATATACCTAATGATTTTAATACGGTTTTTAATTTTAATAATTATGAAGCCTAAAGTCTTACTGGCAGCAGTGGAAACATTATTATTTTGTTCGGTAAAGCTAAGATCCGACGCAAAAGTAACTCCTAAGTCTTTAATCATAATTTTACGTGAAATAGGTATCGTGTTCATATGATACGGGTGATGCACCGGTGTAATTCTTCCTCAACAGGAGTAATCATAAAAGAAGAATGATTGGTACATTCGTCTGATGATGTGTATGGTGAACTGATGGAATAAAAATGAGAGAAGAATTCAGCAAACGCATTAGTCCAGTAGCCTTGTTATGGTTATAATGGGCCTAAGTTGCATCAAGTGGTGGTAGTAGGTTTCTATTTTTTTTCTTGTATAGGATGTGACTGAGATACAAAATCCAAGTTTTCGACCTCGGCAACCCCCCGGAACACTTTTGAATATCTCAAAAACTGCTACATTTTTGCACGTTTTTCGGTTTCTTACCATTTTGACTATGAAGGAGCACGATTTCGACAAAAACCATTATATACATTTTTAAACTAGATTAAATTGTCTACAATCTGAGACCAGAATGGGCTCGGTAGCTCTAATAGTTTCCGAGATACAGCTTTTCAAAGTTTGGTAAATTTTCCAAAGTTGAAAATTTTAAGCTAGTTTTCATGATTTATCATATTCTTTTGTTTATTGAGTTTAATTAACTATAATATCTGAACGAATAATGATATTGACTTCCGGTTTGCAGCACTGAATTCCTCGTACTTTTTTCTATAAGATACATTCTGTCAAAAAATTTCTATGGTCCTCCTTGAGCTGAAATTTAAAGTTTTTCCGCGAGAGAATATAGTAAAATTTTTGTTTACTCTTTTGTATATTGTTTTTAATCAACTATAATATCTGAACGAATAATGATAGAGACTTCCGGTTTGCAGTATTGAATTCCAATCTGAGACCAGAATGGGCTCGGTAGCCCTAATAGTTTCCGATATACAGCTTTTCAAAGTTTGGTAAATTTTCCAAAGTTGAAAATTTTAAGCTAGTTTTCATGATTTATCATATTCTTTTGTTTATTGTGTTTAATTAACTATAATATCTGAACGAATAATGATATTGACTTCTGGTTTGCAGCACTGAATTCCTCGTACTTTTTTCTACAAGATATATTCTGTCAAAAAATTTCAATGGTCTTCCTTGAGCTGAAATTTAAAGTTTTTCCGCGAGAGAATATAGTAAAATTTTTGTTTACTCTTTCTTTCCTTTCTTCGAGATCATTTTTGTAACTCATCATCTCTTCTTCCTGTTTTTCAAAGAGTTTCCTCTTTACTTCTTCTAGTTGCTGTGCTCCATATACGCCTTTGGATCTCTTGGCTGATACCTTCATTACTTTAACCAGCGAGTAGAATGAGCTATGTACTTCTCTTGTCTTTGCTTTGATTAATCTCGCAGTAGTTGGAAACTCTCTTTCTACCAGTGTTTCGAGGTTGCATAGGAGGTCACCTAGTTCCCTCATCCTTTTCTCTTCCTCCTCGTTGGATGAACTGTCTATCCCTTCTCCAGGTACCCCCTCGCATTTACGCCATCGTTTACTTGTGTCTTGACCTTGTCCGTTCCGGTATTCCTCAAGAATATGTCGTACAGTTTCGTGTCTTGTTTACTCCCCGATGGTACTGGGCCTCCTGTGGTTGTTGTATCCCTGCTAGTTGTTGTGTCTCCATCTTTCATAGCCATATCAATGCCTATTCTAGTAAGCGAGTTGATCCTCTTAATGATAGGATTGCCATCCTCCTCTCCGTATTTTCCAAAGTTGAAAATTTTAAGCTAGTTTTCATGATTTATCATATTCTTTTGTTTATTGTGTTTAATTAACTATAATATCTGAACGAATAATGATATTGACTTCCGGTTTGCAGCACTGAATTCCTCGTACTTTTTTCTATAAGATACATTGTGTCAAAAAATTTCAGTGGCCTTGGTTGAGCTGAAATTTAAAGTTTTTCCGCGAGAGAATATAGTAAAATTTTTGTTTACTCTTTTGTATATTGTTTTTAATCAACTATAATATCTGAACGAATAATGATAGAGACTTCTGGTTTGCAGTATTGAATTCCAATCTGAGACCAGAATGGGCTCGGTAGCCCTAATAGTTTCCGAGATACAGCTTTTCAAAGTTTGGTAAATTTTCCAAAGTTGAAAATTTTAAGCTAGTTTTCATGATTTATCATATTCTTTTGTTTATTGTGTTTAATTAACTATAATATCTGAACGAATAATGATATTGACTTCCGGTTTGCAGCACTGAATTCCTCGTACTTTTTTCTATAAGATACATTCTGTCAAAAAATTTCAATGGTCTTCCTTGAGCTGAAATTTAAAGTTTTTCCGCGAGAGAATATAGTAAAAATTTTGTTTACTCTTTTGTATATTGTTTTTAATCAACTATAATATCTGAAAGAATAATGATAGAGACTTCCGGTTTGCAGTATTGAATTCCTCGGACTTTTTTCTATAAGATACATTGTGTCAAAAAATTTCAGTGGCCTTGGTTGAGCTGAAATTTAAAGTTTTTCCCCGAGAGAATATAGTAAAATTTTTGTTTATTCTTTTGTTAATTGTGTTTAATGAACTATAATATCTGAACGAATAATGATATTGACATCCCGTTTGCAGCACTGAATTCCTCGTACTTTTTTCTATAAGATACATTCTGTCAAAAATTTTCAATGGTCTTCCTTGAGCTGAAATTTAAAGTATTTCCGCGAGAGAATATAGTAAAATTTTTGTTTACTCTTTTGTTCATTGTTTTTAATCAACTATAATATCTGAACGAATAATGATAGAGACTTCCGGTTTGCAGTATTGAATTCCTCGGAATATAGTAAAATTTTTGTAGAAGAGAAACGGCTGGAGTTTCAAATTTGTATATTTTGCCAAACTTTGAAAAGTCGTATCTCGGAAACTATTAGGGCTACCGAGCCCATTCTGGTATCAGATTGTAGACAATTTAATCTAGTTTAAAAATGTATATAATGGTTTTTGTATAAATCGTGCTCCTTCATAGTCAAAATGGTAAGAAACCGAAAAAAGTGCAATAAATTAGCAGTTTTTGAGATATTCAAAAGTGTTCCGGAGGGTTGCCGGGGTCGAAAACTTGGATTTTGCATCTCAGTCACATCCTATACAAGAAATAAAATAGAAACCTACTACCACCACTTGATGCAACTTACGATGTACTAGGTTACTGGACTACATTGGCAATGTCTGTAGGTGTGTTATATTCAGATGAATTATCATGAAGTCTGCCAGGACTACGTGTAGTATTTAGGTGTACATATTTACAAAGATCAGGTGGATTGGATATTTTATTTTATTTTTATTTTTGATGGTATTGTTATCAACATTACGAACATAGTTATTGTATGCTTCAGATATTTGCAGTTTAATAATAGTTCTTAAGCGTATTAATTCAGTAAGATGTATTTGTTTCTTAAATTTAGACCATTTTTACTTCCCCGACCTATGTAATAGAGGGAAGTATTGTAATCGTGATTTTTTGGCAGTTCGAGATTTTGGTGAATCTTCACGTTTTAGACCCTATTGAACCCAAAAAACATAATTTTAAAAAAAGTCGGTCTGTGGTCTGTCTGGATGTTGGATAACTTAAAAACGCGTTGGAATTTTGGACTGAAATTTTATATTTAAGATCTTCAGCCAAAATCTGACTTCAAGTTCGTAATGAGCTTTATTCAACTAGTGGTACCAACTTTATAAACAAAACTTTTTTTATTTTTATCAAAATACTATCGTATGTGGTATCAAAATAAAGCTCTCGGAAAAAGAATTTTAGTAGAAAAATAAAAATTACGTTTAAACGATCGTCAATAGTTTTTTTTATAAATTATTCAAAATATACCGAGTTTAGTGTCAATTTAAAGCTCTCGGGGAAATAAGTTTAGTAAAAATGTAAAAAATAACATATTGTTTCTTAAAAAATTATTCAACATTTTTTATTCAACCAGTGGTACCAACTTTATAAACATACTTAACTTATTTTATTTTTATTAAAATACTATCGTGTGTGGTATCAAATTAAAGCTCTCTGGAAAATAATTCTAGTAGAAAAAAATCTGCTGTGGCCACCACAGTACTTCCCCGACCATAAGTCTGCATAACTTCCTTTCTTAAAAGTTTTTATTTTATGCTACATTCAGCATTAATTAAACAAAAGTTAGTACCACTGGTTGAATAAAAAAATTTGAATAATTTTTTGAGAAACAATTGAAAATCGCATAAATGTCATTTTTTACGTTTTTAATAAACTTATCTTCCCGAGAGCTTTAAATTGACTCCAAACTCGGTATAATTTGAATAATTTATAAAAAATTGACGATCATTTCAATGTTATTTTTATTTTTCTACTAGAATTCTTTTCCCGAGAGCTTTAATTTGATACCACATACGATAGTATTTTGATAAAAATAAAAAAGTTTGGGTAAAAAGATAAATTTATTTAAATTTTGCCGAATAAAGCAGAAAATTAAAGGCGTTACGAAAGTAAGTTATTAAAACTTATAGTTGGGGAAGTACTGTGATGGACACAGCAGATTTTTTATTATAGTATTCTTTGGTTTTAAAGGTATTAAAATGTGTACGTCACTATATGTACTCGTATAACATTTTTTTAAATGTTTACTTATTAAATAATAACGTTAAATCTTTTTTTTTTTAATTTTAAAATCTATTTCATATATTTTACTGTTTTCAAAATCATATTTATAAACAACTAGATACGATTTTTGTCAGGAGAACCTTTGGTTTTATTTATTTATTTATTTATTTACAAGAATAGATCCTACAGGATTTAAAAATCCCAATTACAGGACGATTATAACAATAAACATAATATACAAATGCGTAAACATAAACTACAAATATTTGAAATTAAATAAAAGAATTATAAGTATATAATTTGAAAATACATACATAATGCAAAAGATATATTAAAAAACAATTTGAAGCAAACGATATTAAAATTGTAACATGCTTTTAAATTTGTAATACGAGTTAGCAAATATATAAATAGCTAAGTTGGTATTATTAACATTATTAAAATAATAACATAGTTGTCTTACAGGAGTCTTTAATTCATAATTTGTTCTGGGCGTGGTAAAGTTAAAAATTACTTTATACTGAGAAGATTGTCTAGGTACATTAATTGGAATTAAATATAATATATTGGAATATAATATAAACAAGACAGAGTTTTTCTTCTATCTGTGAGAGATGCTACATTAAATTTTAGAAGAAGATTGTCATAGGGGTAGTCAAAACTGGGATATCGTTTATGTAAGTTGTAATAACAGTATTTTAAATTTTTTTTCTGAATAGATTCCAGTATTGAAATATATATTTATTGTATATTGGATTCCAAATTTGTAAACAATACTCCAGTTTAGATCTAACAAAGGCAAAGTATAAACGTATATAAAAGTATATATACAGGGTGCGGCACCAGGGCGGGTCTAGGATTTTTTGACGGGACGGGCCCAAGAATAGAACAAAATAATTTCGTATGAGAAAAGAAATGCGCCGCAGGCGAAATTTTTTTTCATTGAAGGTCAAATGCCTTATCGTTACAAGTTCATTTTTTGGAGGATGTTAAACTTTATGTTTTACCTTTTATTTATTATAAAAATGAACTGTCGAAAATGAAATATTGCATGTTTTATGCATACGGCGTTTTTACCCAGTAATACCAAATGTAAGCTTTAAAATTTTGATCATTGAAATAAAATTATTAGGTAAAATAAATAAAAATAAATATTTATATATAAAATCCACAGTCTTGTATTCGCTAGCTAAATGTTTGTAAAACGAAAACGAATTGAACCAACATATACAAAAATTTATATTACCTACCTAATAAATTGTATTATTCATTACTTGAAATTTTTTATATTTGGGCCCCCAAATCCTTGTTGTTATTACTGAGTAATTAAAAAATATCCAGCTTAGTATTTCGAGAGGGGCCCGGGCCCCTGTGTCCCCCCCCCCCTTAAATCCGCGCCTGTGCGGCACAAAGGACGGACGCTTTTGAAATGGCTCGTACTCTCACCCTATTAGTGCGAGAGAGGTGAAGAGTATGTCATTCGACTCGTGAGTTCCTAGCATTTTGTTATCTATTGACATTATGGAGCCGTGGTCGCCTGAGCACCGCGTTTTTGCGTACGACAGTTTTTTCCCGAAATAATGACTGTATTACGGCTGTACGGCGTGAGTTTCGTAGCCATTTCAACATTCATCGGAATCGAGCTGTTTCTTTTCGAAACACCAACGCGTACGACATGCCCTTCTTCGCAGTCCGACTCGATCTGCTCGGCGACATGCTGCTGATTCGGACTGTGAAGAAGGGCATGTCGAACGCGTTCCACATTTTCAGGGGTTTGACCCGATCGTGGAGCTCCTGGTGACCTTTTGTTCATCAGTACACCACGTGTGCGAAGTGCTTTAACCCAACGTAGGATGGTGTTTCGAGAAGGAACAGCTCGATTCCGATGAATGTTGAAATGGCTACGAAATTCACGCCGTACAGCCGTAATACAGTCATTATTTCGGACAAAACTGGCGTACGCGAAAACGCGGTGCTCAAGCGACCACGGCTCCATAATGTCAATAGATAACAAAATGCTAGGAACTCACGAGTCGAATGACATACTCCTCACCTCTCTCGCACTAATAGGGCGAGAGTACGAGCCATTTCAAAAGCGTCCGTCCTTTGTGCCGCACCCTGTATTATATAATGTCTGAGTATTTCTCATAATGAAACCTAAATTTTTATATGAGAACTTTACAATGCTGTCTATATGTTCATTAAATGACAATTTATCATAAAATATTATTCCAAGATCCTTAAACTGGTGTACTCTATCAAGAATTGAGTTGTCAAATTTATATGAATGCGTATAGACAGTTTTTTTTAGAAAATAAGTCATTATTTTACATTTACTATAATTAAAGAATAAGTTAGAGGACCGTGACCAAGCTAATAAGTTGTCCATATCTTTTTGGAAGTAGATAGTATCATGTATAGAATTATTAATAGTTTTGAATATTTTCATATCGTCAGCATAAAGAAAATTTCATAATATTTAACCGATTCAACAATATCATTAATAAATAAATTAAACAACAATGGTCCTAGATTTGATCCTTGAGGTACACCAGAAGTTGCAAGATATGGTGTGGAGAGAAAATTGTTATAGCAGACAGATAATTTGCGTTCATGTAAGTAAGTAGAAAGGAGTTGTATGAGATCAGCGGAAAAGTTAAACTGTTGATCTAGTTTTCTCAGAAGAATATTATGGTCAATATTATCATATGCTTTGGTAAAATCAGTATACAAAACATCAACCTGATTATTATCATGTAAAGCATTTAATGTGAACTCAGTGAAATTCATGACATTTGTAGTAGTCGATCTACCTTTCATAAAACCATGTTGTTTGACAGAGATTAAGTTTTTTACAGAACTGTATATATATATATATATATATATATATATATATATATATATATATATATATATATATATATATATATATATATGTGTGTATATGATAGATTCAAATATTTTTGATAAATTTGATAAAATTGCTATTGGCCGATAATTAAAGATATTGGACTTATGACCAGATTTAAAAATAGGAGTAATAAATGAAGATTTTAGGCAAGAGGGTAAACAGCTATTTGATAAAGAAAGGTTGAACAAGAAATGAAGAGGTTTAATGAAAAGTTGACTACATCCTTTTAGAATGTAGGCAGGTAAATTATCAGGACCAGGGTCACGAGATGGTTCTAAGTTATTAATTGCTGATAATATGTCATCTTCAGATATGCTGGCAATAGATATCAAATTATGATTGGAGCTGGTAGATGCATGAGGAGTGATATTTTATATGTATTTAATATAAATATTGGAATATACCATAGTGAAGAAATTAGCAAATCCTACAACTAATTCTTCTGTGTATTAAATGTTGAATCCTCAAAATGCATTGTTCCAGGAATACGAGATGTACGCTTTCTGTTATTAATAAATGTCCAAAATTTAGAAGGGTCAGTAGAGATAGAGTTCTCAATGTTTGAAATATATTTAGCATATTCATGTTTAATTTCCATTTTTATAAGTTTGCGTAATCGTTTAAATTCACGATTATAATACTCAATATTATTCATTTTATATAATTTACGATAATTATCTTTTAATTTAATATTGCTAATTACGGGTATATTTTTATTAAACCATGGAGGGTATTTAGACATTTTACGAATAGATTTAGGAACACATTTATCAATAACAGAAGATAGTAATTCGTAGAATTCGTTAAAAGCATCATCAACATTATTATGTATCATAAGGGAATCCCAGTTTATTTCTGATAATAATTTGTACAGAAGTTCAAAATTAGCCTTGCGGAAGTTGTAGGAAGTAGAGCCATTTAATTGTGAGTTTGAAGATTTACAAATGTTATAATTTAGACATATATTAAGAACAGGATGATGCAGGTCCTCATCAACAATAAAATCAGAACAATGTGAAACAGTACATTGTTTATTACAAATAACAACATCCAATAATCTACCAGCTGCATTCGTAACTAAATTAAATTGAGAGGCATTCAAAAAAGTCAACATGTTATCGTATCTCATAAGGATATTGTTGATGTATCCCTTATCGACGTGATCAATAAGCCTAGTAGTATTAAGATCTCCAAGAATTATAAAATTATGATTAAGTAAGGGAGGATAAGATTCCAAGAATTCGAAGATTAGTTTGTTCAACGGAAACAGGAGGTGGACAATAAAGAACAAAAATGTAAAAAGGAGTAGTTGAGTTCAGAAATATTTTAACGCATATTATATCAGTGAGAGAATTAGGATCAAGGCTAATTTGTACCACATTAGATTTGAATAGAGAATAAACATCACATAAAACACCACCACCACGTTTTTACAACTTACAGCTGAATCACGATCTTTTCTATAGACATTGAATGAATCGGAGAATAATTCAGAATTATATACCGTATTATTTAGCCAAGTTTCAGTTAATGCAACTATTAGAAAATTAGCAGCAGCATGATTATTAAAGAAGCTCTCAAATTTAGTGTTCAGTCCTCTAACATTCTGATAATAAATGTTCATAAAATATAATTTATAAAAGTAAAATGTACATTAAGTAAATAAATGTAAAGTTTGAAAACCTTGAAGAGTGTGACGTTTACAATAAATTTTAAGACAGAACAACTAAAACCAACTTAAGTAATTAAATTAAACTAAACACTGCAAATACTCGCTAAAGAGCAGAAATAGAAATAATACTGTGAACACAATAAAATTGATGTTTCTTATAATAATAAAAACTAAAAATATCGTTTTGCAACTTACTAATAAAATTATAAACTCTAAATTAAGATAAATCTCAAAATTTAGAAAAAAAAATAGAACAATGTTGGCACCCGTGAATTCGAACATGTAATAAATTATGTTTAACTGTCAGCGATAATAGCTTGTGTAACTTTTTTAATAGTACCACTGACCTTAGCAAAAATCACATCATCACTAGACCACACGTTTTTAAATCCACATTTAGTGGAAGCTGCATTTAATAGATTAAGTCTATTACGAGTTAAATCTTCTTTGATAGTTATTCTGGATCCTTTAAGTTCTTTTCTACTACGAATCACTAACGACCTAGTACCTAGTCTTGTAGGATGTAAACTTAACGATGATGGGACGTGGCTTTGCAGTAGATGAAGGTATGGTTGAAGAAGGTGCGGTTGAAGATGCAGTAGAAGGTGGAAGCTTTTTCTTTCCAGTTCGATGACAGCGGTCAATCAAATCTGGGTTGATGTTGACAGACAAATTGTCTTTGAAGATGGTACACACTACATCTTCGATGTTCTCAGCCGTAATTTCCGGTACACCAAAAATGCGAATGCAATTCCGGCGAGAATATTGCTCTTGCTGATCGAGCTTATCTTCAAGATCAGCAATAATTCCTTTATAGTAGGGCGCATGCTTCTCAAGTTTTCGATTTATAGACAAAGATATTTTGTCAGAAAGTTCTTTGATGAAAGCATCATCAGCAACAAGAGCAGTGACTACATCTTTTTTAATAGATGTTAAATTTCTTGTTTTAGAACCCGAACCCATAATTGCACACAGAATATAAACTTTAGAGTAAATCGGTACTTTATTCAAATGAACTCACGGAGCGACTATAAACTATGTCTCCTCTCGCCCACGCATCGAACAGTATATTGTTAAACACAATAATAAATAGATATTTATACACCAAGTGTGATACATGAATGTTAATTCAAGAGAAGAAAGTTTAGCCCCCGAGCCTGAAGGGCGAGTGGGATAAATTCTTCGAGTTAATAAATATTCGTATCTCACGTGGTTTATACAATATTTTATTCAATTTTGACGAAATTATGTCAAATATATGAGTTATTTAAAACGTCAAAATTGAATAAATATATATTTATAGACAACTTAATAGAATGTAGGTCGTATCTAAAAATACAGTGTATTTTGTGTATTATACTATAGTTAATAATATTAGCTATAAATATACTACAGGATTTTCTGTATCTCCGGTATGGTCTAGTGGCTAGGATACCTGGCTCTCACCCAGGAGGCTCGGGTTCGATTCCCGGTACCGGAATTTTTATCCAAAGCATCCACAACATCAATGATGTTCAAATTGAATTGTACATGTACAGTTACTAGATCTCGTACTGGATAGTACTTACATCGCGTACATCTCCGGTATGGTCTAGTGGCTAGGATACCTGGCTTTCACCCAGGAGGCTCGGGTTCGATTCCCGGTACCGGAATTTTTAGGCAACAACATCAATTATGTTCAATTTATATTCTACACTAGTACTGGATAGCGACTGACTAGTACTTTGACATTGTTCACATCTCCGGTATGGTCTAGTGGCTAGGATACCTGGCTTTCACCCAGGAGGCTCGGGTTCGATTCCCGGTACCGGAATTTTTAGCAAACAACATCAATTATGTTCAATTTATATTCAACACTAGTACTGGATAGCGACTGACTAGTACTTTGATATTGTTCACATCTCCGGTATGGTCTAGTCGAGGTCTAGTCGGGTCTAGTGGCTAGGATACCTGGCTCTCATCCAGGAGGGCTCGGGTTCGATTCTCGGTACCGGAATTTTATCCAAGAACATCAATTATGCTCATTTTATATTATACGAGTACACTAGTACTGGATAGCGACTGACTAGTACTTTTACATTATTCCGGGCGAAATAGGACAAACACGCTAGGCGGAATGTGCCGGATAAAACGAAGGCCTAGGCCCCGGGGGATTCGAACCCCCGATCTCCTGTTTACTAGACAGGCGCTTTAACCAACTAAGCCCCGGCACCGACTTACTGATGGGAGGCGCACCACGTTCATGAGTTGCTTATGTGTTTTTAACGATTCCGAGCGCAAGACAGATAAAACATGCATCGGCCGGGAATCGAACACGGGCCGCCCGCGTAGCAGGAGAGCATTCTACCACTGAACCACTGATGCCTTATACGGAGATAGTAAACAATCTTTCTCCAGCTGTATTATAAGTGTGTACTTTAATTTTTTTCAGATCAACATAATCATATATATATATATATATATATATATATATATATATATATATATATATATATATATATATATATATATATATATTTATTTATTTATTTATTTATTTTCAAATACACTGTCCGAACAGGTAAACCCAAAAAATTGGACAGGAACAAAATAGTAAAATAATAAGTAAACTAATGAATACACAACGAAATATAGCAATAATTTATTAAACAAGAAGGTACATGAGGCATATCTAAATACATTACAAAAAAAAAACATAATACTGAAGAAATAATTATATAAGTACAATATAAATTGAAATAACTTTAACACAAACCGTAACAGATCATAATCATTTTAATTAATATGTTCAAGATTTTTAATAGAATTTAAAGTAGCGTTAAATATATCAATATCGCTTTCTACTTATTGGTATAAATCGTACATTTGACAAAGAGGAGAATGCAGTAAGTAATTAGTACGAGACATAGGTGGATGGAAAGTTTGACGACTGCGTGAATTAAAAGATGGTACACGAAAATTGACTAAACTAAGGGTTAATGGATCATCAATCAGATTGTGTAGCATTTTGTATAAATGAATAAGTTGAGCTTTATTACGTCTGTCGCTTAATTTAGTAAAGTTAAAAATTCTAGTAGGTAATCATATGATATATTGAAGTCTGGATAAACATGGTTTACTTTAAAATATAGATATCTTAGGAACTTTTTCTGTACTGACTCAAGTAGTGAAGTATATGTAGTGTAAGTAGGATTCCATATAACTGAGCAATATTCAAGTTTACTACGAACATAAAAGAATAATTGGTTCAATCGAAGAAAAATTGCGAGATTGACGTATAATAAATCCCAACATTCTATTTGCTGAAGATGCAATGTTGATTATATGCAAATTTAAAATTGATTTGGCTTCAAAAGTTACACCAAGATCTTTGGTTTGTGTACAACGTATTAAGGAAGTTCCAGACAAAGAGTAAGAAAAACTGATTGGATCTTGTTTGCGTGAAAATGAAATAACCTTGCATTTGCTAACATTAAGATCAAGTTTATTATTCTTACACCAATTTGATAATTTGATAAGATCTTCTTGCAGTAACATACAGTCATTAGATACAGAACTAAATAGTTTAAGATCATCCGCAAAAAGAAGTTTGAAGTTAGATAGAACAGATGGTAAATCGTTTATAAATAGAAGAAATAAAAGTGGTCCAAGATTAGAGCCCTGAGGCACTCCGGAAGTAGCGTGGAAATCAAAAGAATTGGTGCCAAGATAATTAACAAATAAGAAACGGTTATTCAAGTAAGAAGAAATCAGTTCAATTAAGCAAGAGGATAAGCCAAACTTGTGAAGTTTTTCTAAAATAATGTGATGATCAATGCGATCGAACGCTTTGGAGAAGTCGGTATATACAACATCAACTTGTTTACCTGCATCTAAAGATGTAAGAAGAAACTGTGTGAAATATAATAAGTTAGATGATGTTGACCTACGTTCAACAAAGCCGTGTTGTGAAACAGAGATAAGATTCTGTACATGATTATAAATAGTCCTATACAATATATTCTCCATTATTTTACTGAAATTGCTTAAAATTGCTATAGGGCGGTAGTTTATAATTTCTGAAAAGTCGCCAGATTTGTGAATAGGTACTATTCTGGCTTGTTTCCAGACTTCTGGAAATGTTCTAGTCTTTAACGATAAATTAATAATGTGATATAAAGCTGTAGTAAACGGAGAAGTGCAATATTTAATTAAAAAGGAAGGAACTAAATCAGGGCCCGATGACATTGAATTTTTTAGCTTTGTTATAGATTTGACAATATCATCCTTGGAGATGTGAGAAAGTGAGAGAGTGTTATTGTAAAAGTGAATTTCGGGTGAGTTAGAAATGGGGTTACTTGGAACTGAAACAGAGTAAACACTTCTAAAGTAATCAGCGAAATTATTAGCTATATCAGAAGGAGTTGTTAAACTGATATTATTATACGTCATACTTGTTGGACAAGATTTTGTATTTTGTATATATATATATATATATATATATATATATATATATATATATATATATATATATATATATATATATATATGTTACCTCACGTGAACCACCCCGGTCAGCGGAATACCAGCGAACATGACGTTCCCACGACGGGCATCGCATTTCGCCAACACATGAAATGTACTTAGTTTATAAAAATGTAATAATGTAGAATTTAGTCAGTCTGTTATGTTATTTCAAAGAGCTAATATCTTGTAAAGAGGAAATAAAAAGTTTTTAAAAACTTAAGTTGGAGAAGTGACAAATTAATTGGCGCAGTCTAGTGTAGGATTCTGAAAGAAGTTTCACAGTGAAAAATTCTTCAGTTTCAACTGTTAATCAGAAGAACGAACCCGACGACAATTCACCGAGAATGCCTCATCGGCATCGAAAAATTCATCAACAAGAAGTCAACACGGACATCAAATGAAGATCACCGTATTGATACTGTAAGTTGCTTATCCTTCCACATTCCCCTGATTACATGACAGATTCCTCGCGTTCATCCATTTCCATAGAGGAAAATAGTGAAAACGAGTTAGATTTAGATTACAGCTTTAGTTTAGAAGACACTCATTTAAGCTTAATTTTTTCAACATTAGAAGTTAACGAAAGAGAAACTAACGAAAGAATAGAAAACAACAATTGTCTAATCATGCCAGTTTTTGAAACAAAATTGTTAGACATAGTGCCTAAATTCGACGGAAATCCAGTAGAACTTTCCGCATTTTTAGACGTAGCAAATACTTTAATTAATAATTATTGGGACGACACCCCTCAAAATTTAAATTGTGTTCAAAATCTTACAATAATTTATGGAATTTATGCTAAACTTGTTGGACCTGCACGCGAAGTGTACTCCACGTGTACAGCCAAGGACTGGAGATCTGTTAAAGCGGCGTTAATCGCACATTTTGGCGATCAACGTGACGAGAACGGATTATTGTTCGATTTAGATCAATTGAGACAAAAAGACAGTGAAAATTCACTAATATTTTATTCAAGAGTGCTATCAAATCTTAGTGCATTGCATAATTATCTTGATATTCACGAAAATACAGCTGCAATTAAAACAGTCAAAAAGAATTTTTATAATACACACGCTTTGAAAATGTTTTTAGCTGGTTTAAAAGAACCTCTTGGTTCAACGATCCGAGCAATGAAACCCAACACGCTAGCAGAAGCTAGACAGTTTATCATTTCAGAAAATAATATCCGACACTTACAAAGACCAAATTTTGAAAAAAATAATAAAACACAAAATTTAAGACCGATTACTAATTTTCCGAATCAAAAACCGCAATTCTTTTCTCCACAACCACCACCACGATTTAACAACCAACACCAACCGTTTCCAAGTAACCCCATTAATTTACAACCACGTTTCACACTAAGACCACAAAGATTTTTCACAAATCAGCAAGTTTTCGGAAATAAACAAAGAAATAACCCAGTAAATGTTTGGAAACCTCAAAATCAAAATAATCGTGCTATTCAACCTAGACCAACCCCTATGAGTGGAATTTCACACGGAACTTTTCCTAAACAAACCCCAATGAGCGGCATATCACACGGAACTTTCCCTAAACCCGGTACTTCTTTTAATAGACCCCAATTTCAACAAACGAGACAACCAAATTTCATTTCCGAAGAACTGTTTCATGTAGAGCAGGAACACCCAAATCAAAATCAGTATTACGAACAAGACGAATGTAGTAACTTTGAAAATTATGACACTGACTATACAGACTATAACCACCAAAGCGAAAATTATTACGTAACCGAAATTTGTGATGAAAATACTTATGAACAAACACCACCAGGTGATGACGAACAAAATTTTCACGAACTCAGCCAAACAACAAACCAAACATAGAACTACATTCAATTTACGATAAAAAAGATTTGCCTTACATCAAAATTTCGAATCCACCTCTAAAATTATTAATTGATACTGGTGCGACAAAATCATTTTTAAATCCTGACATTGCAGAAAAACATTTTAAAGATAACATTCAGAAAGAAGAATTTACTATCTCATCAATTTTTCAAACAACTAAAAGAGATACTTGTGTAGAGATACCAGCATTTCCAGAATTTAATGATAATAAAAATATAAAATTTTATCTTTTTAAATTTCATCATTTCTTTGACGGCTTAATTGGTTATGATACTTTAAAAGATTTAAATGTTCAGTTAGATATAAAACATTCAATTCTGCATACACCAAATACTTCATTAAAATTATCACATTACGATGCAAAGAAAAAATTATTATTTTTCGCACGAATAGACCCTCACACTTTGGAAACACTCAATATTCCAGTAAATGTTGACGACGGAGATATTTTAATACCACAAACTCAGGTTTCAAATTGTTTGATAAGAGAATGCGTAACAACATGTCATAATGGCTATGCAGCAGTTGACATTTATAACACAACAGATAAAGCTCAAGAAATTAATTTGTACAAACCTATTAATGCGCATTCATTTAATAACACGGAATTTGATTTACTGACCGCAGAAATTTATGATGAAGTTAACGAAGAATTAGATAAATCTGACATAACTAAATTAATTCGGACCGAACACACAAATTTAGAAGAGAAAAAACAAATCGAAAAATTAGTTAAATCTTATTCTGACATTTTTTATCGCGAAGGCACACCATTGACATTTACAAATCAAATTAAACACAGAATCACAACCACCGACGAAATTCCAGTTTACACAAAATCTTATAGGTACCCTTTCATACACAAACCAGAAGTAGAAAGACAAATTAACAAAATGTTACAGCAAGGTATAATTCGACCAAGCGATTCACCCTGGTCATCGCCTATTTGGATAGTTCCAAAAAAGGTTGATGCCTCCGGCAAACAAAAATGGCGCATTGTAGTCGATTATCGCAAGATAAACGAGAAAACTACAGATGACCGCTACCCAATTCCAAATATTACTGACATATTAGACAGACTTGCGACCCTTCACCTAACGAAGACGCAAACAGTACAAATATTGAACTTAGCGACTAATCCCGGAGTCCTTCCATTTAAATTAGGATATGCAAAAATTAAAACCTCTTCCCACACATTCCTGCATTACATCGACTTAAAACCAATAAAAAATGAAATCAATTTAATAAACGAGAACTATTCGCAATTAAAAGCTGTAATAGATTCTGCAACTCCAGAAATTTATCACACACTAAATAATTACTATAAACATTTGGAATACGAACTTAAAACTGTTAACAACAAAATTAGTTCATTTTACCCTGAAAAACGTCAAAAACGTGGCTTAATCAATCCCTTAGGATCGATTCTAAAAATTATAACTGGTAACATGGATAACGATGACGCTAACGAAATTCATAACAACATTGTGGAATTACAAACAAATCAAAATAAAATTGTTGCTAAATTAAACAAACAAATTTCACTTTCAAAGATAATTATGTCAAATATTAACGATACAATGACTTTAATTATTAGACATCAAAACTCTATTGAAAATAAAACAAATGAACTAGTTCGAGCAATAAATTCAACAAATTTCAGTTTCTTTATGTACACTGAGACACACGAAATTCTAGAGCAAATTAAACTAAATCTTGATTCTTTATTAAACTTTCTTGTTGAAATGGAAAACGCAATAACATTTGCAAATTTAAAAATCGCACACCCTAGCATTATTTCTCACCGAGATCTGAAAGATATTGTTAATGAGTTATACTCTATTTACAATCACAAACAATTGCTGTTTTCTAATGTCAACGACCTTTCAAAATATTATAACGTTATAGAAACCAAAGTTCATATTTTCGATGAAAAAGTAATGTTTTCACTAGAATTTCCTCTAGTTCACCCAGACACCTTCGAACACTATCACCTATTTTCAATCCCCAATGAAAATCAATCAATTATCATTCCACCTTCCACTTACCTATCATTAAGCAACAATGCATATCAGTACAGTAACGAAGAATGCATCGATCTACAACCATCGGAATATTTGTGTAAAAGCACAAATCTGCTACCACTACAGAAGAACCAAGAATGCCTGATTTCGATTTTATCAACCGAAACTACAGCGAATAATTGTCAACAAGTACCAGTTAAGATAAATCAACAAATTATCTTAAAAATCAACGAGGCCCACTACATCGGAATATTTCCAAAACAACAGAGAATTCAAACCACCTGCAAACAAATTACCATCGCTTCAATTCAAGGAACCTATTTACTTATCGTTCCTCCTAATTGTGAATTTAAAACAAATTCCTACGTATACTCAAACAAAGAGAAGACGATACCCGGACACCCACTAAACTTAGAAAAAATCAACATGCGAAACTCATCTCGAGCAGAGGTCGAAGAATTGAAATTGGACAAATTATCACTGGACAAATTACATCAAATTCAACTCCAAGAAATGGAAGAAACGCCTATCGATCCAATCAATCTCCACATCAATTACTCAATTGGACTTACAACATACATCACCATCTTCACTGCAATAATAATATTTTACTTTATTGCAAAATTAATCAAAGCAAAAATTTTACAGAATCCAAAATCAAGGGCACCCACAACCCCGAAGGCGGTCGACGAAACTCAAGTCGTTCCACCCTAGAGTTTCTTCTTAAGGAGGGAGGTGTTACCTCACGTGAACCACCCCGGTCAGCGGAATACCAGCGAACATGACGTTCCCACGACGGGCATCGCATTTCGCCAACACATGAAATGTACTTAGTTTATAAAAATGTAATAATGTAGAATTTAGTCAGTCTGTTATGTTATTTCAAAGAGCTAATATCTTGTAAAGAGGAAATAAAAAGTTTTTAAAAACTTAAGTTGGAGAAGTGACAAATTAATTTATATATATATGACATCATATCCTTATGATGTTACACTATAAATTGTGTAAAATTTGTATTATAATATCAATATTGTTACAGTGTCCTGATGAAGATCTAAAATAAAATCGAAAGCTTGACAAATTTTAAAGAGTCTACTTTAATTTTTTGGCCAATTTACTGACTGTCACACTACTGTTGCTTCTTTAACTAATTGCAGTCACGATTACCTTAAAATATATATATATATATATATATATATATATATATAAATTATAGGCCTTGGTTAAGCCAAAATTTAAAAATTTGTCGAAGAGAAAATGGTAAACGTTTTTTTTTTGCTATACAAGGCTCACCAAAATCTGAAATTTTTAATTTGGATAGAAAAATGTCTGTTAAATTAAATATTTAAGACCGGAAATCCATATGTTCATCTATTAGAAAGTTATAGTTGCATCTTGTCTTTATCATAACTTGCGAACAATTGATATCTGAGAAAAAATTGTTTGATATCAAAGTTATAGTAAATTTTATTTTCTACAACCTTGTAAAAAGTACTTGTACTCTACAATGCAGCAATAACGATATATTATTAAAAAAAACCACTCACCACCTACGGGTCAGGACTTTTGATATATTCATTACTAGATCTTCCCGAAGAATGCTACAAAGTTTTAAAACTTTTGGATTTTGAACCGTCATTTTTCCTATTTTGACTGGACTATTCGTTGAGTTTTTGGAATCACTATAGTATATCAGTTAAATAATAAATTGCGTAGGATAACAATTAGAGACCAGAAAAATATCTGCAATACTAAGTTGCAAAATTATATCCTTGTCAAATGCAGGTCAAATATTTTCAGGAATAATGCTTTATCTATGTAAAAAATCATCTTTTGAATATTTAATAACATCATGAAGCTTGTGGGATTTTTGTATTAATATTTCAAAGTTATTATTAGTATATTTGATGGCTGAATGTCATGTTGAATACAAGGGATACAAATTAGAATAGTTGGACCATGACGGAATCGAACCTTCCCACTTCGCTTTTTAGCACAACGCTTAACACGGCTTTAACCAAGTGAGCTAAAGGATCGATATCTTATCAATAACAATAATGATACACTGTTCTGTAACCGTAATTCATTAAAATTCCCCGATTATTCTTATTTCAGGACATATTCCGGAATTTATAAAACAGTTTTTGCCGAAACCCGGGATTGAACCGGGGACCTTTAGATCTTCAGTCTAACGCTCTCCCAACTGAGCTATTTCGGCTGATAAAAATAGAACAAGTAAAAAAATATTGGCTGGATTCGCTTGAGCTAGTAAAAATAGAAAATCTTTTGAATAAGCGGAGTAATTCGTACTTCCGCCATTCACTGCACAATTATTATAGTATGATGTTTATGTAGACCTGAAAAAAATTAAAGTACACACTTATAATACAGCTGGAGAAAGATTGTTTACTATCTCCGTATAAGGCATCGGTGGTTCAATGGTAGAATGCTCGCCTGCTACGCGGGCAGCTCGGGTTGGATTCCCGGCCGATGCACGTTTTATCTGTCTTGCGCTCGGAATCGTTAAAAACACGTAAGCAACTCATGAACGTGGTGCGACTCTCGTCAGTACATCGGCGCCGTGGCTTAGTTGGTTAAAGCGCCAGTCTAGTAAACAGGAGATCGGGGGTTCGCATCCCCCCGGGATCTAGGCGACACTCGCCTTCGTTTTATCCGGCACATTCCGCCTAGCGTGTTTGCCCTATTTCGCCTGGAATAATGTAAAAGTACTAGTCAGTCGCTATCCAGTACTAGTGTACTCGTATAATATAAATTGAGCATAATTGATGTTCTTGGATAAAATTCCGGTACCGGGAATCGAACCCGAGCCTCCTGGGTGAGAGCCAGGTATCCTAGCCACTAGACCATACCGGAGATACAGAAAATCCTATAGTATATTTATAGCTAATATTATTAACTATAGTATAATGTATAATACTCAAAATACACTGTATTTTTAGATACGACCTACATTCTATTAAGTTGTCTATAAATATATATTTATTATTGTGTTTAAAATTGTTCTCGTGTACGTTAAAAATTTAAATAAATAAATAAATATAGCAGAAATTATTATTATTTCGAAATCGAAACAAAAATAGCTGTCAGAAGTGGGATTCGAACCCATGCCCTCAGAGAGGACCAGAACGCTCGCCCTGCTAATCACAGACAAGGATTTCCTTGAGGCTGGCGCCTTAGACCTCGCCTTAGACCGCTCGGCAATCCTGACATAATACTCATGTGTTAAATGGATACTGTAAAAAATCACAATTACATCTTATATATTTAAAGTTATCCTCTACAACTCTACAGCGTGTTTCAGGATTAAGACTGCATTCAAAGTGTCTGAAATATGAAGCATACAAATCTTGGAAATTATAATAGTTGGAGAGATGCTGTTTTGAAATTTGTGTTTAGATTAAAATATTTATGCCACTTAACATGTTTATTTTTAAAGTAGTTAATAAAAATTAAGTTACATGACTATTACAAAACAATATACTGTTCGATGCGTGGGCGAGAGTAGACATAGTCTATTGTCGCTCCGTGAGTTTATTTGAATAAAGTGCCGATTTACTCTAAAGTTTATATACTGTGTGCAATTATGGGTTCGGGTTCTCAAACAAGAAATTTAACATCTATTACAAAAGATGTAGTCACTGCTCTTGTTGCTGATGATGCTTTCATCAAAGAACTTTCTGACAAAATATCTTTGTCTATAAATCGAAAACTTGAGGAGGATGCGCCCTACTATAAAGGAATTATTGCTAATCTTGAAGATAAGCTCGATCAGCAAGAGCAATATTCTCGCCGGAATTGAATTCGCATTTTTGGTGTACCGGAAATTACGGCTGAGAACATCGAAGATGTAGTGTGTACCATCTTCAAAGACAATTTGTCTGTCAACATCAACCCAGATTTGATTGACCGCTGTCATCGAACTGGAAAGAAAAAGCTTTTTTTTAAATAATATATCGTTATTGCTGCATTGTGTAGAGTACGAGTACTTTTTACAAAGTTGTAGAGAATAAAATTTACTATAGGTAACTTTGATATAAAACAATTTTTTCTCAGATCAATTGTTCGCAAGTTATGATAAAGACAAGAGGAGCGCTTTATTTGCTATTTGCAAAAATGTTGAATTTTCCCTAATGCAACTGTAACTTTCTAATAGATGAACATTATGGATTTCCGGTTTTATATTCAATTTAACAGACATTTTTCTTTCCAAATTAAAAATTTCAGATTTTGGTGAGCCTTGTATAGCAAAAAAATAATTTTTTACCATTTTCTCTTAACCAAGGCATATAATTTATATACAGGTTGGTGGAGGTGAAATGCGAACATAGGGAACATACATGACAATCGAACTTTCATGCCAGGTATCTTGATATATTTTGTAGTAGTGTCACAAAATGTGGCAAAAAGAGTAACCAAAAACAGAAATAATAATAAAATCTAAAAGTGCATGTAAACTTTCTCGTTCTGCTCGTACACATACATTATTATGCAAAGAAAATATTTTAAAATTGCAGAGAATTGAATAAAAATTGGGAATATCATTCTTTATGATGAAAAAATGAACTACTAATTTTTTCAGAATTTTTTACCGTTTAGATATAGAGACAATAAATTTTAAAAATCCAGTTTATAGCATAGGATTAAATGGAACATCGCATAAATGACGCATAAAGTTAATCAAAAAATACAGAGAAAAATCTGAAAATTTGCACATAGTAACTACAAAACCTTATCTATGTCATAAGATTTTTTAAATCGAGCTTTACCGTGTTGATGAAGAGTATTTAGCTATTAATTAACACTCAAACTGAACTCGGTGACAGTAAAGACGTCATGATGTATAAACGTGGCAACATTGGTTGACAGTTTTCATATTGGCAAATATTATAATGAAAAAAGTCAACGGTTCTAATTAATTATTAAGTAATTTACTATTATTATTTTTATAAATGAATTAAATAAATAATTAATGCTTTTTAATTTCGAATTTATAAATGAGAAAAACGTTAAAATATATAAGTTGAGAGGTTAGGTACCACCACGGTATAAGAAGAATACTCTAGTTCCGCGTAATTCTAGATGGCACTACTGCAAGTGGACCCTTGGCTGTCAGTCATCTGTCAGTGTTTATGTCAGTTTTTGTTGTATTTCAAAATACATTTAAATTTGAGGTAAGTGCAAATCTTACTCATTATTTGTTATTTTAACAATAAAAGTGTAGCCGTGGTATACCTTCAGACAATAAAAAGAAGTTTAAAAGAAATTAAAACTTTAATACTCGAGTATGGAGATTTATTTCTAGAAATTTCAAACACAAGGTGTTTATTCAAGGTAAAAGCAAATTCAACGCCTATTTTTAAATAACGTGGACCAGTACCTTTTGCTATAACTACAAAATATGGAAAAAAGAAGGCATCATAGAGAAGGTACAAATACTAATTGGGATACATCAATAGGTAGTTCCTTTCATTGGAAAAAGGGGAAAATAGGGATTTGCACTGCTTACAAGGTAAGACTAAACAAATATTTATCAAATTAAACAGATAATAAACCACTTACTATGATACTTAAATCCAGACAAGAGACTACCACCATCATCTGCAGCACGTAAAAACATAATAACGCAGATTTCCATTTAAACAAGAAACACAAACTATTGAAGGAAAGGAAAATGTTGTATCAGTAATTTATATGAACCAAATAGACGTACTACCAGTCAACACAGAAGAAATCAAGAAAGCAACAATGAAAGATCCTGTACTTAAGTATAAAATTTAAATTGACAGAAACGTATCATCCAGAGACCAACGGACAAAAAAAAGCAGCAGCCAATGAACCAGGAGCACGGTACAAGACACTGAAGGTAACCCAACTTGGCTTGCAAAAGTGACTGCTGAACTGGTCCAGTTTCGCGGTACTGAGGGTAAAGGGAGTACTCAATATGGCAGCCAACATAGGCCATCAAAAACCCGCGAGAATCGCTGATTAACGTGTAAAGTATAATTTCTATATATATTCTGTAATTTATTATAATATATACAATATTCTATAAGTTATTGAAGATT
This sequence comes from Agonum fuliginosum, assembly GCA_947534325.1. Lineage (NCBI taxonomy): Eukaryota > Metazoa > Arthropoda > Insecta > Coleoptera > Carabidae > Agonum > Agonum fuliginosum. Next base: position 19,862,003 of record OX384036.1, read on the forward strand.
TTAAGTGAAATTGCTAATAAAATGTGGCCCATGCGATATGACACCGCCTAGCGGCGACAGGGCGAACTGTAACCTCTTGAGCAGTCATAAAACTAGTGGAAGGGGTATGCAAGTTACCGGGGCCTGACCAGGAGATATGAATATCAAATTAAGTCGAATTTTGAAGCAACTGAGAAAAGAGCCAAACTGTACAAACTCAAATAAGCAGAAATGTTGAAATTTGGAATAAGAACTTGTATAGATCTAATAAAACCGAATTCGCAAGCAAGGCTGATGAAAACATAAAGAATCAAATTCCAATTTTTCAACCAAGCGAAAGATTTATGGTTAAAAATTGTGTAGGCGAAAAGAAATGGATGTTTGGAAAGATTCTGAAGAAGAGAAATGGAATACTACATTCCATGGTTGATGTAGAAGGAAAAGTTATGCAGAAACATGTAAACCAGTTGAAGAAAACCGATATTGACAGCGAAGAAAGAACCAGGTACGTAGACACTTCTAATCATATCTCAGTTAATGTTAAATTACAGTCATCGATAATTACAATTCTACCAAATTAAAGAAAGAAGTAGACTTCGGGAATTCGTCATCCGAAGTGAAGATCCAGAAACCAGTACAGCCAGCAACCTCAACAATGAATAAGCAAGATAGTGGTACGGCACTTCCACCAAAGCGATCCACCAAAACCAGAAAACCACCCGATAGACTGGCGCTGTGATATATTTAAAATTTCTTATGAGATTACAGTTTTATATAGTGAGAGTGATTGTTATATTTCTAGTTGGCACTATAAAAAAGAATATTAGTTGTTAGGAAACGCAAAAAACGAATAGAGTTGTTTATCTAAAAATAAAAAATACCTGTTACAAGCTCATAATTTCAAACGATTTCAAATAAAGTGTGATATTGTTTAAAGTGTTTCAAATAGTACATTATTTACTCAACGATACGACAGTTTTATTGGTTACATATACAAAGATTAGTTGGATTAGGTACAAAGATTCCTACAATAGGAGAATGGTAAGTGATGCATTTATAGCTACAAATGTGTAGAGAAGTATAATTTTCTATAAATATTTAGATATAATGATATCCTCGTTTACATATTTTCATACGTTTAGTTTATAAATTTATTAAAATTGTAATTCAGGTTTTATTTAAATTTTAGACTAGAAAACATAGAAACCGAAAATGTTTTGTGCCTAATTGTGCATCTGGGTACTTGTCTTGCAATGAAAAAGTGTCAATTTTTTCCGTGCCAAAAGACAACGTGCAATTTTTGAAATGGGCACATGCAATACCTCGGAAAGATAAAATCTTACGATGTACGATGCTGTTTGTGAAAAACATTTCATACCCAGTGAGATTGTAAGGGAATGGAATTTTTCATTTATATACAAATTAAAAAATCTGACGTGGGCACCACATGACTTCCTTGTACGCCTTGTGTGTTCATACTTTTCTTAATAACTAAAATGTAGAATAATATAAAAAATTCTTTTAACTTATTATACTAGTATACTCACAAATATATTTTAGTTATTTTATTTAAACTGCAGAAGAAGATATAAAGCATATTTTACTATTGTCACTGTCATGTCATAATCATTTAAATTTTACGTAGTAACAAATGTTAAACGATCATGGAGTACAAGATACCGAAATAATAAATTATAAGTATATACTTTAATTATTCTTAAATGATAGAAGATACAGAAAAATTTATAAAATACCGATTGTAGATAATAATCACATAATCTTTCATTTAAAATTTAAAAAATTGTCTAAAATTAATTATTTATCAAAATATTTTTAAAAAGTACTACTTCCGGTTTATAGATTGAAACCAAAAATAGGAGGTGCACAACTAGATGCTATAACAGTCCTAAATACAAAATTTCAGCTTTCTACGTCTAACGGTATTTGAGTTATGCGACACACATACGTCCGTACATACGTACGTACAGACGTCACGACGAAACTAGTCATAATGGATTCAGAAAAGGTCAAAACGGATATTTCCATCAAAATCTGAAAACCGAAATTTTTCGGGATTACAATATTTCCTTATTACTCCGTACAAGGAAGTAAAAATTAGATTATTGACATGATCTTGTACAGGTATTTTGTCAAAATTTGGGAAAATGTAGGTACCTAGTTTTCATTTTGATGAGAATAAAAATTATTTGTGAGAAGGCTTGTGTGTTGCAATGATATATAATTCTGAAAAATTTAGTTTTTATATAAATATTTTAATAACAGGTTGTAATACCATATAAAATTCCGAGATTATGTAACACTGCTGTAGATACCAACTATATTTCCCAACTGTCCATCTTATCTTACTACGCCTGCGAAGAAGCTAGGAACAGAAATTTGTCAAAATAATTAACCATTATGGACATCTCCCCAAGTTCAAACCGTGGGCCAAACTAATGTAACATCTACATCCACATCATCATCTGATACACTAGTTATTGTTCCGGAAACGAGTCCTGCAATTAACGCAACATTTAGTTACAAGCTAGGAACAGAAATTTGTAAATATAATGAACCATTATGGACATCTCCCCAAGTTCAAACCGTGGTTCAAACTAATGAAACATCTACATCCACATCATCATCTGATACACTAATTATTGTTCCGAAAACGAGTCCCGAAATTAACACAACATTTAGTTACATGTGGGAAAATAAATTCAATTTTACTAACATTTTTACAAATTGCTCAATACAACGTATTGAAAAATATAATAAAAGATTTATATTGTTGAATGTTAGTTCAATTAATGAAAATAAACAACCATATTCAGTTCGTCAGATGGTCCTGGATGAAGATTTTGGCATCAAATATTTTATTTATGAAAAAGAAGTTAATGAAAATGATGTTCAGAAAATAAATTTAAAAATTACATATACAAATTTGGTTGATGTAGAAAATACTACAAAGAAATTTTTTAATTTAAAAATTTGTCACGGTAGCTTACCTGTTATAGTTTATTCACCAGACAAATTTAACAGTTCTGTGGCTTACGTCGAAAAATCCGAATTATGGAAACACAACAAGTGCACTTTATTTATAAATGAAGAATTTTGTTGTAAAATCTGTGCACGATTAAAAAATTCATTTAGAATAAAATCGAAAAAAAACAAAAAAGAAATTAACAAATAATTTAAATTTCCTACGAAAATCAAAACATCTAGGCCAAAAACGGATTCTGAGGTATGTTAATTATTGAGAGTAATGTTTTAATATTTATAATTAATCATGTTTTTATAGATTAAAAACAAAAGTTGGTAAATTGGAAACATTTGTAGAAGGATTGCAGAAGAAATTCGAGTATATTAACGAGGAAAACATTATCCAACAATTTAAAAATTTCAATATTCCAGCACCACAACTATTATTATTGCAGGAAATTATAAGTATCGCTAAATGTAAATCAAAACATGGTCGCAGATATACCAATGACTGGATTTTACATTGTATGTTATTATATATACGAAGTTCTGCTTGCTACAGATTTATATTGGAAAATAAAATTTTACCATTGTGTTCTATAACAACAATGAGAAGGTACTTGAGCCGTATAAAAATAAAATGTGGTTTGGACGAAATTTTTTTTATTGCATTTAAGAAAAAAATGGAAGATAAAAACGAAATGCAACGTCATGGAATACTAATATTTGACGAAGTACAAGTCCGCACTAATTTAAATGTAAATTGTAGGACTATGCAAATCGATGGTGTTATTGATTTAGAAAAGTGCAATACTGCACCTACATTAGCTAAAAAAATAGATCATGCCCTAGTATTCATGTTTTCGGCTATTGCTGATAATTACAATCAACCAGTGGCTGTTTATGGTGTAGCCGGAGCTACAAAAGGAACTATTTTAGCCAAACTAATAATACAAATAATTATTGAATTGACTAATGCAGGCGGCGCTATTATTGACGGAATCGTATGTGATGGAGCAACAACTAACAGGCGAATGTGGGAAGAATTTGGAATTCAAGGGGAATATAATGATGTGAAAAATAGTTTTCCGCATCTCTTAGATGATAGCAAAAATATATATGTGTTTTCGGATGCACCTCACCTTATTAAATGCTGGCGAAATAGAACGTTACAAAAACCATATTTAAAAGTAAATATTTAAACTATATTTTAATTTGTATTAAATAATTTTTTTGAAGTAGGTAGTTAAGGTACGTATATCTTTTCGTTTTTTATTTACAGATTCCAGAAGGCATAGTAAGCTGGAAATATTATAAGGCGCTGTACACGATTGACAGCAATAATCCAGGAAATTTAAGGGTGTGCCCAAAAATATCAAATAATCATATTAATCCTACAAATTTTCTAAAAATGAAAGTTAAATTAGCCACACAAGTAGGTATAATAATTAGTAAAAATGACTACAAAAAACAACAGTTTTAAATAAATTCCAGATATTCAGTGCATCCGTAGCAAGTGGATTAACATTTTATAAAAAAAATAATTATCCAGAGTTTATTGATTCAGATGCGACAATAATATATACAAAAAAATAAATGATCTTTTTGATGCCCAAAATCGAAAGTTTCCTGCAGAAGGAGTGAGATTGAATAGCAAAGATTTTCAGGTAAGTACTAATATGATATAAAACATAAAAGTTACAACTACCATTTCTAGAAATACCAATTAATATAGTTATTTATGTGCTGAGACAAAATATGAAACTGTATTGCATTATAGTTTAATAAAAGTACTTTTATTATTATAATCGAATTATAATGCATATCTAATACTTTGCTGCAGTAATATACCTTCCCAAGATACCTAAACCTATATCTACCTATGATACCTATACCTATATTTTTATTAAAAGATTTTAGATGAAAGTTTACAATGGCTTGATAGATGGGAAGAAAATTTGTTATTGGGAAACATAAACAAAGATGCATTTTTAACTGACAGTACTATACGAGGATTGCGAGTTACAATAAAATCAACTATTGAATTATGTACTTATTTGCTTGAACAATGTGGATTTAATTATGTATTACCAGCGAAACTAAATCAAGATCCAATAGAGGTGAAGTAAAATAATGTAAAAAACTTTTAACAGATTATTAATTTACTTTTTATTTATTTTTCATTAAAATATAAATTTTTTGGCATTGTACGACAAAGTGGATGTCAAAATGACCACCCAACTTTCTGTACTTTTCTACAATTATACAAACTTTTATCTGTATATAAGTTAATTAAACCACCTAAATTCGGAAATTGTTCCATTATGCCAGAAGATGAAAAACCAAAATTAAACCTCGAAGATATAAAATCAATTTGGGATAAAAATTCTGTTTCATATTTTCAAAAGAATGTGGCTGCTCTAAAAGAACGATTAAATGGACTAATACAAACAGATAAATGGGAAGCAGATGATTTATTAATTGATCTTGATCACAGCGACGTTGATGTGTCAAGCTGTATTATTTATTACATTACGGGATTTTTATGTAAAAAATTGAAAAAGACAACCAATTGCCAAATTTGTATTAATTCATTACAAGAGAAAATTACTGAAAATAATGTTAATATGTTAACTACCATAAAAAGTCGAGGGTATTTAATTTATCCGAATATTCATCTTTTCGTATTAATTAAAACAACAGAAAACTATTTTGCAGAAAATATAGATAATTCCGTTGATATTTACAATGATACAATTAATTACATGTTAGAAAACTTTTCATTTACTTTTCCCTGTTCTGAACATAAAGATGAAATAATATCATATTCTTTACATTATTACATACTTCTTCGCATGCGTCAATATTGTAAACAAGAAGACCTCAAAATTATAAAAATTTCTACAGAGAAAAAGAAATTATCAAAAGTACAGTCTAATTAAAATTTTGTTACGATTACCTTTACGATTACGAATGCCTTTTGATAATTTTTGTCTATTGAAAATTATAAATGCTCATTTTACCCATTAATGTAATAATAGATGTCTTTTTACTGCCTATTTTTCAAATTATAGTTGTCTATTTTTCTGTTGTGCCTTTTATTTGTTTTAGTACCTACTAAAAACTACATAAAATTTATTTCATAATTACAATTTGTAAAATGAATCTCATCAAAAACAATATTATTTGTAAAAAATCTGACTTGGACACCACATGACTTCAGGTGGATTTATAACACGCACATCGCATAGAAAATAATTTAGCACAGCATAGCATATGAATTGGTCATATGGAAATTAGTGCATCCATTTATAAGACGCACAGCGCATAGAATAGATATTTATACACCAAGTGAGATACATGAATGTTTATTCAAGAGAAGAAAGTTTAGCCCCCCGAGCCCGAAGGGCGAGTGGGATAATTTCTTCGAGTGAATAAACATTCGTATCTCACGTGGTTTATACAATATTTTATTCAATTTTGACGAAATTATTTCAAATATATGAATTATAAATTTATTTTGACATAACAAAAAAACTAATCAAAGTAGTCGTTAGTGGCAAGTTGTCATTGTTTTTATGCATTTTTGACGTAATAATAACAGTTTAAAACGTCAGAGTGATTTAAAAATGTGTTGAGTGATTTAAAAAAAATTTAATTCACTTGTGAATAAACATTTATTTAAAGTTGTTGCTATGGAGTTAATAATAGCAGTTTAAAACGACAAAATTGAATAAAATAATTTATCACAGCACACGAATTATTTATTTACCATTTATTCATTTATTATTTATGTCAAAGTCTCCTGTCAAGGTTATTTTTTGGTCAAACACGGTTTTATATTATCTTGTTGTCCATTATTTTAAAGAAATATTTGTAAAACGCAATAAAAATACACAAAGCCTCCAAATTAAATGTCAAAACAGCTGTGATAACCCGTCAATAAATCTGTGTTTCTGTGTGATTTATAAAACCCCCGTGAAGAAAATTCTGTGCGCTGTGTTATGCTAAATTATGTTCTGTGCGCTGTGCGCAGTTATAAATCCACCTTTCCTTGTACGCCTTGTGTGTTCATACTTTTCTTAATAACTAAAATGTAGAATAATATAAAAAATTATTTTAACTTATTATACTAGTATACTCACAAATATATTTTAGTCATTTTATTTAAACTGCAGAAGAAGATATAAACGATATTTTACTATTGTCACTGCTACTGTCACCACTGTCACTGTCATAAACATTTAAATTTTACGTAGTAACAAATGTTAATCGATCATGGACTACAAGATACCGAAATATTAAATTATAAATATATACTTTAATTATTCTTAAATGATACCAGATACAAAAATATTTATAAAATATCGATTGTAGGTAATAATCACATAATCTTTCATTTAAAATAAAAAAAATTGTCTAAAATTAATTATTTATCAAAATATTTTTAAAAAGTACTACTTCCGGTTTATAGATTGAAACCAAAAATAGGAGGTGCACAACTAGATGCTATAACAGTCCTAAATACAAAATTTCAGCTTTCTACGTCTAACCGTATTTGAGTTATGCGACACACATACGTCCGTACATACGTACATACGTACGTACAGACGTCACGACGAAACTAGTCATAATGGATTCAGAAAAGGTCAAAACGGATATTTCCATCAAAATCTGAAAACCGAAATTTTTCGGAATTACAATACTTCCTTATTACTCCGTACAAGGAAGTAAAAACTCAGGCAAGTTCTTCAGCTCTAAAAAGTATTGAGATATGAGTGTTTAAGCAAAGTTCCTTTTGGTTCCTTATCGCCAGTCTGTTTTCTTCATCTTTCATTCTTTCGTGTATAACATAGTCGCGTATGCTACCAGCGCTTGCTAGAACTTGGCTGCATACACTCTGTGTATGTTGATATTGTAAGAATTTTTATTTATTTGAATCTCGCGCCAACAGATAGATTGGTACCCAATGTATACTTAAATCAGTACATAATGTCTATAAATAATACCATTTTTTCTTTAACATGTAGGAACCTAAATACCACATATTGTGAATTATAATACTTAATTGAATAAAATAATATCCTATATTTATTCTTATTTATGTTATGTTGAATTAAGGTTGAATGGCTTGAAAAAATATAATAGTGACTAGATATTTATAGTGTGATTTATCTGATATGGCCAACATTATGATCTCTCGCTTAATTCTACTGTCCCTACTATTGACCATTTTAATAAATAAAATACATAATATCATATCAATTTTGTAAACTATGTGAACTGTCACTGTCATAATAATTAAAATTGTATGTAGGCGATGGTATTGACATTTGGCAGAACAATTACACAGGGTCCAGTACATGCAGCGCCCCACGGTATAACCATAGAAACGGAGAACTAAAGTGTACCTAGCCTGACCGCGTTTACAGTACGCGAGACAGAGCGAGTGGAACTACCTATTCTTCTTATACCGTGGGTGCCACCGCCACCCAGGCAACGAACTGTGTGGAGCGAAAACTTGTTCTACGTTTTACATTGTTGCCGTTGTTTGCACCATTATCTCAGTATATTTATATTGCAAAATTATTTGCACATAAATTTAAATAATAATTTCACGTAATCAGTTATGACATTAGATAATGGATTAACATTAAAAATTCAAATAAATATTTATTTAAAGACATTTTTTTCGAAAAGAATTTCACATTTAAAAGTTGTCACCCTGCAGTCTTTTACATTGAGATCATAGAGCACTTCCCTTTACCCCGCACCACCCGAGTGAATATCGTTATAGTCCAGTCAAATTAGCTCGTAAAACGCCATTTGGTGGAAAAAATTTATATAGTCCTGAAATTTTGCATATATACTTGGGAGTACTGTAGAATCCAATATCCGTCGGGTTACTCCGGCGCAGGGTGCCGCGTCCCCCCAAAATATTGAAAAAACTTCCGCAAACGGGTCCATTGCACTAGTTTTTCGCAATTATCTTGTAAACGGTTAATCACACAGGATATTTTATAATTAGCGAATTGTAGAGAAATAAATTCTCAACATGGGATGATCTGAGTCGTTGCTGTATCGATTGTAGATCACGCGCTAGAGCAGTCGGAAGAAAAGGGGGGATCGTGGCGCGCGACGAAAAATTTGTTTCTCGCGTTTGAATTTTGTAAATACCTCACGAACAACAAGGGTTACCTCATAAATGTACCTACAAGAAAATAGAGCAAGAAATTCTCTATCATTACATGCTAATCGTGTTTTCTTATTGTTTTCTTTTTGTACTGTTTTCGAATGCTTTTCGTATAAACGTCAATAACACAAAAATTAAATTTACACAATTTAACAAGTTATATGTCTAATAGAGGCATGTTTGTATGTAAATATAGTATCCTATAATACACCTGATTGTACACGCGAAGTTTATAACCATACAGATTATTTTTGCTAAACTATCGTTTTATAATTGATTTTATTACACTAATTGAGGTTAATTATCTTTAATTTTTAAAGAGATGCAAATATCAATTTTTTGTTTCAGAATTTTATTCCGCTTACAATATTTTACAAAAAATATATTTTTAAACATTGTCTAAGCCCAAGTTAAGTCACAATTTGAGTATAATTTAAAACAGAACATATAAAAAATGAGGTTATTTTTATCATTTTGTGTTAATTCAACTGTCGAGGCTCAACGGATGACAATACTTACTTCCGGTTAGCAGCATTTAATTTATCGGACATTTTTTTGTCAGATACAGTTTCATTCAAATGATGACATGCACTATTTTTGCCTTGTTTATAACATATTCTCCGAAAGAATATTGCTAAATATAAGTAAAATTTTTATTTATTGTGTTTAACCAGCTGTAATTCTTGAACGAATAACAATATCGACTTCCGGTTTACGGCATTCAATTCCTTGGACATTTTTCTGTTAGATACAATATCTTTTCATATTTAGATATTGCTTAGTTGGACTTAATTCCAAAATATTCTCCGATAGAACATTGGTAAATGTTAGTTAAATTTTTATTGGTTGTATTTAATCAACAGTAACTTTTGAACGGATAACAATACCGACTTCCGGTTTACGGCATTGAATTCCTTGAACATTTTTCTGTTAGATGCAATATCTTTTCATATTCAGATATTGCTTAGTTGGACTTAATTCAAAAATATTCTCCGATAGAACATTGCTAAATGTTAGTTAAATTTTTATTGATTACATTTAATCGACTGTAACTTTTCAACGGATAACAATATCGACTTCTGGTTTGCGGCATTGAATTCCTTGGACATTTTTCTGCTAGATACAATATCTTTTCATATTCAGACATTGCTTAGTTGGACTTAATTAAAAAATATTCTCCGAAAGAACATTGCGACATGTTAGTTAAATTTTTATTGATTACATTTAATCGACTGTAACTTTTCAACGGATAACAATATCGACTTCCGGTTTGCGGCATTCAATTTGGACATTTTGCTATAAGATACAATATCTTCTTATATTCAGATATTGCTTAGTTGGATTTAATTCAAAAATATTCTGCGAGAGAACATTGCTAAATATTAGTTTAATTTTTATTTATTGTGTTTAATTAATTGTATGTGTTGAACAATGATTAAAAATAAATATTTTGTAAAATATTGTAAGCGGAATAAGATTCTGAAACAAAAATGTAATATTTGTATCCGTTTAAAATTTAAAGAAAATTAACCTCAATTAGTTTAAAAAAATCAATTATAAAATGATCGTTTAGCAAAAATAATTTGTATGGCTATAAAACTTCGCGAGCACAATTAGGATGTATTATAGAATACTATATTTATATAACAACATGCCTCTATTAGACATATAACTTGTTAAATTGTGTAAATTAAATTTTTGTGTTATTGACGTTTATACGATAATCATTCGAAAACGGTACAAAAAGAAAACAATAAGAAAACATGATTAGCATGTAATGATAGAGAATTTCTTGCTCTATTTCTTGTAGGTACATTTATGAGGTAACCCTTGTTGTTCGTGAGGAATTTACAAAATTCAAACGCGAGAAACAAATTTTTCGTCGCGCTCCACGATCCCCCCTTTTCTTCCGACTGCTCTAGCGCGTGAACTACAATCGATGAATCGATACAGCAACGACTCAGATCATCCCATGTTGAGAATTTATTTCTCTACAATTCGCTAATTATAAAATATCCTGTGTGATTAACAGTTTACGAGATAATTGCGAAAAACTAGTGCAATGTACCCGTTTAGGGAAGTTTTTTCATGATTTTGGGGGGACGCGGCACCCTGCGCCGGGGTAACCCGACGGATATTAGATTCTACAGTACTCCCATATGCAAAATTTCGGGACTATATAAATTTTTTCCGCCAAAAAAGCTAATTTGACTGGACTATTAAAGAAAATAAAAATTTCAATAATATGACAGGTACTTTGACATTGACAGTACTTATTCCACGTATATCAAGATGCCTAGCATGATAACTCCATTGTCATATACAAGATGTAACACGAAATGCGGGCCATAGGCGTTTAACATGGTAAATCAGTTTTTCCGTTCGCATTGCTTCCCTAATTATTTTAGACAAAAATGTTTCAAATAAATGTTGTTGAGCATAAAATTCTACATCCGGATCAGTAAACAAAATTTATTTTGGTTGCTTTATAACTGCAGAAATCAAATTTGAAAATACACGGAATAGCGAATTAATAGTAACAGCCATGGAATTAAAAACAGGAGATGAACAAATGCGTAACGCTTTAAACGTCAATGTCAGAATAATAGATTGTCAAAATCATTTATACGTAGGTACTAATAATTTGACGTTTAAAACGTTACGCATTTGTTCGTCTCCTGTTTTTAATTCCATGGCTGTTACTATTAATTCACTATTCCGTGTATTTTCAAATTTGATTTCTGCAGTTATAAAGCAACCAAAATAAATTTTGTTTACTGATCCGGATGTAGAATTTTATGCTCAACAACATTTATTTGAAAATTTTTGTCTAAAATAATTAGGGAAGCAATGCGAACGGAAAAACTGATTTACCATGTTAAAAGCCTATGGCCCGCATTTCGTGTTACACCCTGTATTGTATATATACAGTGTGTCTGTCGTAAACAATGACCTATTATAATTTAGACACCGCATAGTCGCATTTGTTGTGAAGCCGACACTTCCTGAGACGGAGTAGGCTGATTGAGACCTAGCTTGCAGTGCGGGTTGCGTGTACTACAATAATTCTAAAGTATCTGTCAGATGAAATCATTCTAACCTACAACAAAATTCACTTTGAGATGCAATTTAAAAATATGTACGCATTTTTTGTTAAATATTGTGCATATTGTTGTATTATTTAATATTTTATAAATTATTTTACATTTAAATGACAGTTATAAGGAGACATCTAAAGATGACGTTTTTTAACTTTTGTAGGTACTATAATATTTTAGCAAGAGCACTGTTTATTTCAAATGTTAATCTTAAATTATATTTGATTAAAATAATAAAGATGTTTGGTAGAATTATTTTTGTATAGATTGCACGGCTTTCAGTCATTGATCTCGTCTAGCTTGGTTCATTGGATATCTGAAATCACTTTTAGTTGCATTTTCTGATCTATTATTATTATTTCTACAGAAAAACTTACACATTAAATTTTCTTTTTTTGAAGCCGAAAACTCTTGGCACGTTGGCATAGAGCATAGCACAATGATTAACCATAATAATGTTTTAAATTCAACTAAATACAGAATTTGTAACTATCATTTATAGACTACTGAAAAATATTACGAGTATTTGACACAAAACAGAATTTAAGAAGTGTTTCACAAAACATAAAACAATACTAAAACCTAACCTTCGAAAAGCTTGTCACATAATGACATAATGTAAACAGAAACAAGACAAAATTACAGTAAACTAGGCATCACGCATTACCAACGCGGTCTACCTCCCGTTCCCCGGCGTTCCCCCACCCAAGTAAGTGTCGGCTTCAAAACAAGCTCTACATCAACAATGCCATGCGGCGTCTAAATTATAATAGGTCATTGGTCGTAAAGGTGTACATAGGAGATTATCATGGGAAATCAGTTTTTTGCCTGCCCTTGCTTCCCAAATTATTTTAGCGAAAAAATTTCAACTGCATGTTTTAAAGAATGCAATTCTGCATCTAAATCAGTAAACAAATTATTTTTTTTGCAATTCATAGTTGTGAAAATCCACTTTAAAATTTAATAAAATCGCTCTTTTAATAGTGGTTAGTGGTTAGCTGTGAATTTCAGAAAACAATTGTGACAAATGCATAATATAAAAATTGTCAAAGTGACAGGCAGTTTGTTTAAAATTGATTTTAGGTTAGATTTGTATAACTATGCCCAGTTTTTCAGTCATGGTTTAAGTAAGAGTTCAGTTGAGTTGTGAACTTAATTTTGAACTAGTTCAGTGGCTACAGTGTTTATCAGTTATAAAATGAACTAGTTCAGTTAAGCTCAAGATAAACTATTTTAGCTTAAATTTTGACAACGTTGGTAATAATATAACCTAAAATTTATTATTGACAATTGTATTTTGACATGAGTATTGTTCCTATAACTTTTGGGAAACGTGCAATGTTATAAAAACCTTGTTGTTCTCTTCCAATTTCTACTGCAGTTGTTGATAATTTAATATAAGTAAATGGGACGAAGAGATCCTATTGCATTCCATACTTTTTTAACAATTTTACACGCAGTAGAATTTTATGTACCCCACTTAAATCTCCTATTATGTTTAAAAAACTCCCAGTAGCGTAATCTTAATGTTAATAATACCATTTTGTCAGGACTTAAAGCATGATTCCTCAATTAAATGTGAATGCAATAATAAAATAACTATGTAGATTTTATTTTCAGCAATTTTACCATTCAGTAGGAGTTTTTATAATAATATATAATAATCATTGAAGAACAGCTTAATAATGGTTATATAATAACCGAAACGTCGCGTAATCTTCAAGTAGTATTTTTATTTCGCAACCAGTCCACAATCCGACTATTCCATCTCTAAACCATACTTTGGACACAAATTTCATCCTTACGAAGTTTTATAATGTCTTGAATTTCATCAATAATCTAACGATTTCTTTACTTAAAAAATTTCTTGTAAAAAATCATAATCGTCCCAAATTTCAAAATAATATAGCTATGCTGTCTAACTTTAGCAAGGTTTTTGAGAAATTAATTTATACTACCATCTACTCAAAAATAAAAAATCAGATTTCATTTTCCCAACATGGTTTTATGCAAAAAAGATCTACGACTACTAATCTAATGTATTTTACACATTTTTTATCTTCAGTTCTTGATGCTCGAGGTCAAGTAGATTGCATTTATACTGACTTTGCTAAAGCATTTGATAGAATTGACCACAGTATCTTGATTGGCAAATTACAGTCCTTCTCCCTTTCACCAGCACTTATTTCACTTTTATCTTCTTACCTCCAGCAACGAGAACTATTTGTTAATTTCAAAGGCCATTACTCGAACTCATTCATTGCCTCCTCTGGTGTGCCACAGGGGTCGAATCTAGGCCCTCTGCTCTTTCTTTTATTTATAAATGACGTCACTGATGTGATCTGTTGTGACAAACTTATGTTTGCTGATGACCTAAAAATATTTTACCCTATCTCCTCCGTGAATGATTCTTATTTATTGCAAGATGATTTGAATAATCTCTCTCAGTGGTGTATTAACAATAACCTTCAACTAAATCTTGATAAATGTATGGTTTTATCGTACACTAGAAAATTATCAACTCTGAGTTATGATTATTCAATTCAGAATGTGATACTTAAGCGCACTTCCTCTATCAAAGATCTTGGTGTTAGATTTGACAGTAACTTGTCTTTTCTCAGTCATGTTAATGATGTACGTAATGCCGCTGTTCGTATGTTGGGCTTCATAATTAGAAACACCCGTTCTTTTACTGATATTTCGGCAATTTTCGCTTTATATTATTCCTATGTGAGGTACAAACTTGAATATTGTGCAGTAATCTGGAATCCTATTTATGAATCTCATCAAGATCATTTAGAATATATCCAAAGGAAATTCTTGAGATACATTTATTTCAAAACAAATAGAACCTATCCTGATCAATCAGTCCCATATGAACATCTACTGAACCTATTCCAGATGAAGAGTCTATTTGAGCGCCGTACATGTGTATAATCCATCTTCACAAACTCATACACTGTGCTGTCGATGATCCTCGTTGCTTATCCTTACTTAATTTTCATACTCCTTCAGTCCATACCAGAAACATCGTATTATTCTATCTTCCTGTGGCCCGAACTAATCTACATCTTACTTCACCAATTCATCGGATGTGTGTCTTATATCAAATGCAATTTTCTCATATTGACATTTTTCACTTAGATTTAAAAAAATTAATGAAATGTTTATGTGCATAATTTTTGTGTATTTTTAATAGTTCATATTTTATTTGTAACTTTCAGATATTATTTGTATTTTTATATTGGTGTATTCCTATCCTGTTATTGGGCTTTTGTCTGTTGGATAGCTTCTTAAATAAATAAATAAATAATCTAATACGATCTCTATGTAAGTATTTTGGGTCTTCGTTCAATATAGTTAATAATATCGCCTTCATTATCAGACAACTCCATAATTGTATATGTGACAAAGAGTTAGTGGTATTACTTTATTTAATTGTTTGTAAAAATCGGACGAGAAACTATCACTAAATTTATAGTTAAACCATGAACTCTTCTTTAAACTAGATACTTCCGCGGTTCAGGTTCAACAGAACTTTTTGTTTAGTTCATGGTTTAAACTAAACTGATAAACACTTTAAACCTTAAACTGAAACTTAAGCAAAAATTTTGGTTTAAGCTCACACTGAAAAACTGGGCATAATACATTAAATAAATAAAAAAGTTTAAAAAACCAGTTTGTTTTTGCTTAACATAACTTTATTAACAAATTAAAATTTTTAAAACATTTATGTAATTCCTAAGAAACAAATCTAATAATAATTAATCCTAAACTTGAACTCTTTACAATAAATATTCAAAAGTAGAACCGTTTTGGGCAAGACAATAGCCTAATCTATTGTAAAATGATGTTCTTACATTAGCTAAATGCTTTATTTCCGGCCTAGCTACATATTAATTTTTTGCGGATATTGTGTTCTAGTTGCAACTCTTAATCTTGGATTGTCTGTAGACCAATAACGCGTATTTTGTAGATTAGGTCTATTTATGTAATGTGACCGTGCATTCGTCAGAAAAGCAAATTGATTATAGAAAATTTTGGTCATCATTGGCCCTGTTTTGCATGTATTCGCAAAACATGCTTCTGCTTTCTTCATCATATGGGAATAGTTCTTGTTGTCCATGAAATTAGTACGAATAATATGAATGTTTAAAAATGTATTTGTTATACAAATCTAACATAAAATCATTTAAACAAACTGCCTGTCACTTTGACAATTTTTAAATTATGCATTTGTCACAATTGTTTTCTGAAATTCACGGCTAACCACTAATAAAAGAGCGATTTTATTAAATTTAAAAGTGGATTTTCACGACTATGAATTGCAAAAAAAATTATTTGTTTAATGATTTAGATGGAGAATTGTATTCTCTAAAACATGCAGTTGAAATTTTTTCGCTAAAATAATTTGGGGAGCAAGGGCAGGCAAAAAACTGATTTCCCATGTTAATCTCCTATGTACACCTTTACGACAGACACACTGTATACAGGTTGGTGGAGGTGAAATGCGAACATAGGGAACATACATGACAATCGAACTTTCATGCCAGGTATCTTGATATATTTTGTAGTAGTGTCACAAAACGAAGTTATGTGAATTTGTGTGGCAAAAAGAGTAATCAATAACAGAAATAATAATATAATCTAAAAGTGCATGTAAACTTTCTCGTTGTCGTACACATACATTATTATGCAAAGACGATATTTTAATGAACATAAAAATTTCCATAATATGACACCTACTTTGACATTGACAGTACTTATTCCACGTATATCAAGATGCCTAGCATGATAACTCCATTGTCATATATTTCCCTATGTTCGCATTTCACCTCCACTAACCTGTATATATATTTAGTAGAAAATTGTCTCAGAAATTATATTCTGGAAACCGGAGGTCGATATCTCAAATCGTTTATAGCTGATTAAACATAGTGTACTTTTGATCTTGCAAAAATTCCGTTTTTGCTCTTTCTTGTTTTAATCGTTGGGGGTGGTCACTGGTAGTCTTCAAACCAAAAGTCGACCAAATCGGCCGGTCGCGTATGTCCGCCATCTTGATTTTTATGAAAAATGGTTTTTCTTGATAACTCGGCCATTTTTAATTTTAACGAAAAATTGTAGAGAATTAAATTAACTTTGATATAAAACAATTGTTCGCAAGTTATAAAGTGTGATAAAGACAAGCGGAGCCCTTTATTTGCTATTTGCAAAAATGTTGAATTTTCCCTAATGCAACTCGAACTTTCTAATAGATGAACATATCAATTTCCGGTTTTAAATATTCAATTTAACAGACATTTTTCTGTCTAAATTAAAAATTTCAGATTTTGGTGACCCTTGTATAGCAAATTTTTAAAAAAGAATATAAATAATTTTTAATTTTTTTGATTTTGATACTATAATTTCTGAACGAATAAAAATATCGCCTTTCGGTTTCCGGAATTAAATTTCTTAGACAATTTCCTATAGTATATATGGCTCAGCATGTGAAAACAACATCACACACGATCGATTTAGAAAACACGAGGATGATAGCTAACATCGGACACGCAACTACAAGAATAATCAGAGAAGCCATAGAAATCGACAATTTCCTATAATATATATATATATATATATATAGAGAGAGAGAGAGAAGACTACCCACTACTGTTGCTTCTTTAACTAATTGCAGTCACGATTACCTTAAAATATATATATATATATATATATATATATATATATATATATATATATATATATATATATATATATATATATATATATATATATATATATATATATATATAGATTTTGATATTTCCGCGAGTGTTATTGATGCATCTTGAATTCTTCCGGGTATCTTCTCGCGTTGGTCTGGTTTGGTTCTGCGAAGAACCGTTGATTAGACGACGTTTCGGCAAGGTCTCACTTGCCATCTCCAGGTCTTGGATTGATTCCGTGTTCTCGATCTGGTGTTAGGTCTTGAACTGACGTTCGTTGGTGATGTAGCAGGCTTATATGTTGTGTTAGTGGTCCTGGTTGGATGCTTCACTGAGTTGTTCCGGGTTGTTGGTCCTGGTTGCTTGGCTTGGTCTTTCTGCGTCGTTGGTTCCGTTGCTGGTGTGGTATTCGGTGTATGTTTCTTTACTTTTGTGCTAATTTGTTAAGTGCTGGTTTCCATGTGGGTGGTAATCTTCTTGTGTCGTCCCTCGTATTCAGATTATTTGGTCGTTTTTCGATTTCTATGACTTCTCTGATTATTCTTGTAGTTGCGTGTCCGATGTTAGCTATCATCCTCGTGTTTTCGAAATCGATCGTGTGTGATGTTGTTTTCACATGCTGAGCCATATATATTATAGGAAATTGTCTACGAAATTTAATTCCGGAAACCGAAAGGCGATATTTTTATTCGTTCAGAAATTATAGTATCAAAATCAAAAAAATTAAAAATTATTTATACTCTTTTTTAAAAATTTGCTATACAAGGGTCACCAAAATCTGAAATTTTTAATTTAGACAGAAAAATGTCTGTTAAATTGAATATTTAAAACCGGAAATTGATATGTTCATTTATTAGAAAGTTCGAGTTGCATTAGGGAAAATTCAACATTTTTGCAAATAGCAAATAAATAATAAATAAATATATATATATATATATATATATATATATATATATATATATATATATATATATATATATATATATATATATATATATATAATAATAATTGCTATCTCAACCATTTTTCAATTATTAATAACTTTTTGAGCGGTTTTAAAAAGTTTGAAAATTTTGGCTTTTAAACAAATAAGCCTGTGATGCAGGATTTGCAAGTGAGAAAAACCGGAAAGTATAGAAAAATAGTACTCGAAAAGACGCTTCTGGCAGTTAATATCTCAACATCTACTGGACCGAATTGGATGATTTTTTTTTAAAGAAGGAGGAATTAAAATATGTTACAAAGTTGGTAAAGTATATGATGTTTTAATTTATAAATTAAATACCTAAGAAAAATAAATTGAAACCTAAGTATACGGTTTTAAGGTGAAAGTAAAACGCTGTTTTCGTCACTCAGCTACAACAGGAGAAAAGATTTTTCTACGGGAATTTAAAAATAATTCTGGTATCGGATCGGGTATGCTTTATATAGACCACTAGAAAACTTTACATTACTGTCTCGTATTTTGAGATTATATTCTTGACCAGTTTCTATGTATAATTGTTATCGATATTGTAAAATAATCCTATTGGCAGCGGTGGGAGTCGAACCAACGCCAACGAAGAGACTGGTGGCTTAAGGTGTACGTCTACCCTAAAATTTTACAGCGTTACAGAGGTGTACGCCTCCCACGTTTACTTTAATTATAATTGAAATATATGATGCTTTTACATATGAGTGTATTAACAAAGGATGTCTTTATGCTTCTGTATTTTTATTTTTTGCCTCTGGCCTAGGAATTTGAAGTAAAAAATGTTTAAAATGACGTTTTTTGCGGTTTTTTGTCATTGTTTGATGTAATTTCTTTCGGTCACTATAAATGGCAAGAAAAATTTAAAAAACAAGAGGCATGCAGCTAAGCTTCCTTTTTCGAATAATTTTAGTTTTACTTAATTTCTTTTAAAAATGCAGAAGTTATTATGGGAATCTGGAGCCATGTTTACAGTGTTTTTCAACTTCAAAATGACATTGCATAGCTAGGATGCGGAAAAGTACGAGTTTCGGGTTGGTTTCGGACAGCCTTAGTAGTGGAGAAGAGAGTGAAATAGATTAAAAGTAATATCGAGAGTATTCTAGGAATTCGAAAAAAAGGTAGACGAGCCACTTAAACCAGCGCCTTAGACCGCTCGGCCACGATACCCTATTTTCTCTGATATTGAGATTATATTCAGGACCGAGTTCGCGACCAGTCTCTATAAAGTCTTATGGATAATGTAAAATAATTCCATTGGCAGCGGTGGGATTCGAACCCACGCCTTCTAACCTTTATAGAAAACATACTACTACAGCGACAAAAACGTGTTTTCGTACCGGAATAGTAGACACTTCCAGCTATCCAACGCTGCATTCGTTTCCCCTCCGCCCCTCTAGGACGCTTTCTGCGCGCGCAGTCTCGTTATTTAATAGTCAGGCCTCGTAATTCATTGTATATTATCTTCGGTTCGTATTTTATCTCAAATTGTAACTTCTTTAGCTCTGCGTACATATTTCGTTTCTAATGCCATTACTTTGCTTTTCAGTCTCTAGCAGCCATGATGAGTTTTTTTTTACGTCAGATGGATTCTCTAGCGTCTATTTGGATTGCTTTTTCATATTACTATTGGGATTAATTCTATTCCGTCCATATTAGGTTTTGTTGCTATCTGTAGTGTTTAATTTTTATTGCTTTGTTTGTGGCGACAATATTTCTGTGTTTTATGTAGTTCTACTGTTCGCAATTCGTATAGTTGCTTATGTTGTTGTTGCGTGCCGTGAAAGTGCTTGTTTGTGTGCATTTTAACTTGTTGATCAGTTGGTTATTATACTGTTTGTGAGTTTGCTATACTCTCACTGTCTGATGATCTCATTTTTTGGTGGTATCGATAATGTATCGCTAGTGTATTAGGTAATAAAAGGATAAATAATTATGAACTTCCGTTTAAAATGTATGGAACTTTCGTGAAAATAATGGTTAGGACAGATTTATGTTGCTTGGTGTTCTTCTTAAAGTATCGGTAAGACCTTCTTTTGGTTGTAGTGGTGTATAATGTTAAATAGTAGGGTTACTTTCAGACAGAGACGATAACCTGCTTGTTCCAACTGATGGTAAAGTTGTGATATAACATCACTTTATTTTGACTGCTTCCTGACCATAACGACTACGCAAAGTTTCCAATTTGCACCAATGCTTGTATCATTTGAGTATTGTTTCTTTTCGTTTCACTTTCTTTTGCTTTGTTTCTGCTGTTTACTGCACTTCTTTAAATTCGCACGCTGCACCTCTCACTACCTACTTCGCTCTTTGCACTTCACTTAGGTTATCATAGTTCCATTTTATTGTTATAAACTTAGTATTCACTGTCATGCTTATGTCACTTTTGTGGAGCTCGTAGTAAACAGATTTGTACTCAGAACAAGACTCAACTATTTGACCTTTATTAGGTGATATTATTATTATTATTTCATTTGTTATACTGAACAGTTATACAGGCCCAGGTCAAGTCGAATACGTAGTATGTGAAAAAGCTATTCATTTTCATTTTCGTGATTTTGTCCCTAAATTTTATTTTAAAAAACAGTTTTGGGTGATACTGGATTAGACTGTAATATCTTTTGACATAAAAAAAATGTTATATAAAATTAGTAATTTAATTTATTTTCTAAATTTAACTTTTATATTTGAACATGATTACATTTTAATGTATTCAGAACTATAACTAATAAACGACAGCTTTAAGTCAAATTTATTGTAAAAGTCACTAGTTTTCTACAAAATGTCTTGATCATAAGATACTAGAATACCCAGTAGTTATAATATCAGGAATGTGTTTTTAATTATATTGAAATATTGAATTTCCAATGGTTAACTCAGCGGTTGATGGTCCGCCTAGCATGCTAGCGGTCCCCAGTGCGATTCCCAGCGCAACCGACAATAATATCACTGGGACTGGGTTCGAGTGGTTGGAATCTCCTATAATAACATCTACCATTCTGTAATTGGGAGTTAATCCTGTAGAATGGTTACCATCAAAATAATATAAAAATTAATATTGTTTCAGTTACATAACATTAAATCTACGACATTGACACTTTATCCAATGCAAATTTTTAATATAAATTTTAACTGTCAAATAAGATTGACAATGATGTCATGCAAACTTTTAAAACTTTATTTTGAAAAAAAAGCCGATTTAAATCTATATAAGTATCGACTATTTTTACCGGCGACTGATTTTATGTACCAATATCTGCGGAGACGTGGGTTAGAATTCCCAACGCTGCCAGTAGGATTTTTTGTTACTATATCCAGAAAAAGGCTGGTCACGAAAATAGTTTAAAACATGAGACTATAAAGTAGCGTCGAGGTAGCGTGGCCGAGCGGTCTAAGGCGCTGGTTTAAGGCACCAGTCTCTTCGGAGGCGTGGGTTCGAATCCCACCGCTGCCAATAGGATTCTTTTACAATATCCATAAGAATTTATAGTGACTGGTTGCACATAATCGCAGATAATGTAGTCATTTATCAAAATATAAGACAATAAGGTACCGTGGCCGAACGGTCTCAGGCGCTTGTTTAAACGGAGGTTTGAGGGTTTGAGATTTTTTCTTACAATATCTATAAAAAGACTTTATCTCGAAAATATTCTCAAAATAAGAGGCAAGAAAACGAGAAACTCTTCCATATTCTTATGAAATCTATTCAATTCGCCCAGTCCACAGTCAAAATTTGATTGCTAGTATGTTATTGCGAGCTACATAATGTTATTATGTTATTCAATAGAATCTTGCAGATATACGATGGATGAAACAATGTCACTTTTTATCAAATCCCTCCGGGGCTTTGACTGGTCAGCAGTATAACCATCAGGCATGATACGAAAAATATAGTACCTAATGGTAAATTATGTTAAATATACTAAAATTCCAAACGTCATTTAATTCTAGGCTAAATTAACAAAAGAACACGACACTTAATATGCATCAATCAAGGTAAATAAACAGTATAAGTACAGGGTCCGGCAACAAAGGACGGATGGTTTTTAAAAAATCATAAAATCGGTAATATTTACCCAAAATCAAAATTAATTACGGATTCGGGTTCGCAATGAAATAGCATTTGTGATAATTAAGTGTGGAAAATCACATCAGTCGTGTGGTGACCGTTTCGGGGCTTGTGGACAAACTCTGGACGAGTTGAAGGAGGCAATTCGGGTGGAAGTCGCCCAAGTTGAGGAAGAGATGTTGGAGAGTCTATGCTAACTTTCAAGAACGCCTCCAGCAATGCATCGTCGAAAACGGTCACCACATGACTGATGTGATTTTCCACACTTAATTGTCACTAATGCTATTTCATTGCGAACCCGAATCCGTAAATAAATTTGTTTTTGAGTAAATATTACCGATTTTATGATCTTTTGCACTTCCGGGACTAAAGCTCTTCTTTAGTCTTTATTTTTAGAGACTAAGGTTCTAAATTTGATCCCAAGGGATTATTTTTCATATTTAATCCCGTTGTCAAGGAATTGAATTAATTAATCCCGTTGTCAAGTAAATACGTGCTATTTGTTACAGAGTATCTATGGTAACAATATAAATATTTGTCATAAAATTTACTGTCAAAATTACAAAATGTGTATTCTTTTAAACTATTTTGCATTCGTTTGAGGATGAAGTGCAAAAAATAGCGTATATACCACAGGACTAAAGTACCTTTAATCCCTCAGGTGATTATTTCCCTCACCTTCGGCTCGTGAAATAAACTTCACCCTCAGGATTAAATCATGCACTTTAGTCCCTCAATATATAATATACTATTTTAAAAACCATCCGTCCTTTGTGCAGAACTCTGTGTTTAATGCAAATATACTCTTCACGTTTATACTTGTGTATCTTGTAGCAGTGGCGTAGCTAGGATTTGTAAAACGGGTAGGCTTACTTTAAGCACAACCCGGAGACATCAGTGGCCGCATCAATAGCGCCGCAGACGAAATTTTTTTTTTTTGAGGGGGCACCTTGCGGGCCACAAAAAGTGGCCTACGCCTTACAGGGCCGCTGCGGCATTGTAGTTCTGAACCTCAAAACCCATACAAAAACCGAGAAATTGTTTCAAAAACCGGAGATTGGAGTACAAAACCCGGAGACTCCGGGTGAAAACCGGAGATCTGGTCACCCTAAGTTGGTTAAAAATTTTGACACTTAAGTTTTTTAAGTAGGTAATTTATTTTTCAAAGAAAAATACCACAAAAATTTAAAAAATATGACAAGATTTCACAAACGTACGGATCATGTGCACGATCAAACTTGCATCTGAATTATATAGTCACTGCGCGCCACCCACTAAAAACAATTAATATTGTGCATTTCTTCAGTATTAATAAAACCAATAATACATTTTTTTGAAGCAACCTCCTTTTTATTATTTCTATTTCGGTTTTTAATTTTTTGAAATCGAGGGGGTAGGCTGCAGCCTACTAACCTACCCCCTGGCTACGCCTATGTCTTGTAGTATTACATTACTTAAAAGGCTTTCAAAGTATAAGTAAGGTTTATTGTTCTATGTATGCTATAGTACAGAAATACGCTAATAGGTCACAAAACATACTTGCTGTGTAAAAATTACTCTCCATCATGATAATGTGTACAAATTGCCATGATAAGGATTCAAACCTGGGTTACTACGGTCACAACGTAGGGTTCTAACCACTAGACACTCATACGACGGATTACAAAAACAGATTTACTTAATGTTACAGTCTTGGTGGTAAATAAAACCTTTTACGTGAGCATGATGTAATACTTGGGATGTAAAATGGAATTTCATTTAATAATCTTATCTTTTTACAAAGTATTTAAAGAGTTAAGTGCGATGTGGTCATGCCTGCTACTTATGGATTCAATATTAAAATGAGTTAGTAGAATTTGTTGATCAATACCTCTTTCAGGATAACTACGACATTCCTTAAACTACAAAAATTTGAGTAATCATCGCTGCACGTTCTCAAGCATGGTTTTGTAAGTAAATAATGAAGAGTACCAAATTAAAATTCCGTATTCTAACACGGATATAATATAGGCCAAGTACAATATTTTCACACAATGTAAACTATTAAACTCTTTTTAGTGTTACGAATTATGAAACCAATTTATTTGCTGACGATACTAGTTCGGTAATATTTAAACATAATATCAGATGAGGGTCAAATGTTATCCTAAATCTGCGAGTACATCTGGACTACAATTCAGATTGAACGTATAGTAGTCATATATTGGATTTTATTTACAAAAATAGGTCATAATTTTACACATTTTATAATATCTCTATCGTATCTCTTGCAATATCTGCCCGGCTAGCTCAGTCGGTAGAGCATGAGACTCTTAATCTCAGGGTCGTGGGTTCGAGCCCCACGTTGGGCGAAGGTTTTTCTGCAATGGAACGTACAAAGCGAGGTATAAATATCGATACCACAATACCTCTAAATTCTCTTACAATAATAAGTGAGAAAATAAAGCGGAACTTAATAGTAAATGTGTTCAAACATTTTTTTGGCAAGTTAAATAATATAACCGTATAACGTAAATATCGTGTGAGTGAGAAAGTTGACGGACGAAGCTTGCCGAGTTCGGAAATCTCACGAACATTTGATAGACACTGTTACGAGTTATGTAGAAGCAAAAGTACCTACTACTTTAATATATGTGGATAAATCACTTGCAATGTTGTGTTTGTCCATTTTTAATGGAATAAGTAATGCAATTTATCGCATCAATGACAGGAAAAAATTATAAAATGTCAGTAAGACAATACATGCTTACTAAAAAGGTGAAACCAAAATTTAAAAATGTGTGATATTGTTTATTTTCGTAGCTAACTGTGTGGAAACTGTTAGTTTCGTATATGGTCGTGGGAAAAACAAATATCATTGTGAGATTGTCACAGATACAAATTTATAATTGGAGGTGTATCCATAATTCTTTAATATCGTAAAAACAATAATTATTAACTGGCATTTTTTTAGTTCAGTTCAACCTAATTTTACACTTTCCTGTGTTTTCATTTATAATAATAATATATTTAATAATTATAATAACATCATTATGTTTATAAGGCACTTTTCTAGATACGGCGAGAGGTTCTTAATTTCTAGTTTTATCTAAGTTTTTCTTCTCAATTAAAATTTTTTTATGTTCAAAGTAGTAAAGTGGTCAGTAGGCTGCCTGTCACGCGGGAGACCGGGGTTCGATTTCCCGCCTGAGAGGTTTTTTGCAATGTTTTGTTATGTAGGGTTTACATTATGTGATTTATCATATGATTTCGCATATGATAAAGTCGTAAGAGATATTATCTGATCAAACATGTCTGATGCTTTATTGATTTCATGTTCACATCATAAGAGTTTATGATCAGTATACTTCAACTTTATTTGACAGTACTTATTATTTTGGTTCAAAGTTAGCTTTGAGTAATATTATTAAAATGGACAAAGATAAAACTTATCAAATGTCGTGTTGCATTACTCGTCCAATCTACCTAAAAGCTACAAAATTAAATAATTCTACATAATTTATTATAATAAGAATAACTATCGATACAGTAGTTTTAGTCACTGATTAATACAATTATTAGGACTATTTTAATATAAAAATTTACTTACATTGGTCAGTTTGAAGTTATATTATCAAATTCTGAAATTTACAATACCGCACAGCACCTGACATTAACGTTAATATAACCTCAATGTCAACGAAAATCATATGGAAATAGGAACAGTTTTTTTTCTGAAATGTAGTTATGTTTCATTATGGCTTACCTTATGAGTTCGCTTATGCGTCGTTCTGTTTGACAAATCGAACAGTGTGAACGTAAAAATAGGCACATATGATTTATCATATGCGAAATTATATGATAAATCACATAATGTAAACCCGGTAAACCCTACTTTAGAACATGACATGTTCACGCATGTTTTTGCAATGTAACAATATAAGCAGGTTCCACCGAGATTTGAACTCGGATCGCTGGATTCAAAGTCCAGAGTGCTAACCATTACACCATGGAACCGTTTGTTTCTTATTTGTTATATGTAGGTAGTATTAGGAGGAAAAGGAAGTATTTTTATGGGTAGTTTTAAAAACTACGATACTGGAAATCGCGCCTGAGTCTCCAGGGTGATAGTCAGGTAATCCTTGCCTCTTGGGCAACTATCGTGCATTAAGAATTATATTTAGGTGAGCGGCGCACTCCCAAAAAAGTGCCTAGAAAAACAACTTAACCTCTCATGGAAAAACTAAAGGTTACAACCAGGTGGAATTGATCGGTTTTTTATTGCAAACAAAAAACCTAAATACAATTTTTTGATCCGAGTGACAGGTAATTTGTTATTAACAAAAAAGTTGCAACATTAAAACAAGATAGAAAATGGCCCCGCAAGTAGTTTTATTAGGTTAATTGGCTCAAAATAAACACTTTTGTCGAAAAACGGCCAAAATTGTCCAACTTCTAAAATTCATATTTCAGCTTCTAATGCACCTTTTTTAATTTAACAAGTTGCAAAATGATCGTCAAGACTTGTATATTTTTGCCATATGGCCACCTTTTTGTTTTACCCCCCAAATTTCCAGCTAAATTTTGATAAAATTCTTAGGTTTCGTTAAAGGGGTGGAAACGCACAAGTATTAAACAATCAGTTTGAAAACGATTTTTTTCCATTAAATTGGTTACATATAATAAATAATATTTTCTGAAACTATTTATCAAAATGAATGAGTACTTAGTTAGTTTTAGGCATTTTTTCGTTATCAGTTATCAAAAAAAATTCATTTATTTAAATGTTGCTTTACGTTACATAGTTATGATATTTAAATTTTAAAAACATTATTAACTAATTAATACATATTTATACGTGTCAATTTTTTTTAAATATCTACAAAACCATACTAATGGAATTTTTATGGAATAATGCTCATCAATCTAGTCTAATTTTATCATTCTAATTCGGTCTCACTATCTTCTGACAAAATTTCTGTATGGTCAGGTACAATTTCAGCATTTTTACATTGGGATGAACAATTACAGATGTCACAACATTTAAATCCTTTCGAACAGCAAGAACAAATTTCTTCTTCTACACAAAGTGTTTCAAAAATGCTTTAAGTGGTTGCGTTGCCACAAATGATTTTTTTTTTGATAACTGATTTTTTTACATTTTCAACGAAAAAAGGCCGAAAACTAACTAAATACTCATTTATTTTGATAAATAGTTTCAGAAAATATTATTTATTATATGTAACCAATTTAATGGAAAAAAAATCGTTTTCAAACTGATTGTTTAATACTTGTGCGTTTCCACCCCTTTAACGAAACCTAAGTATTTTATCAAAATTTAGCTGTAAATTTGTGGGGTAAAACAAAAAGGTGGCCATATGGCAAAAACATACATTTAAGGTACCTACTAGGAATGACGAAATTCGAAAATTTTGGCACCCGGGTACCCGAAACAACTACCCGGATAATACCCGTTACCCGTTAAATACCCGTTACCCGTTAAATACCCGTTATCCGTTAAATACCCGATACCCGTTAAATACCCGATACCCGATAATTACCCGATTCCCGTTAATTACCCGATACCCGTTAATTATCCGATACCCTTTAATTCTCTCTTATCTTTCAGTGCCTGATATTTGTAAATTATCTGTTCCCTTAAATTAGAAGTTCACTTTTTAAATAAAATTATTTTTTCTCGTTTTCATATTTTATTATGAATATAAAGAAATACACAAATAATACAAAAATAAAACAACACAATGTGTCTAAATGTGTATAGAAAACAATAAACATAAATAAATAAAATTCATGATGATCATGCACGCCTGCGCGACGTGCGAGTATACTAGTAACGCGTAGATTTAGGTTTAGGGTATTCGGGTAATAAACAAGTAACGGGTACATTTCGGGTAACGGGTACATTTCGGGTATCGGGTACATTTCGGGTATCGGGTATAATTCGGGTAACGGGTAGATATCGGGTAATAAATTTTATACCCGGGTACATTATTATCGGGTCGGTTCCGGGTACCCGTCGTCATTCCTAGTACCTACAAGTCTTGACGATCATTTTGCAACTTGCGAAATTAAAAAAGGTGCATTAGAAGCTGAGATATGAATTTTTGAAGTTCGACAATTTTGGCCGTTTTTCGACTTAAAATCGCCTATATCTCGAAAAGGGTGCGTTTTCGAAAAAATTCCCAGAGACAAAAAGTGTTTATTTTGAGCCAATTAACCTAATAAAACTATTTTTTCAAAATCGGCATGAAAATCGTCATTTCCAGACTAATTTGCGGCATGAAAGTAAGATTTTCATGACTAGGCATGAAAATAAAATTTTCATTTTTACTTTCAACTTTGTTTACTTGTCATGACAACTTTTTCTAAAATTTGTTACAGCTCTGATGATTTATGCAAACCTATTTTTTTATAATTTTAAGCTTAATTGCCGATTTAAAAAAAATAGAATACATCACGCGTCATAAAAATGTCTTTGCTTGACTCGGAGGCTTTGAAGAAATGCTCGGACGCTGCGCATCCTCGCATTCTTCAAACGCCTCCTCGTCTGCAATGAAACATTTTCATGACTTGTAATGTAATATACTATTCTATCTTGTTTTAATGTTGCAACTTTTTTGTTAATAACAAATTACCTGCCACTCGGATCAAAAAAATGTATTTAGGTTTTTTGTTTGCAATAAAAAAAACGGGTCGATTCCACCTGGTTGCAACCTTCAGTTTTTCCATGAGATGTTAAGTCGTTTTTCTAGGCGCTTTTTTGAGGGTGCGCCGCTCGTCTAATTGTTCCTACCAGCATTTCAGTAAAACAGTAAAAGTGAGATATCACAATTTAAAAAATTGACGTTGCATCTTTTTTTCTATTTTTTCAATGATTATTTTAATAAAATATATTAAGACAACTTTATCTATTAACTTATTATTTAAAAAAATATACATAGGGTGTCTGTTTATAAATGAACCAGCATTTATCTCGCTTATTTGTTGATTTAGCATTTTTTGTCAAATACATGATTTATAGAGTATCATGTGTAGTAAATGATAGCGGATGTGAATCTTTGGTATCACTTCCGGTTTTTGAGGAAGTGATAGCAACTTTCAAATTTCAAATGGGACATTGTAAATTTTTTAAGGAATTTGAAAAGTACATTAAATTTGCTTTACGATGGTATAAAAAAGTCATATGTTGTATTATTAAAATAATAAATTACGGGCACTTAAATTATGCACCTATAACGCTGAAATAAGTATGCCTTGCCACGAAACAAAGCAGTTACCTGTCAACAATCAATGTAATTTTAGTTATCTTCCTTTGTACTCCAGTCAAAATACGGGGGAGAGTTGTATTATTACTGGCAACTACCAGATTTGGTCTTGTATAGGTTTTTTGGGTCGCTTATCACGAATTTCGGGGTCATTTTGTAAAGAAATGTGCGGAACACCCTTAAATTTGCTAAAATTACCCCCAAAATTGGGTATTTTTTATATATTCGCACTTTGAGTGCCCATATTTGGCACATAGGGGTTTTTTGGGTCGCTGATCAAGAATTTCGGGGATTTTTTTAATAAAAATTAATATTTCACCCTTAAATTAGCACAAAGTGCGAAAATAACAAAGACATCCTTTTTTGGGGGTACTTTTAGGTAATTTAAGGGTGAAATATTAATTTTTATTTAAAAAACCCGAAATTCTTGATCAGCGATCCAAAAAACCTATACGGACTAAATCTGAACGCTCAAAGTACGAAAATAGCATAAATACCCTTTTTGGGGTTAGTTTGAGCTAATTTAAGGGTGAAATATTAATTTTTATAAAAAAAATCCCCGAAATTCTTGATCAGCAACCCAAAAAACCCCTTTGTGCGAAATCTGGGCACTCAAAGTGCGAATATATTAAAAATAACCCATTTTGGGGGTAGTTTTTGCAAATATAAGGGTGTTCCGCACATTTCTTTACAAAATGATCCCGAAATTCGTGTTCAGCGACTCAAAAAACCAATACTAGACCAAATCTGGTAGTTCATAATAATTATTAAAACAAAATTTTATTCTAAAACACATATTTTTGTATACTTATTATTCTACTTCGCTTCACTTCTTGCTTTAGAAATTTTTTAAATTTTTTGGTTCCTTAAATTCCAATAATAATGTGTTGAACAATATTTGAATTAATAAGTTTTTATAGATGTTGTCATTTTGATAGAACAAAATAATACCGGCAAAAAACTTATGTAATGTAAATAGAACAGAACAACATATTTCCCGACTCATGATATTGTACGAGGTATTATAAAATTTAGAGCAACATGTTGTTCAGCGAATCAAAGTAATTATCAAATCAAATAAAAAAGTGCTTGTATTTGTTTTACAGTTCTAAGGTATATGTACTTACTTAATATAAATATAATATACGTACTTATAAAAATAGTCAATATATGAAAATTTCGGAACAAGATGTAAACTATATGTCACCGATGTCATATCTGTCACTGTCGAAAATATTCGTATTCACGAGATCCTGAAATGTGCTTACCACCAAAACACTCATACTCGAAAATTTTAACCCATTACAATAATACGTCTCTTTTATAGAACATGAGTCGAGAAATAAAAATTTACTAAGATAAGTAATGTATTTTTAATTTTACAAAAAAAATACTCTGCGCATCGACTACGAATCGCACTCGGAACGAAAATGTTTGATAGCCACCTCATCAAACATTACACCTCGCAACACCTCACCACTGAAAACCTGCGTGGATCTAAGATCACTATAGTATATCAGTTAATAATAAATTGCGTAAGATAACAATCAGGGACCACAAACAATACCTGCAATAGTAATTTGCAAAATTATATCCTTTTCAAATGTAGGTCAAATATTATCAGGAAGACTGCTAGCTTTATCGCTTTATCTATATGTAAGAAATCATCTTTTGAATATTTAATAACATCATGAAGTGGGATTTTTGTACTAATATTTTAAAGTTATTACTAGTCTCTTAGATGACTGAATGCCTTGTTCGATACAAGGGATACAAATTAAAATAGTTGGGCCATGAGGGAATCGCACCTTCCCACTTCGCTTTATTAGCACAACGCTTAACACGACTTTAACCAACTGATCGATATCTTATCAAATAAAATACGGCTTGAACAATAATGATACACTGTTCCGTAACCGTAATTCATTAAAATTCCCGATTATTCTCATTTCGGGACATATTCCGGCATTTATAAGAGTATTTTATAATATTTTAAATATTCAGTCTAAAGGTGCCTACACACCGAAAAAATAACAAAAACATGTTTAATAACAAAACATGTTAAGGTGCCTACACACCGAAAAAATAACAAAAACATGTTTAATAACAAAACATGTTAAGGTGCCTACACACCGAAAAAATAACAAAAACATGTTTAATAACAAAACATGTTAAGGTGCCTACACACCGAAAAAATAACAAAAACATGTTTAATAACAAAACATGTTACAAACAAAAATGTTGTTAACAAATTACAGTTTAATTAATGCGGCCGCTAACAATGTCGATAGCAGCATGCTACTGACATTGCTGGTTGCATTGCCAGTAACAATGTTAGCAGAAAAATTCGAAAAATTCGAAAAAAAACATTGTCATTAATTTATTAAATTTATTTGTTCAAAGAACCAAAAATTCATAAATACTTGGACTTTGGACTGTTGCTAAAAATTCTGAAAATAAACCAAAATAATGTCAAAGTTGTAGGTAATTATTTAATTAAACATGTTAAATGTAAGTAAAAGTGATGTTATTGTATAACTCATAACAGAAAATTTTATAGGATAATTAGTAGTATCTATGAGAAAAAAAATAAATCTAAAAATATTTGACGTTCCATTATGGCCCACTGAGCTATAAAGAGGTCCACTAGCTATAAAATGATGTTTATGCACGGTCGTATCATAATTTGTCAATTATACACGAATTTCTGTGACATAAACGTCATTTTATAGCCCGTGGGACTGTTTATAGCGCAGTGCGCCATAATGAAACGTCAAATCATCATAATGAAAACAGTTAAAATTTTCAATTATTCTCATGTAAACTAAATATAATTCTATAAATAATCATTTTCTGTAATTAGTAATACATTTTTAAAGTTAAATACCATCATTTTTACTTACATTTAACATAAATTATCTTATTTAATTCAATAATGACAACTTTGACATTTGGATTTATGTTTATTTTCAGAATGTTTTTGGTATCTTAGCAACAGTTCAAGAATTTATGAATTTTTGGTTCTTTGAACTATTTAGACAGTTTAAATTAATAAATTTATTTAATATAAAATCTTCGATCGTGCTAACATGTTACTAACATTTTAAATGTATCTCTTAACATGTCAATCGCAAAATGTTTTCAACATTGTTGATAACAAAATGTTATTAACATGTTACGGTCAAATTTAGAATTTTTTGTCAGATACATTGCTAATAACCATGTTATTAACAATGTTACCTCCGGTGTGTAGGCCGCTTAACGCTCTCCCGCGCTCTTCTAACTGAGCTATTTCGGAAGAATTTTGGCTGATAAAAATAGAACAAGTAAATATTGGGTGGATTCGCTTGAGCTAGTAAAAATAGAAAATCTTTTGAAAAAACGGAGTAATACCACAAAATAAAATTTTCTACGTCTACCACCGACATTCTCACTTCCGACATTCACTGCATAGTTATTATAGTATGGTGTTTATGTTGACCTGAAACGAATGGAAGTACACGCTTGTAATACAGCTGGAGAAAGTATTGCTTACTATCTCCGTATAAGGCATCGGTGGTTCAGTGGTAGAATGCTCGCCTGCCACGCGGGCGGCCCGGGTTCGATTCCCGGCCGATGCACGTTTTGCGCTCGGAATCATTAAAAACACATCAGCAACTCGTGAACGTGGTGCGACTCCCATCAGTACGTCGGCGCCGTGGCTTAGTTGGTTAAAGCGCCTGTCTAGTAAACAGGAGATCGGGGGTTCGAATCCCCCCCGGGCCTGGGCGACACTCGCCTTCGTTTTATTCGGCACATTCCGCCTCACGTGTTTGCCCTATTTCGCTATTTCCAAGGGCTACTACATCCGACTACATCGATTTAAAAGGACGCCTCCGGATGGGCTCAACCACCAACCTCCCGGTTAACAGCAACAGTTCATATCCGCAACAAGACATCAAATAAAATATTCGTTGCGTCAACTATATTTATCACGAATATAGAGGCATATCTTTATAGATATTCTATTTTTTAATAAATCGTAGAAATTTACTAAATAGAATAAATGTCAACACAAACTCGTGATTCATGTAGTTTATCCCCATCTGGAGGTAATAGGTACTCAAGCTGATTCGGGAATATTCATAAACGTTTTGGAAATCGGTCATCGACAAAAATTAGAGCTATAGAAAATTATAGCCACAGATTACCTATACCTACTTCGTAAACAGATGCGACACTCTCCGTTGGCACCTTTGATGTTCGTATCTCAAAAAAAATTTGTTAGTCGCCATGTTTTAACAGAAATAATTATACTAGTACAAAACGATAAAATGATGTTTACAATGTTAGATATGTTTATAACAGAAGAGGTTAGGTGTCTGAATTTGATTTTGATAAACCGAATTCGATTGCTAAGAAGGCAAGTTCTTATTTTATTTTGTTAAATAATAGCTAGGTATAGTTGATTTCTTAACTAAACGGAGCAATCTGAAGTTGTCTCGCTGAGCCGTATTGACACTGTAAATACTATACCCTGTTCCAAATAAGAGTATAGTAGATGGCGCTTCGGAGCCAGCCCGTTTTACACACATTAAATAGAAATTTAAACATAGCGCGGTATTTTTGAAATAGTGTTATGTTCCGCGTCCGCGCGTCACGCGCTACTGACGCTAATTAACGACTCACTTTTTCAACAATACCAGCTGTTACTACTACGGCGTTCGATAGCTAAATGATGCGCGCATATCACAAATTTTTCGCTGATGTAAACTTGGTTTCCGGCTAGACCAATCAGAACGCTCAAATCGTAAGCCTTATCTTGCTCCATACTATATTCTTATTTGGAACAGACCTTAGAAAAATATCACTGGATTTTTTTGGCGGCAAAATTAAATTTGACCTATCAGCGGGCAAACTCGATACAGTCACTGACAACAGCTGATGAGACAAGATGGAGAACATTCGTTTGTTTACATTATTACATTACAATGTTTGTGTGGTATAAAACTGGTGTTACATCAGCCAATCAAAGACGATCAGTTTTAGCATTCCAACTTCAGATTGCTCCGTTTAGTTAAGAAATCAACTATACAATAAATTGTCAAATTTTATTATTTATTTTCTTATCATAAAATCTCACTTATAATAATTAAGATAAATTTACGTAACTACATAATGTTATAATAAAATACAAAATTCAACAAAAATTAAGCTATGCTTAAGTATAGGTAATCTGTGGCAGAACCACAACCATAAAATAACTTAAACGTCAACTTTCGTGCTCTTGCCAGAGTATACTTTTCACTAAGATTTTGGAGAGATGACGAACCCATCACGAAGTATAATATAAACAGAGAAATGGGCACTTCGTATCTAAGCAATACTGTAGATTTGTTGCATTTTTGTTTATCCTGTGTGTGAGAGAAAAATCACTACAGGGGTCCTATTCTATTTCATTTATCAACGTTGATAAGTTGGGTTGTCTTGATAACCCCCCACCATGTGTGACGTAGTAGCCAAAGCGACTGTCGCTACGACTTATCAACCCTCGCTACGGTAGACTTGCGCGTTGCGTTGATTTTTGTTCGTTGTGAGGTTAAAATATTTATTTTATAAATATAAAATACCAATAAATTATGGGTTCATTATATGTATTTAATATTTTTGATTAGTTTATTAAATAATTCAACTTACAAATTGTAGAAATAAGAAATTGACATTTTTCTTGAAAAAATAATTTACTTTGAAAATAAAAAAATGGCTTATTTTAAAACAAATAACACGTTTATGATAAGTGATAGGTAAATTGGTGGTTTAGCAGTTTTTCTTGCCAAATTTCACAGTAAATGTAAAATCTCTATCAGTCGTTATCAACCCTTGATATAGTTACAAACGGAATGACGTCACGAAGTTATCAACTGAACTTCGCTAGCGACTGTCGCTATGAATTAGAATAGGTACCCAAGGCCCGTGCGTTACCATTGTTTATCGTTATAGAATGTATAGAATCATGAATGCATGCTCCGAGCTGGCCCGTATTTTCTGTCTCTCTAAAAGGTAAACAGAAAGGCTCCCACTTCATCCACCCGAGTGGCCACTCCTGTCATATATACTTCGTGGCAGCTCTTTATTATACGTTATCATCCACGTACAATATAAGCCATATTAGACTCTTGTGAGCCCGGGTAGCTCAGTCGGCAAAGCATTGGACTTTTAATCCAAGGGTCGTCCAAGGATCCAGGGTTCAAGTCCCTGCTCGGGCGATTATTTTGTAAGGGTAAGGAATGCGAATTTCAGTACAGATTAAGATAGAAAAAATCTGACGCTTATATACTGGCGAGCCAAAAATTTTGGTCCTATTATAATTGTGATGTATTTTCTGAAATTTCTGCTTTAAGCTTATATTTGTAAATTGTAATTAATAATATAATAATAATAATTTGTTTTCCGAGCAGTATCGCCTATTTTTTATATCTGTTATGCATTAGTACCGTGTTAACGACTTTTTTCCGCATTAGTGCGAGAAATAGACATTCTGTCACTCAAAATAAGTGCGGGAAATAGCTAGCGGGAAATTAATTATTTTTAAATTTAATTATTGTGTCTTATTAGCAACCGTCATGATGCTTACAAATTAAAGATAACTATGCAAAGCCGCCCAAGTAGTTGCATATAAACTGTCAAAAACTTGAATTAATTTTATTATAATGTTTTGAGGAAAAAATCTTGTTTGTAACACATGCGGAGAACGTGTGATTCTGAAACTGCATTCCAATTCCGAAACTCTATGCTTATGTTGGAAAACTTGCATTCGTTTCAGAATCACTAATTTGCAATACTTGTTACAAAAATAATTATTATGAAACAGCGTGCACTATCGCTCTACTTGAAAATTCACATTTAAGTGTTTTTATTTGTTTAGCGTTGATTTCTCTCTGTCTGCGTCGCTTATACCACAAGTGGTATGATAGTTCAGAAGTAACCAAGTAAGCCGAGTCGTTAAACCATACATGTGGAATAGTAGCAGTCTGGGCGTTAACAATGTCACTTTTCGCTTTAATCACAAGAGTGGTGATAAGTAAGTGTAAGTATTTTATTTAATCACTACATACATATTTGTGGCAAGTCTTATTAAAATAATTTACAATAAAATATTATACATTCAAAGAAAAAATTAGCAGAAAACTAGATTTTTGACGAAAAATGTCAAATTTTCAAACCGTGATAACTCGGTTGCATGTGACACAAAATCAATAATTCTTTGGGTTTTAAAAAGATCAAAGTCTTCTCTTTCGAAAGCCACATTACATACATCCCATGCCCCGTAAACCACCATAAAAAAAATGTTTTTGATTGAAAAAGATGTCCAACTTCAACAACTTGCACGGAGTACAAAAAATATTGTAGGCCATATTCAAGGCAAGGACATTAAAGTTCACACACTTTTCTTTAAAGAAATTTAAAGAATCATAAGAACGTCATGTTTAGTATCGCGTGTTTCCTCCGTGTTGCCTACGCACTTCTGCACAACGCTCTCGCATGTTGATGAGACGACGAATTTGGGACTGCGGAATGTTCCACCAGATTTCGCGAAGCCTCGCGAACATTTCATTGGTGTTAGCAGGTTAATGTGAAAACTTCATACCTTTGCACCATGTCATCGCAATTTTTCGAACTTATGAGGTTTTCATAGGAAAATGAGAAAATTGTATTGGCAATTACTCAAATTGAGTCAACAATTTTTTTAGATTGGTCCGCAAATTGTCAGAGTTAGAGACTGACAACAAAAAAACGGTGTTTTTCTATGGATATTGAGAGGAGGTAAAATGAGTTTGGCTGAAGATCGGCTCACACAGCTGTAAAGTAGAGATTTTGTGCTTTTTAAAATTCTCCTTTTCATCGATATTGGTTCATACCCATCGGAGTTATAACCAAAAACGCTCAAAAAGCACTTTAAATTTCAAATGCTCATAACTGTGGATCAAATAATCGTAGAAACTTGTTCTTTTTTTAACTTTAAAGGAAATTGTGTGAACTTTAATGTCCTTGCCTTGAATATGGTCTACAATTTTTTTGCAATTCGTACAAGTTGTTAAAGTTGAACATTTTTTTCAGTAGAAAACTTTTTTTTCTATGGTGGTTTACGGGACATGGGATGTATTGAATGTGTCTTTCAGGTACACCATTAGAAAGAGGAGACTTTGATCTTTTTAAAGGCCAAATAATTATTGATTTTGGGTCAAATTCAACCGAGTTATCACGGTTTGAAAATTTGACATTTATCGTCAAAAAACGAGTTTTCTTCTAATTTTTTCCTCGAGTGTATTACCATACAGTTTTTATGAAGCTTGGGTTCGATTGCCCATGCCGGAATTTTTTAAACTTCCATAGAAATAATACTTCCGTTTCCTGTCAATATGCATAACAATAGTATTTTGTACAACAAGAGTGGATGTGATATCGCACGAGAACAAGTTTGCAGTCACGACTCCATAGGGGGGAGTGCCTGCAAACGTTCGCGTGCGATATGGGCAATCCACTGGAGTTGTACAGCCTATTTTGCTACGATCAAATAACGAAATATAGTTTTTGCAATAAATGCACTCAATATGATGACAAAAATTATTTAAAAGTAACATCAATTCTTTTTTGACATATGACATTTGAATAATAATTGTTGTCAACTTAAAAACTCTTAATTTCATTTGCTCTTTTTGCAATAAAATCATACTTTTAATAATTATTAATTATTAAATAACAGTTGATTTAATGTTTTTAATTATTTGTCATGATAAAAACATAATTTGCACGCATTAATAATTTTTTGACGTATTTGACCTTGAATTTCAGATCCACACCTGGATGAATATGACATCCCTATCCACACTTGATAGTATGAACATACTATGTGCTACGCACTCGTGTTTATTTTCTAAAGCAACAAGCAGGAGTCACCACACGGCAAAAATTACGAAAAAATCATAGTCACGTATGGTATTCGGCTTGACAATTTCTCGAATTATTTTATTTATTCCAAAAAAGTAATGTATTTTTAAAACAATCATCAACTGACATAATATCTAAGCAACGCTTCACGGCAATTTTCACTAGTGAAAATTGTCAGTGTAATTTTCACTAGTGAAAATTGTCACTGTAGTTCGTCTGTGATTGGTACAATTCAGCAAAATACTGTGTTTTGATTGGGTGAAAAACTATGAGTGGAATTGTCAATGTTATTGCTTTGTTTAAAATTTTAACTTCTAGTCCAAAGGCTACTGTCGCATCTGTTGATGACAGAAAGAGTAACCACTCCTCTGTTCTTCTCGTTAGCATTTCCATTGCAAAATTTGTAAACGAACCTGAAGCACCATGTCAACATAGAACATACTCACTATTATTTGTAAATGTAGTACGCAGCATGATTGTAATTTAGTCCACAAAAGAATTAAACGAATCAAATTTATTTTGTATGAATAAAGAGAGTACAGTGTTTGTCTTCGATGTTGATATGTTAATCATATTATTCACTTAATAAAAAAATCTTATGTTTAAACTTAGCTGGAACCTGTGATAGGCACAGGAGATGTTTTCAGGATAAAGAGCTACAGATACAAGAGACTCTCTTCCATTGTCCGATTTGTATAGTTCATTGATATCTTATAATTCAATTTCAATACAAATTAGAAAGCGTAAAAAATAAACTTCATTTGTAATTTCAGAAGCTAATATCTCCTAAACGAAACGTTTGCGAGATAATCTTCAAATTAATTTTTTTCTTGTTTTGGGGACCTACATTCATATTTTAAGGTAGGCTTCTTATGAGTGCGTTCAAAGTGTCTGAAACTGAAATAAATCCTGTAATCTTGAATATACTATTGCACTTAGAGAGATACGGTTTTCAAATTTGTATTAAGTAGGTATTGAAATATGTATGTCACTATAATGTATACAATTTTTAAAAATGTTTATTTGGTAAATAATTATATATTTCTATTTTTTGGTCGTACAAATTTTAAAAACGATTTCATATTTTTTACTGTTTTCAAAATCATATTTATAAATAACTAGATACGGTCTTTGAGAAG
The DNA here is from genome assembly GCA_947534325.1 of Agonum fuliginosum. NCBI lineage: Eukaryota > Metazoa > Arthropoda > Insecta > Coleoptera > Carabidae > Agonum > Agonum fuliginosum. The sequence goes on from OX384036.1 coordinate 19,902,334, forward strand.
AGAACCTGTGCTTTTGTAATACTCAAGTAACTTAATTTTTATTATTTTAAAAATAAACATTTAAAAAAATGTTACATATAGTGACATACCTACAAATTTTAATCTAAATACAAATTTGAAAACCGCATCGCTCCAACTATTATTGTATTCAAGATTTGTATGCTTTAAATTTTAGACACTTTGAATTTGAACGCAGTCTTAATCCTGAAACAGCCTGTAGAATTGTATAGGATAACTTTATGTAAGATATAATGGTGATTTTTACAGTATCCACTTAACACATGAGTATTATGTCAGGATGGCCGAGCGGTCTAAGGCGCCAGACTCAAGGAAATCCTTGCCTGTGATTAGCAGGCCGAGCGTTCTGGTCCTCTCTGAGGGCGTGGGTTCGAATCCCACTTCTGACAGCTATTTTTGTCTACCGATTTAGAAATAATAATAATTTCTGCTATAGGTATGTATTTCAATTTTTGATGTACGAGAACAATTTTAAAGACAATAATAAATAGATATTTATAGACAACTTAATAGAATGTAGGTCGCGTCAAAAAATACAGTCTATATTGTGTATTTTACTAGTTAATAATACTAGCTAAAAATACCGTGTCCGGTATGGTCTAGTGGCTAGGATACCTGGCTCTCACCCAGGAGGCTCGGGTTCGATTCCCGGTACCGGAATTTTTAGCCAAGAACATCAATTATGTTCAATTTATATTATACACTAGTACTGGATAGCGACTGACTAGTACTTTGACATTGTTCACATCTCCGGTATGGTCTAGTGGCTAGGATACCTGGCTCTCACCGTCTCACCCAGGAGGCTCGGGTTCGATTCCCGGTACCGGAATTTTTAGCCAAAAACATCAATTATGTTCAATTTATATTGTACACTAGTACTGGATAGCGACTGACTAGTACTTTGACAGTATTCACATCTCCGGTATGGTCTAGTCGGGTCTAGTGGCTAGGATACATGGCTTTCACCCAGGAGGCTCGGGTTCGATTCCCGGTACCGGAATTTTTAGCCAAGAACATCAATTATGTTCAATTTATATTATACACTAGTACTGGATAGCGACTGACTAGTACTTTGACATTAGGCGATTTTTATTCACTGCGGTATGCTTGGTGTAAGCTTGGGTATGTCACCAACTACATTTTATTCGTGATACCATGACGTCACGGTATGTTGGGGTATGAGCCGCCATACTGACCGCAACTTACGCAGCTCTGTAGCTGTGTAAGCTGCGGTTAGTGTATCTATCTTTGTCCGATTGATGGTTGTTATGGATCTGTGTTGTCAACTTTTTGTATTAAGTTTTGGTTGATGTCGTTTGTAAAATCAAAATCGAAAAATGGATTACATTACATTTTATGTGAATAATAAAGATTTAAAAATTCAAGCAAAACATATGAATCAGATAAATAAGTCAAATAATAAATCAATAAACAAACAATAAGCTGTACAGTCGCCCTCTGAAAACAAACACAAATTGAGATTAAGGTAGAAATGTCATTATGAAGACCGGAGCATACCGGACAAATTTTATTCATCCACTTACCGTTACGTCATAACTATGACGTTTAACATACCACAACTAAATCGGATCTTACCGACCGCAAGTAACCGACCGGTGAATAAAAATCGCCTATTGTTCACATCTCCGGTATGGTCTAGTGGCTAGGATACCTGGCTTTCACCCAGGAGGCTCGGGTTCGATTCCCGGTACCGGAATTTTTAGCCAAGAACATCAATTATGTTCAATTTATATTATACAGTAGTACTGGATAGCGACTGACTAGTACTTTGACAGTATTTACATCTCCGGTATGGTCTAGTCGGGTCTAGTGGCTAGGATACCTGGCTTTCACCCAGGAGGCTCGGGTTCGATTCCCGGTACCAGAATTTTTAGCCAAGAACATCAATTATGGTTAATTTATATTGTACACTAGTACTGGATAGCGACTGACTAGTACTTTGACATTGTTCACATCTCCGGTATGGTCTAGTGGCTAGGATACCTGGCTTTCACCCAGGAGGCTCGGGTTCGATTCCCGGTACCGGAATTTTTAGCCAAGAACATCAATTATGGCTAATTTATATTGTACACTAGTACTGGATAGCGACTGACTAGTACTTTGAACTTTGACATTGTTCACATCTCCGGTATGGTCTAGTGGCTAGGATAAAGTCCGTCCCAAACTTCTTTTCCGTGACGTCATTATTTTATTTTCAAGAATGACTAAAGAATACATTGTCTTACTCTTTCTATCTTATTACAGTCAATTATTTAGTTGAAACACGTATGTCATCGAAATTTGCGAAGTATTCATACTGTTACGTGAAGTTTTGTTCTTTGTTTTTATTATGAAGTAGAAAAAGAAAGAAATAGAAAACGTATAATTATATTGTTGATATACCAGCAATTATAACTTGTTATCTGAGTAGGCTGTTTTTCATGTTGTTTTATGAAATACATTTTATTGTAAATTTTAAAACTGTCAAACAAATAAAAACTATTTTCACTGTGATTAAATAATTTAACATAGGTAGGTATATCGTTGTTTTATGAATACATTAGCTGTTTGCATATAGATATTCATAATAATATTTATAAATATGCCCGGCAAACGCAATAATAAACAAACAATTCAGATTGTCTTGAATTTGTACCAATATTTTACTGCTGAAAAATAAAAAGGAGAATTACTTATTGCCGTGTCAGTTGTTCTAGAGGTATTTATTTATTATTAAATTTATATAGTTATTCCAAATATTCACATAATATAGTTTAAAAATATTTGATATAAAAATATAACTTTCCCGCCATTTTTTCAAATTGATTCATACGAACTACAGGTATGACGTAACGGCAAAGAAGTTTGGGACGGACTATACCTGGCTCTCACCCAGGAGGCTCGGGTTCGATTCCCGGTACCGGAATTTTTAGCCAACAACATCAATTGTGGAGCAATCAGCCAAAAACGGTTAAATCCACTTTTTAAAATAAATAAGTTAGGTATGAATTATCTGTTTTAGGGGTCAGTTAAATCCAATGGTGATGTCAGAATCAAGCTAAATATGCTAAATCCTATTGAAAATCAGACTCAAAATGTAGGCAATCAAGCAAAAGTAGATAAATCCAACAAAATATATATTAAATTTATTTTTCAACGAAAACAAGATAAATCCGTTGTATTCCAGTGTTTATTCGGTTTAAGTTTAGATGACTCTGTGTGGCAAATTCTCAAATTTAATCAGATGACATTGACAGATGGTATTATCTATTAATTATTTTTACCTTCCGCTTACCTGTAAAGGAAGGTATTGGAATCATGCAAAAAATCGGGTTGTGAGTTTTAAGTGGATGAGCACGAATTAGGGTCCTTACAACTCATTTTTGATAGTTTCTCGATGATGTCTGTATGTATGTGTGTGTGTGTATGTGTGTGGTCCGGGCCGATGCCAGATGTCGCATAACTCAAATACGAATGTTGATATTTGGTATTTTACAATTGTATACGAATAGGAAGAGAACATTAGATTTTGGTACAAATATATTCACCGGAAGTAATATTTTTTGAAAATTGAAAAAGATTATTGTCAAAAATTTATATAAATTTGGATAAATATAGTATTTATTTGTAATAAGAATAATAGGCAAAGTTATTTGCAACTTACGTTATAAAAAAATTGTCTTTATCTGGTAGCATTAAAAAACTGCGGTAAAATTTAAAAAATAAATTTATCAGATAAAACATTGAAATCTTGTAATCCATGTTCGGTTGAATTTTGTTTCTGTGTAAAAAATATTGACAGGTGAGACGGGTGACAAGTTGGCATACTAGCGCGACTAGCGCCATAATAAGTCATAAGTAAAATATTAAAAATATAGTAATTGAACGGAGGATGGCTTCAACACAGAAGAGTTTGCCTGTGAACGAATCTTTTGATTCAGGTGATGCAAATTTCTGTGTTTGAATATTTTAGATTTTTATTTGTATATTTTAGGGACACCGAATTGTATACGTATACATTTATGTTTATAAGTCTAGATATGGCGGAAGGTTGTGTGCAGGCCACTTCAGATTTTTTTAAATATATTTTCAGTTAAGTATATTGTTAAATGTTGATAAGAACTAAATTATTTTTTTTTAATAAAACATAATTATTAACCAATAAATTTTTTATTTAATTAGTATTAGACAAAAAAAACAAAACCTATTTTTTACATTTCAAACAAAAGCAGATAAATCCATTTCAATCAATCAAAACTAGATATATCCATTTTATTTTTGTTACTAACTAATTAAGTTTAAACAATTAATTAATTGAAATACACTTTTTCTTGTCTAATGTCTAAGCATTAAAAAATGCATATGTTAATTTTTGTTTAAATATCATGGAATTTGAGTTACGGGTTTTTTGTTAATAACTCAAGATCGTTTATAGTGGATTTAACCGTTTTTGGCTGATTGCTCCACAATTATAGGACGATTCACGTTAAAATGGCATTTTTGGAATTCCATACTGATGACGTCATTATGTAGTATGAATTGAGAACTACACATACGTTATTAGCAACGACATTGTCTAGAGTATTGTTATAATCACGGAGTGTTTGATTTCGTACGTCGACACTTGAACTGCATGGTTGACAGTTAAATATTTACTTTATTTACATGAGCTAGTTGTCAAAAATATAATTTGTTTCAACTTTCAGTAAGATGAGTGGTAAAAAATAATCATACATTGCAGGAATATAGTATCAAATGCTAATCTGCATTGCTCCAAGCAGAAAAAATATAGGTTTTGTAGGCCCCTTATCAATTCCCTTTTTCGCTCAGCTGGTTTAATAAATAGGTATGCCAATAACGATTATGACAATACCAGCGATAGTGATTAAAATATAATGGCAATGCTGATGTTCGACCTGGAATTATCAAAGTTCGCAAAGCTGATCTTTATTTGGTATAACTACAACTTCTAACATCTCTAAAAATATCTGTCGGGTTTACTTGCCGGCTTGAAAATGACAACTTTCTCGTGTAGAGTTTCTTTATGTTCGCTTTGTTTAAATCAGCTATGCAACTAAACTCAGGATTCGTACTGATTTCATTCGATCCTTAGTCGTTGTTTATTTATGTCCCCTTCAACCATATCCTACAGATGAGTGATAATGAAAAATGGGCTTTAATAATTGGCAACAAAACTTACATACCTCAAAATAAATTCTTACATCTTATGTAATTCTGATACAACATCTGCATCAATTTGGTACTGCGATGAATGATGAATTCTAGCTTCAGCTCTGTGATTGCTATTCTACAGTTCGATAGGTTAATCGTTACTCGACGATAAAGATAGAAAATAACAATCATTCCTTTACATGTTACAAATTCACACCGAAGGAGGACACATTTTGTCAAAATGGTATCAGATTTCAGACATCTACGATCTCTACTCTACGATGTACACTGTACAATAATCAACAACAAAGCCAAAGTCAATCAGACAATCAGAGTACAATAATACGCATGCGTAGCGTATAATATCAGTCTGAACTACTGCGCACTGCGACATGCGCTGTGAAACTTGGCGGTATATTTGAAAAATCATGCCTTGAAGCTCTCGTCAGAATGCTTCCATCTCAGTCACTATGAAGATTAAATAACAACTACATCTTATAAACAACTACCCCGAAATCTTTGTAAATCGCATCCTTAATATCAACACTAATAATACCGCACGCTTCTTTCCCAATAATAAACAATTATTATTATTTCTGTACGATTCCCTTCATGATATATTTGTCGCAAAAGATCAAAACTACTTGGACAAAACACCTCAACATGAATATTTAACTCAAGCAATATAAAACATAATGCTAATTGTCTAAAAGAACAACATTATTTAGATTTTGCGGAAACCAGAACAGAAGATTCTAACCACGGATCTAAACTTAAATAAGCGGCTAATTCTTGGGATAGGATGATCTATATAAAGATATCCTCAGCAGTATCCAAATTAAATATTTTGATTTAATATATTTGAAAAAAATTAATTTTATTTTATTAAACGTGTTTACACGTGTTGAGTACAAGATATTACATGAGCAAGCGAGTAGCAAGTGAACATCTTTGCTTGTTCGCAGGGGGTTTTATTACATTTCTTATCATAATGGAAAAATACAGCTAGAAGTGCTGACTTGGAATAATTATTGTAGAATAAAGGGTAGCCAATACATAATTTCCATATACAATAAAGTTGGTTAATATGATACTTATGTGTGCGTTAAGTTTTATCTACTATTATTGAAAGATTTCTGTGAACAAATTTACTATCAAAATATCGTCTTATTGATATTTAAAATTATTTCATAAAAATAAAAAATTTGACAGCTGTCACCTGTAATTACAATTTTTATCAGTATCTCATATAAACAAAGTAGAGATTGGAATGCCATTCTTACGTGAATTTCCCTATATGTTCAATTTATATTGTACACTAGTACTGGATAGCGACTGACTAGTACTTTGACAGTATTCACATCTCCGGTATGGTCTAGTGGCTAGGATACCTGGCTTTCACCCAGAAGAAATGCGAAAATATGCAAATGGAAACTAGTATCAAATAACTCAGTTTTTCATGATTCGCGAAGATCTTGGAAAACAAGTAAAATATGCCGTTTAGTTACAAATATGCATTTGCATATAATCCGAGCCCTACTTATAATTCAAAGGTATACATTTCTTAAAAGAATATGAAGCTGTATATTTATTGGCCTATTTCACATTCAAAAAAATTGACAGATTAAAGAAGCATTTTAGAAAACAAAATATTTAAAGCGGATAGTTGACAAACTTACTTGCTTAAATAACGATATAATTGATTATGTAATTTTATGTAAACTACTTATCTACTTATGTTTGTTTTAAATTATAATTTTTGTGATTTTTAAAATATTCTATTGGTCTTTATTTTTACTCCACGGTTAGATAATGAAAAAAGAAACACATACCCCTAAACCGAAACCCGATATCTAAATTCTTTCAAGAATTTAATTTTAATTATTTTTTCACGATTATAACAAATGTTCAAATTGTCAACCTTCTTCGGTCTAGCAATAACCCAAACGCTTTAGTGATCCCCAAATTTTTTAATTTTTTTCTTGACTCGTTCAAAACTTATAGCTCCGTCCTGGGACTTTTGGGAAACCGTGTAGGTGTATGAAGTTTGTATGTTATGTGTATAATGTGTGGATTAGTGGGGGGACGATAACTCAAATATACTTCATCCAAAAACAATTAAGATTTCCATTTTGTCTCGTATAGTATACCTACTAATAATTCTATAAATGGTCATCCTATAATGAGAATTACAATATTTTATTTAAATAAAATAAGATAACTTATTTTATCACTCAACTTTTCCTAAAGTTTCCTCGTGCGCATGAAGTCGTAAAATTAGTGTTTTTAAACACAACTTGAAGGAAATGAGCTTTTTTGATTAAAAAATTTGTATTTCTTCAGGAAATGTCGCCCTATGTTCTTTATCACCAAAAACATTAAAACGGAGATACATTTGTGAGAACCACTTTGAAATATCATGCTACAATCCTTCGAATTTCAAGAGATTAATCAAAGACTCAGTGCCCATCCATTATGAAACAAATAAGCTAAAAGTTTTGATTCCCAAAAAAACCTACAATATAAATTTACCACCAAATAGCCCCTAACCATCAATGTCATCACAATATGAACATGAAATATCTAGTGAAGAACTGTACGTGGTAACCCCTATTAAATCTTGTGAAGCAATAAAAGATTCCTGTGAAATACCTGCAGACAGCACATTCATAAATGACATGTCCAATTTACCAACCCCTAAACATGGAACAAAAAGAAAACTTTTATTTGACAACTTAACACCAACAAAACAAAATTTCGGTAAAAACTTCAAGAATTAAAAATCAGTCCGCTAAAATAAAGAGATTTAAAAAACAAGTTAATATTATGAAATCAAAATTAGAAATTGAAACATTCCTAAGGACATAGTAAATTACCCATCACATTTTTCAAAAGCGTTGATCCGAATGCAAATTCTCCATAAAAAAATCAAAATGGAGAAAAGATGAAAAACAATTTGCAATGAATTTATATTTTAATTCTCCATCGGCTTACAAGTTTTTGCTTAGGAAAGGTATAATTTTGCCGCCAGTTACAACAATTCGGTTCTGGTTATAGGTGAGCGGCGCACCCCGAAAAAAGTGCCTAAAAAAACAACTTAACCTCTCATGGAAAAACTAAATTTAGCAACCAGGTGGAATCGATCCGTTATTTTATTGCAAACAAAAAACCTAAATAAAATTTTTTGATCCGAGTAGTAATTTGTTATTAACAAAAAAGTTGCAACATTAAAACAAAATAGAAAATGGCCCCGCAAATAGTTTTATTAGATTAATTGGCTCGAAATAAACACTTTTTGTCTCTTGGCATTTTTTCGAAAAATGCACCCTTTTCCAACTTCAAAAATTCATATCTCAGCTTCTAATGCACCTTTTTTAATTAAACAAGATACAAAATGATCGTCAAGACTTGTACTTTAAAAGTATATTTTTGCCATATGGCCACCTTTTTGTTTTACCCCCCAAATTTGCAGCTTAATTTTGATAAAATTCTTAGGTTTCGTTAAAGAAGTGGAAACGCACAAAATTTATACGGCTGGAAATTGTATAACAATTTATTATGCATTAATTATTTTGAAGGAGATACAGCGATGGAGTTTATTTATTTGTTCTTGCAGTGGTAAAACACCTTGTGTAGAAGAAGGAATTTGTTCTTGCTGTTCGCAAAGATTTAAATGTTGTGACATCTGTAATTATTATTCATTCCAATGTAAAATGCTGAAATTGTACCTAACCATACAGAAATTTTGTCAGAAGATAGTAAGACTGAATTAGAATGATGAAATTAGACTCCATTAATGAGCATTATTCCTTGCGGAGCAATTTTCTATCTTGTTTTAATGTTGCAACTTTTTTGTTAATAACAAATTACCTGCCACTCGGATCAAAAAAATTTATTTAGGTTTTTAGTTTGCAATAATCGATTCCACCTGGTTGCAACCTTTAGTTTTTCCATGAGAGGTTAAGTTACCATTGTTTTTCTAGGCATTTTTTGGGGGTGCGCCGCTCACCTATTAGGAAAATCTAAAATGCCTCCTGGATTTTCAAACATCTTTTTAAACCAATTAAAAATGTAAGTGGACACCATGAAACACAAGGAAAAGTTTTGTTCAATATATTTTGATGAAATGTCAATCAGCAAGTCCATGAAATATTCAAAGGCTTTAGATCTACCTAATTGAAGGATTTGTAGATCATGGAAAATTTTCGAGAGAACCAAAATTAGCTATAGTCCATTTGAGAATGACTGGCAGTAATAAATCATTATTTGCAAGAGTAGTATTGGATTTTTGCCAGCAATGCGGCAAATAAAACTACCAGAAAAATCAGTTGTAACTACACTAGGATGGTCAAAATAAGCCGCACGCTTTTGTACCTGGAACGAAACTTACTTCTCAAACAATAGAAATACCGTCATTACCGCTCTGATAATCCCCGTTGGACTGTGTCATAGACGTAGATAGGAGTGATCTGTTTATACATTTACTAAAAATAAAAGTTTTTAATATTTAAATATAACTTTCTCACTCATTGTTATTAAAATAAATCTTTTACCTGAAAAACAACTTAGACCTATAACGATAGTTCTCTACCGAATTTAGTCATTTTGACTATCCCTGTGCAAACAATTATTGACGCGCCACTGGAATGTATTTGACAGAATGATTTATTACTGCCAGTCATTCTCAAATATAGTATAGTCAGGTATTGGTATTTATATTATGATTCGGGGACTCTATTCAAATTGAAAATTGCCTCTAGTATATTACTTATCAGAAAATGGAATGAAAAATGAAAATTTAAAAAAAATTATTATTGAATCTGTCGAAAAAGTAATTTTTTGTGGGTTGATTCCAAAAGCAGTTATTTGTGATCAAGGCAGTAATAATAGAGCGGCATCTAAAAAACTGGGAGTAACTGTTGAAGAACCTTATTTTTCTATTAAGAGTGCGTTGCTGTATGGCGGAAAGTATACGCAATAATGACATTTTTTTGTCATCATTTTCTCATTTCTTTGAAACAATATACCCCCATAATATACATATTTATAAAGCATATTTTTTTGTTTACTCGATGAATATATTTTGATTCATTATATGTTGTTGTTGAAGAAATTATAATTTTTATTTTGCCAACTGGATAAAAAAACAAGTTAAATTTTATCTCATCGAGTAAAGTATGTACAATGTGTCACAAATGTAAAATTTCATCTGGATTGATGCACTAGTTTTTGAGAAAATGATGACAAAAAATAAAGTAAAATATTTGTCTTGAGTAGCAAAATTTGTCGACAAATAGTTCTCCCTTTCTTACACAGATGTCCATCACATCGGATCGGTAATGCAGCATGCAGCATGGGCGGGCATGAACCGTGGCAAATTTGAAATGAATCAGAATATAACCACAGCTGTTTGTGTTATTCATATTTCTGAAATAAATTATAACAAACAGAATATGTATAATACAAAATTCTGAAACTAATACAGAACAATATTAAAATATTTAGCGCTTTTAGTCCAGTAACCTAGTACATCGTAAGTTGCATCAAGTGGTGGTAGTAGGTTTCTATTTTTTTTCTTGTATAGGATGTGACTGAGATGCAAAATCCAAGATTTCGACCTCGGCAACCTCCGGAACACTTTTAAATATCTCAAAAACTGCTAAATTACTGCACTTTTTTCGGTTTCTTACCATTTTGACTATGAAGGAGCACGATTTCGACAAAAACCATTCTATACATTTTTAAACTAGATTAAATTGTCTACAATCTAAGACCAGAATGGGCTCGGTAGCCCTAATAGTTTCAGAGATACAGCTTTTCAAAGTTTGGCAAAATATACAGATTTGAAACACCAACCGTTTCTCTACTACAAAAATTTTACTATAATTCTCTCGCGGAAGAACTTTAAATTTCAGTTCAAAGGAAGACCATTGAAAATTTTGGACAGAATGTATCTTATAGAAAAAAGTACGAGGAATTCAGTGCTGCAAACCGGAAGTCAATATCATTATTCGTTCAGATATTATAGTTAATTAAACACAATAAACAAAATAATAAACAAAATGTTTACTATATTCTTTTGGCGAAAAACTTTAAATTTCAGCTCAACCAAGGCCACTGAAATTTTTTGACACAATGTATCTTATAGAAAAAAGTCCGAGGAATTCAATACTGCAAACCGGAAGTCTCTATCATTATTCGTTCAGATATTATAGTTGATTAAAAACAATGAACAAAAGAGTAAACAAAAATTTTACTATATTCTCTCGCGGAAAAACTTTAAATTTCAGCTCAAGGAAGACCATTGAAAATTTTTGACAAAATGTATCTTATAGAAAAAAGTACGAGGAATTCAGTGCTGCAAACCGGAAGTCAATATCATTATTCGTTCAGATATTATAGTTAATTTGTTACAGCTTCATTTTTTACCTGTAACAATTTCTGTAATAATCCTCTCCATTTTTCGTATATCAATGGTTTTTGTTTGCCGAGTTTGAGTGAAGGTCATGGACCCCAGCGCCAATGTCCGGTGTGGAGAAAAAGTTCAAAAACCTCGAGCACTTGGTTCCTGGCTGTCGTGACGAGCAGAGAGAGTTTTTGGTGCTGATGCGTTTGACTGCCTATTTGTTTCATCTAGTAACATCGTGGGTTTGGATTACGTTTTTTGGCATTTATAATTCATTTGATTTCCTGTTGTATCTTCGGCACTGAATCCTGTAAGTATTTTTTTTGTTTTTTTATTTAACTCATTGAACAACGTCATTTCGCGAGGATCACATCTTGTTTGCCAATGTGATCTCGTTGCAGTGTTACAATTAAATTCACCGTTTATTATAATTTCGTCCTCAAATACTGTGTGTATTTGACGACGCAATTCTTTTTACATGTACTTACAGTTTTCCATGCTCGAATTGTAGTTTTGAGGCTGTCAAAGCATTTGCACCTACAGTTCTTTCCATTCCGCCACCTTTCTGTTGTCACAGGCCTACGCAGAAGCTCAGGCAGCTTGCTGCTATCATTTTTTTGAAAATTTCTCATTTGACTAGTAGTTCTGTATTAAATATTTCTGTACGAGTTGTGTTGTCCATTTATCTGTGGTTGACACCAAAGCTCTGGGTTGAGTCTTTGGATTCAAACACAGATAAATTTTGTTGCATCAGCCCTCAGCTATTTATTTTTTTCTGAATGATTTGAGCACACTACCGTCCCTATCAGAAATCCTGTTGTGTTGATGAATGCTGTGTGAGTGATTTCTAGTACCAAGCTAATTTTTTTGTTTTCGGTCGCAATAGTTCCCGCTCTGCGATTTTTTTGATAATGTCATAAACCAGTTGTTAGTAGATTAAGTTGACTGTTTAATTTTAAGTTGGGCTCAGTTCACGAACATTTTTGGGTTGTTTTAATTGCGTTCGGAACTGAAATCCTTGGTTTTGACATTATTTTGCGCCGATTATTCAGTTTCGCTGATTTAATTAGCTTCTTTTGTTTTGTGTTATCACCGCATGCAACATATTAATGTTAGTTACGGTCTTGTTAGCGTTTTTATGTTTTTCCAGATCCTTGCTTTGCGTAAGATTTCTGTAAATTTACCTTCAGTATTTGCTAGCTCAACATTTGTAAAATTATTGTATTATTATTATTATTTTTTGGTTGCGATACTGCTTTTAGAGATTGGTACTGCCTTATTTTCTACTGTTTTAGATTGCACCAGGGCTAGGGCCTTAGGCAATCGGTGGCTGTGCGTGGGTGGTGAGTCCTGCTACTCGACAGCATCCGGACAGACGTCACTCACGGGTGCAGCTCTCCATTTCCGCCGCTACAGCCTTCCAAAGCCGACAATATAACTGCTAATACATACTACACCGAACTGGCCTGTCGTGCCACCGATCACGACCGAGCCGCAGCAGCAGCCATAGTCGAAGTAGCGAAGCTCAACCGCCAGAGTAGTCAGTCGACTCATGCTCACAAGCACCCCGATTTGCAAGAAGACCTAGCTAGCTGTTACCGCTGTGTTGTATTGCTTGTAAACCCTGGCTTACAGACCGACGAACCACTGCAGGACCTGCTCTAAAGCAAGGTTTGTGAATGTTATTAATTTCAAAATTTATATATTTCATTTGTTAAAAGCATTATTTACTGATTTGTTATTACGTCAAAATTTATTTACTAGAATATATATCCTGAGCTGTATATTTGTTCGTGACTTGTTTTCTTTATTTTCTGCTCGGGTGGCGCCTATCTTATTGAATAAAGAATCCTTCTCGAGCCCTAACCCACAAACTTGCTCCCAATCACCAACGCTAGCCGAGGCTTTATCTGCCTTTATTTCATCTCATCTTACCCCCCGGTTTTGGAATCGGAAGGTAAGTGAAGATAAGAAGAGGTAAGAAACTGGCTCCGCAACGTGTGGCCCGAGTAACAAGCACCTTGTTCCTAGAATATTCAAAATTCCATCCTTAAGCGCACCAAGTGTTTGTTAAAGTGATTCTTTATCTTTTTATGTTTCTTGGTAACTTCACTAATTTTGTATGTGATGTGAATACGCTAACAAAAAAAAAACTAACTATCATCAACATATTATTTATTTGTACTAATTTTGTTCTGAATTATTTTGAGGGAACATGGATCCTAAAATTGTTGATTACTTACTACCGGATGAGATCAATTATGAATTGCGAGTACGAGGAATTAATGAGAATGACGACCCACGCAAAGTTTTGAGAGGATGGTTGATGTTGGAAGGAGAGAGCACGAGCTATTCCAGTATGACTGTTACCAATCCTGCTGCCGATCATGGAGAGTGTCTTCAGAAACTGAAACATTTAGCAGGTGAGCTCAAATCATTTAAAAATTTATCCTCCGAAAAGTATCAGTCTATGTCAGCTCGTATGGGGTATTTGAAATGCAGAATTGGTCGTTTAAATAAATATTATCCGTGCTCAAACTTATTTACGACTTTGGCTGCTTTGCGTGCAGATTTGGAATCTTTTCAATCGGTAGATTTTGTTCAAAATTCATTAATCTCTTTTGACGACCCTATATTTCTGCCGAAGTCTTTTCATGAACCTCAAGAACCACAAATTTTTCGTCCGGTTCCATGTGAATCAACATCGTCACCACTCATTCCAGAACTTAGACATCAACAATTAATTAAACCACCGATCGATTTATCACCTTTTATTCCACAATACCTACCGAGACCTCAGCAATCACACGAATCGTATGTACACCTTTGGAAAATTAAATTTGACGGTACTGGTAGCGTAAATGAATTTATAGAGCAAATTAAGGAAACTGCGAAATCCAGAGCTATCTCTTTAGAGCAAGTTCATCGACAAGCAACAGAATTATTCTCCGGTTCTGCCTTACTTTGGTATCGTTCAGTAAGAGACAGCATTCATTCGTGGGAAGATTTAGTTTCACGATTGCGTGCGGCATTTTTAGCAATCGATTACGAATATGAATTATGGGAAGAAATTAAAGCAAGAACACAAGGTGCCGATGAAGGAATAGAGATGTATGTTGCGGTAATGAACAATTTATTCAATCGGTTAGCTACTGCTCCTGCTGACGACATAAAATTACTTACGATCATTCGCAACTTACAACCACGCTTTCAACGTGAAATTGCCGTCACACAATCTCAACATCTACACCAGCTGATTTATATCTGCAAGATCATCGAAAGTACGGAATATCGCGTTTCTAAATTTAAAAATCCTCCGTCCCGTCATCCTAAACTCTTAGAACCAGAATTAGCTTATAACCCACCATCCTACAGCCGATCTCGACCTCCTGCTGTTAACCGAGTGCATGAAATCACCAAGTCAGCTCCAATACTTTGTTGGAATTGCGATCTAACAGGACATATTTCTAAAAATTGCCCTCGACCTCTCGTCAAGCACTGCTTTTCCTGTGGAATTAAAAATGTTACCAGATTTACCTGTCCTGTCTGCACCAAATCAAAAAACTAATTTACCGACGCCGCTTCAGCCGACGGTGTCCACGGTTCAATATAAAGGTTGATTTACCTGCCTGGATTTCTTGGTTATCAAATGTTGAAAATTTTTATAAATCATCCGAAGTTGCTCCTGTTTTGAAACATCCTGGTCAAGATACCCGCCCTTACGTAAATATAGGATTGCTTAACAACAACGTCACAGCTTTATTGGATTCTGGCGCCAACATTTCTGTTATTGGAAATTTGGGTTTACGATTGTTGACGCGTCATGATTTGAAGATATTACCTGCTGATGATGTCCACGTAAGTACTGCGGATGGCTCCGTTCAGACCATTCTCGGTTATGTCATTATTCCTGTTACCGTTGGAGCGATTACTAAAATGTTAAAATTTTTATTAGTACCGTCTATCAAACAATCCGTTATACTCGGTATCGATTTTTGTAATTTGTTTGAGATCAGCTTAAATTTTTCCGCCAACAGTTGGATTTCACACTCTACTACTTCGCAACAAATTTCATCGATTCAGACAGCCGAAAATTTAACTTCTGCACAACAAGCTGCTGCCCAGCGTGTCATTGATGCCTACGCTAAACTTGGAGCTAAAGGACTTGGTTGTACGCACTTATTGAAGTATAAAATCGATACTGGAGACGCCACACCGATTAAGTCACGTTATCATCCTATGTCACCGGTCATGTTGGCTCATCTTCATGCCGAATTGGACAAGATGCTAGAGCTTGGAGTTGTGAGACGTTCTACTAGCCCGTGGTCGTCCCCTGTTCTGTTGGTAAAGAAAAAGTCTGGTGAATATCGTTTTTGCTTTGACGGACGCAAGCTGAATGCTGTTACGAAAAAGGACGCATATCCTCTGCCGTATATACAAGATACTTTGGATCATCTACGTGATAATCGGTATTTGTCGTCGATAGATTTAAAAAGTGCTTTTTGGCAAATTCCGCTTGACGAATCTTCATGCGAGAAGACTGCTTTCACTATTCCAGGTCGTGGTTTGTTTGAGTTTGTACGTTTAGCTTTTGGTTTAACAAACGCACCTGCAGCTCTTCAAAGACTGATGTCAGATGTCATCGGCGATGATCTTTATCCATTTGCGTCTATCTATTTAGACGATATGATTGTGAGCACTAGCACATTCGAAGAACATGTAACTATATTATATGAGATTTTATCCCGATTGGAGAGAGCCGGTTTAACAATTAATTTTGATAAATGTGAATTTTTCCGGCCCAGCTTGAACTACTTAGGATATGTCGTCGATCAGAATGGTTTACGAACTAATCCTGATAAGATTGAATCTATAACAAAATATCCGTTACCTCAGAACGTCACAGAACTTAAACGATTCATGGGTTTAGCGTCGTGGTATCGTCGCTTCGTGCCACAATTTTCAACCATCGCAGCACCTATCAACGCGCTGTCCAAAGGTAAGCGGAAGCTAAATAAGCTAGATTGGAATGAGGAGGCTCGCGATGCATTTAAGAACTTAAAAGCAGCTCTGACATCAGCGCCAGTCTTGACGAGTCCTGATTTCTCCCTCCCGTTCACTATCCAGACTGACGCTTCCAACTATGGTTTAGGCGCCATACTTTCTCAAGCTACTGCCGACGGAGAGCACGTTATTTCGTACATCAGTCGCACCCTGAACAAAGCCGAGAGAAATTATTCAGCAACGGAGAAGGAATGTTTGGCCGTCGTCTTCGCTATACAGAAATTCCGTCCCTACGTAGAAGGTTCTAAATTTACTGTCATCACCGATCATTCTTCGTTACTGTGGTTGATGAATATGACCGATCCTTCTGGACGACTCGCTCGTTGGGCGGTCAAATTACAACAATTCGACTTCAAATTATTGCATCGTCCTGGAAAACTTAACGTTGTGCCAGATGCATTATCCCGAGCTCCTGTCGAGATTGCCAGTTTGGTTGCTGCTGCGAACCTACGAGATAAATGGTACATAAAACTTAAAGAGTCCGTAGAGAATAATCCTGCTGATTATCCTGATTGGAGAATTGACGGCGATGTTTTGTATAAATTAATTCCTAATAATATCAGCGTAAGTAATTTGTCAGCCTGGAAAATTGTCGTACCGTCCGATCATCGAAATAAATTACTTCAACAATTTCATGATTCACCAACTTCAGCTCATTTTGGGATATTTAAAACTTACCGCAAGTTAGCTGAACAATACTATTGGCCGAAGATGAAGTCCAGTGTAGTACGATACGTTTCACGATGTCAGGTTTGCCAGGCGCAGAAGGTTCCTGCTCTGCAGCCGCCAGGACTAATGGGTACACATAAACACATTAAATATCCGTGGCAAGCGATTGCGATTGATTTGATGGGCCCTCTGCCTCGTTCGTCTTCAAACCATGTATACATACTAGTGATTTCGGATTGGTTCACGAAATTCCCTCTCGTTTTTGCCTTGAGGCAAGCTACTGTTGCCGGCATCTGCAAAATTTTGGAAAATGATGTATTTCTTGTTTACGGCGTGCCGCAGATAGTCATATGCGATAATGGGACACAATTTACTAGTAATGTGTTTAAAGCTTTATTGAAGAAGTACGAAGTACCCAAGCAATGGTTTAACGCGAGATACCACCCGCAAATTAATTTTGTAGAACGTACTAACCGTATTGTCAAAACTGCGATTCGATCTTACGTGGACAAACAGCAACGCCACTGGGACAAAAATCTGTCAGCGATTGCGCAAGCTATACGAACATCAGTACATGAAGTTACGGGATTTACTCCTGCATACTTAAATTTTGGTAGGCATGTACCTTTGTCCGGATTATTTTATGGAGAATCCCCCGACGAAATCAGCAGCGATAAGCACTCTGAGTATGCTCACCACTTGCTCGATCTTCAAGACCATTTTAAAACCGTCGAAAAGAAAATCGTCGCTTCACATTATCGTTCTGCTCGGCACTACAACTTACGACGGCGTCAGCTCGAATTTTTTGTAGGAAACAAAGTTTGGAAAAAAAATTACGTTTTGTCTAACGCCGCACAGCATTTTTCCGCTGCTCTTGCGCCCAAATACGTGCAATGCACGGTAAAGAAGAAAATATCGAAATTAATTTATCAATTGGTTGATGCCGACGGACACGATCTCGGGAGATGGCATATAAAGGATTTAAAGCCCGATGGAGCTGAAGATCAATCTGTAACTGCAGATACGACAAATTAAATGGGATGACGTCTTCCGTTTTCTTTTTCAATGTTTATTGGGGTAGTGTTACAGCTTCATTTTTTACCTGTAACAATTTCTGTAATAATCCTCTCCATTTTTCGTATATCAATGGTTTTTGTTTGCCGAGTTTGAGTGAAGGTCATGGACCCCAGCGCCAATGTCCGGTGTGGAGAAAAAGTTCAAAAACCTCGAGCACTTGGTTCCTGGCTGTCGTGACGAGCAGAGAGAGTTTTTGGTGCTGATGCGTTTGACTGCCTATTTGTTTCATCTAGTAACATCGTGGGTTTGGATTACGTTTTTTGGCATTTATAATTCATTTGATTTCCTGTTGTATCTTCGGCACTGAATCCTGTAAGTATTTTTTTTGTTTTTTTATTTAACTCATTGAACAACGTCATTTCGCGAGGATCACATCTTGTTTGCCAATGTGATCTCGTTGCAGTGTTACAATTAAATTCACCGTTTATTATAATTTCGTCCTCAAATACTGTGTGTATTTGACGACGCAATTCTTTTTACATGTACTTACAGTTTTCCATGCTCGAATTGTAGTTTTGAGGCTGTCAAAGCATTTGCACCTACAGTTCTTTCCATTCCGCCACCTTTCTGTTGTCACAGGCCTACGCAGAAGCTCAGGCAGCTTGCTGCTATCATTTTTTTGAAAATTTCTCATTTGACTAGTAGTTCTGTATTAAATATTTCTGTACGAGTTGTGTTGTCCATTTATCTGTGGTTGACACCAAAGCTCTGGGTTGAGTCTTTGGATTCAAACACAGATAAATTTTGTTGCATCAGCCCTCAGCTATTTATTTTTTTCTGAATGATTTGAGCACACTACCGTCCCTATCAGAAATCCTGTTGTGTTGATGAATGCTGTGTGAGTGATTTCTAGTACCAAGCTAATTTTTTTGTTTTCGGTCGCAATAGTTCCCGCTCTGCGATTTTTTTGATAATGTCATAAACCAGTTGTTAGTAGATTAAGTTGACTGTTTAATTTTAAGTTGGGCTCAGTTCACGAACATTTTTGGGTTGTTTTAATTGCGTTCGGAACTGAAATCCTTGGTTTTGACATTATTTTGCGCCGATTATTCAGTTTCGCTGATTTAATTAGCTTCTTTTGTTTTGTGTTATCACCGCATGCAACATATTAATGTTAGTTACGGTCTTGTTAGCGTTTTTATGTTTTTCCAGATCCTTGCTTTGCGTAAGATTTCTGTAAATTTACCTTCAGTATTTGCTAGCTCAACATTTGTAAAATTATTGTATTATTATTATTATTTTTTGGTTGCGATACTGCTTTTAGAGATTGGTACTGCCTTATTTTCTACTGTTTTAGATTGCACCAGGGCTAGGGCCTTAGGCAATCGGTGGCTGTGCGTGGGTGGTGAGTCCTGCTACTCGACAGCATCCGGACAGACGTCACTCACGGGTGCAGCTCTCCATTTCCGCCGCTACAGCCTTCCAAAGCCGACAATATAACTGCTAATACATACTACACCGAACTGGCCTGTCGTGCCACCGATCACGACCGAGCCGCAGCAGCAGCCATAGTCGAAGTAGCGAAGCTCAACCGCCAGAGTAGTCAGTCGACTCATGCTCACAAGCACCCCGATTTGCAAGAAGACCTAGCTAGCTGTTACCGCTGTGTTGTATTGCTTGTAAACCCTGGCTTACAGACCGACGAACCACTGCAGGACCTGCTCTAAAGCAAGGTTTGTGAATGTTATTAATTTCAAAATTTATATATTTCATTTGTTAAAAGCATTATTTACTGATTTGTTATTACGTCAAAATTTATTTACTAGAATATATATCCTGAGCTGTATATTTGTTCGTGACTTGTTTTCTTTATTTTCTGCTCGGGTGGCGCCTATCTTATTGAATAAAGAATCCTTCTCGAGCCCTAACCCACAAACTTGCTCCCAATCACCAACGCTAGCCGAGGCTTTATCTGCCTTTATTTCATCTCATCTTACCCCCCGGTTTTGGAATCGGAAGGTAAGTGAAGATAAGAAGAGGTAAGAAATTAAACACAATGAACAAAATAATAAACAAAATTTTTACTATATTCTTTTGGGGAAAAACTTTAAATTTCAGCTCAACCAAGGCCACTGAAATTTTTTGACACAATGTTTATTATAGAAAAAAGTCCGAGGAATTTAATACTGCAAACCGGAAGTCTCTATCATTATTCGTTCAGATATTATAGTTGATTAAAACAATATACAAAAGAGTAAACAAAAATGTTACTATATTCTCTCGCGGAAAAACTTTAAATTTCAGCTCAAGGAAGACCATTGAAAATTTTTGACAAAATGTATCTTATAGAAAAAAGTCCGAGGAATTCAGTGCTGCAAACCGGAAGTCACTATCATTATTCGTTCAGAAATTATGTTATTATTATGTTATGAACACAAAATTTTAAAAAAAATTATTTTAAGATTGTGGCTAAACTAGGGTCTCGAAAATTATATCTTAAATAGATAAAAATCTGTGGAATTGAATGCTTGAAACCGGACGGCGATACTTTTATCCGTTGGAAAGTTACAGCCGTTTTTTGTGTATCATGAAAACTAGCTTCAAATTTTCAAGTTTGGAAAATTTACCAAACTTTGAAAAGATGTATCTCGGAAACTATTAGGGCCCATTCTGGTCTTAGATTGTAGACAATTTAATCTAGTTTAAAAATGTATAGAATGGTTTTTGTCGAAATCGTGCTCCTTCATAGTCAAAATGGTAAGAAACCGAAAAAAGTGCAGTAATTTAGCAGTTTTTGAGATATTCAAAAGTGTTCCGGAGGTTGCCGAGGTCGAAATCTTGGATTTTGCATCTCAGTCACATCCTATACAAGAAAAAAAATAGAAACCTACTACCACCACTTGATGCAACTTAGGCCCATTATAACCATGACAAGGCTACTGGACTATTTCATATAAGCAAATTTTTTTAACTTCATCTGTATTAATTTTTGATACCGAATAGTTTTCAATCTGAATGTAAGCTATCCTTTTTGGTAGTAGAATGCAAATAAGATTTAATCAATTTAAATTTGCTGAAGTAAGTGTCATTCGATATTTTTATTCAAAACTACTACACATATTGATGGTAAAATGTTATTTATTTTACTTTTATTACAAAAAAAATCCAAGAAAACATAAACATACCTGAATTCAGATAAAGAAAAGCGTTGTTTCTGACGTTTACGACTTCGAAACGCGCGAATTTCACTTTTTTTACCCATAATGTAATTGTAATAGAAAATATTCTTTAATAAAAACCACACTCAATATTCACGTCTACACTGTTAGGAAACACAAAACAGATAGAATTTTGAATTTCTAATAAAATATAACACTGCTTAAAATTAACGGTACACATTGCTAATTACGGAAGGGTTAATCTCCACGCTCCACCCGCTCCCTATTGGCTAATTATTGGTCCATTATTGTTTCTAAACAATACACCGAATATCGCATATTTCAATGTTTCTGAATTTGTTTTCATACTTTCAACAAACTTTTACCTTCCGCCTCATATTCCATAAGGGGAGGTTTTAGTACTAGGTCAAAATTTTTGAGTATGAACTTTTCATAGGTAAGCAAGCGGGATGTCGTGTGCTAGTATTCGATCGTATAACACATGACGAAATAAATCATTCTTTATAATATTTACTTCATCAGGTACTAGCGAGGGCGGAAACAGTGTTTTCCTCCCGCTTGCAAGAAAGGTGATTTCGAGACTTTATAAATTAAAAATTAAAGAAAAATTCAAAAACTAACAAAAAATTCAAACAAAAATTTTTTAATTAAAAAATTATTATATAAATCTTTTATTTCTGAACAATGAACTGCATGTTCGGGCAGTTCGTAATTGTAATATTCATAGGACTGGTGGTTTGAATGTTGCTTGCCTGATATACAACCCTCGTGACGTAAAATATTGTGAGTCCCACGGGAGGGAAGGCTATTCCTCGATTCCTCCCTTGGGCGAAGCCGGCGCCCTCGCTCGGGCCGCCGCTTTGCCCGCGGGAGTAATAGCTATTACTCCCTTGAGCGAAGCCGGCGACATCGCTCGGACTCGCCTGCGACTCGGGTCTCGGGTCGCCGCTTCGCCCGCGGGAGTAATAGCACGATTCCCTCCCTAGGTACACAAAATACTATTGTGCTATATTCACGTATCTATTCCTATCATGATGATGTCATAATAGTTATTTATGATATAAATGTTAAAAGTGATATTTTATGAATGAGTGGGGAAGAAACCCCAAGAATGACAAAATCACATATTTTATAACACATTAACACATATATCATACAATATTTTATCTACGACCTTCTTAGTGTAAACTAAAAATTGAAGAATGATATTTCGACAGGTAATATTATATTTGTAGATTTATTGATACAAATCGTTAGCAACGTGTTAAAAGTATAAATGAAATAACTTTTAACACGTTGCTATGTTACTTTTAACACTGTGCCATAAAGTAACACTTTTAACTTGCTAAGCAACCGTTAAAAGGTCCAATTTTAACAACAGTCGTAGATAAAAGTATTAATTATATTTATACGTTTCAACAATTGAAAAAAAACATAGAAACTAAAAATAGAACCTACACATGGGATGAAGTGTGACTGACAAATGACAATGCATGATTCAGGCCTTCGGAACTGCAACTATACGTGTCGTGAAACTGTTGCCGTGTATACGACTAAATAATTTCTTAGAAAATATCACCTCTTGGGGTATTACCCTTGTATATTTTGCATAAATTTCTGCTTACCAAATTAATCGGTACTATGATATAATGGCTAAAATTCAAAACTAAACTAACTGTAATTAATGTAAGCCTCTTATAGTATTAAAGATGCAATTAACCCTAACAGATAAACAGGTACAAAGTATCATGTTGAAGTCACCATTACATTGCATAAAAGTGCATGGCACTCAACCACTCAATTTTACTCTTTATCATCATGTCGTTTGTTTATAATAAAAGCATAACACAAAAATTTTAATATTTATCTCACTCGATTATCTCATTTGTTATTAGAAATAATAAGAAATGGTAACCACAAACATTGCAGCGTCCAAAAACTACTTCAAATCAAAACCGAATTCAATACACTATGCAAAAAATTCTGATCTGCTACTGTAGTAAAATTGCGAAAATTCCGATTGAAAAAATATTTCACTACCTATATATTCCTTATTCAAAAGATTGAAAATAAAGTACTTTTTAGGCGCTACAATATTTGTATTTATCATTTAAAAAAATTCTAATAACAAATTACATAATCGAATGAGACAAATTTAGTAAACACCTGTATACGAAGAAAAATTATTTATATACATTTACATTAAAATGTTATTTGTTTATAATCATTCTTTTGTTGAAATTCAACTTAAAAATTACGCGAACGGATAAAGATATACAAAGTTCTTATTCTAAATTTTTTAATAAAGATAAGAACAAATAATACGATGCGGACTAAAAGTGTAAAAGTTAGCAGTCTCCGCATTTCGGCAATATTTCTTCACACAGTCCAACCAGTCGAGCAGATCAGAGATCAGATAGTGACAGTGAGATAAGCAAAATAGCGGTATGTTTACTATGAATCACCTTCCCTGTTCCCCTTGCCGAGCAGTGCTATGATGCAGTGTTCGAGTGTTAGGCCATCTATTAGGAATATTTGTTTCTTTTTGGAAGTAGTTCTACGTAAGACCGGTACAAATCAATTGGCGCTGACAGGCAAACGTACTCTTAATGGCCAAAAAATATTTGCTCTCTTTGACGTTCCACACCTTTTTAAGACTGTAAGAAATAACTTACGTAATGGAAATTACTTTTTAAATGGATCTACTATTTCTTTAAGTGATAAAGAAGCTTACGAAATTGATTGCAAATCAAAAACTGGACGAGCTTTGTTAAAGGTGACACGCGCTCATTTAAATCCAAATCCATTTCAAAAACTCAACCTAAAAATGGCGGTACAAGTTTTAAGCAGATCTGTAGCTATGACATTAAGAACTTGTGTTGCTACAGGGGAATTAAAATCATCCTCAGCTTTAAATACTGCTTCATTTGTGGAAACTGTTGATCAGTTATTTGATTGTTTAAATAGCCACACACTATATAACAGTAATCCATACCGATGTGCGCTCTTTGATAAAAATAACCAAGTGAAGACAAAATTATTACAAGGAAAACAGATTTTCGAAAATTTGAAAAAGGTAGAATTTAAAGGAAAAGTTAGCAGACCGCCATGTTTTGATGGCATTGTTCAAAGTATTAATGGAATATTAGGATTATGGGAAAGCCAAAAGGATGAAGGTTTTGAATATTTATGAACCTCGCGATTAAATCAAGACCCACTCGAAAATTTGTTTTCAACATTCCGCCAAAAAAGACGATATTATCGCAACCTACCGCCCGAATTTTAAGAACATTATTTCGACAGAACGCTATTATTAATTTAATTAAGCCATCCGCCAAAACAAACTGCGAAACAGATGAAGACACGTTTTACTTAATTTAAAGGAATGTAATAATTTACTTTTAGCTGGCCCTCATAAAAATTCTGAAAATATTGATTTGGATTTGGAAGAATTGGAAGAAAGCAGTTCAACAAAAAATAGCGATTCACCTGGTAATATAACTATTTCTGAAAATAAAGTACAATCCTTGGAAAATTGTGCTATTAATTATTTAGCAGGTTATTTAGGTAAAAAATGCGTTGACCAGTTTCAGTTTTTAGCGTGCAAAGAAAATTTTATAAGAGACAAAGATTCTCTGGAGAATTTAAATGATTTATTAATCATTACTCGAAATTATGATAATGACTTTTGTGAAACTAAATTAAGAGCTCCAACAAATTTAATGATTACATTTTGTGATATTGCACTTCAAACATTTGTGAAGCATTTCCAAAATATGAAACATAAAGTCCATCTTAAGCAGATATTAATACGGAAAGTATCTGAAGTGTTAAATAAAAAATTGCCAGAAATTAATATCAAGAATTCTAGTTGTAGGAACCATATTTTGTTTATGTTAGATTTGTTAATTAAAATTAAAATATTTAATGAGTGTAAGCTATTTAAATCAAATAGCAAAAATTTCGGAAAACTTTTATTATTTATTTTAAAGAAATAATCTACCTTACTTATCTAATAATGAATATTTTTATTTT
Source organism: Agonum fuliginosum (assembly GCA_947534325.1). Classification (NCBI taxonomy): domain Eukaryota; kingdom Metazoa; phylum Arthropoda; class Insecta; order Coleoptera; family Carabidae; genus Agonum; species Agonum fuliginosum. Next base: position 19,927,894 of record OX384036.1, read on the forward strand.
ATGTTCTTTTCTTCAATTTTTCATGTTTTATTTATGTAACTTTTAGTATTGATTTGTTTTTCTAAAAAATCTGACGTGGACACCACATCACTTCCTTGTACGCCTATTAAACTGTTCATACTTTTCTTAATAACTAAAATGTAGAATAATATAAAAAAATCTGACGTGGCCACTACAAGACCTCCCGCCATACCTACTTTATTATTTTAACTTATTATACAAATATATTAATATATAAGTACTACTACTACTGCAACTATACTCACAAATATATTTTAGTCATTTTATTTAAACTGCAGAAGAAGATATAAGTAAAGCATATTTTACTATTGTCACTGTCATGTCATAATCATTTAAATTTTACGTAGTAACAAATGTTAATCGATCATGGACTACAAGATACCGAAATACTAAATTATAAATATATACTTTAATTATTCTTAAATGATACCAGATACAAAAATATTTATAAAATACCGATTGTAGGTAATAATCACATAATCTTTCATTTAATACAAACAAAATTGTCTTAAATTAAATATTTATCGAAATATTTGAAAAAAATACTACTTCCGGTTTGTAGATTGAAACCAAAAATAGGAGGTGCACAACTAGATGCTATATATATTAGTTAGCTCTACGAGCCTTGCAGGCTCATGGCTTGTTGCACAACACTTCTCCACTGTGCTTTGTCTGTGGCTTTCTCCTCCCATTTTCTTATGCCCAACTGTTTAATGTCTTTTACCACTGCGTCACACCACTTTTCTTTTGGTCTCCCTCTTCTTTTCCTGGTCACTATGCCTCCCTTAAACATACTTTTGACTACTTTGTCCTCCGGCATACGGACTACGTGAACCAGCCACCTAAGTCTCTGTGCTCTTATCACTCCCGTTATGCTCGTTTCCCCAAACAGTTCCATGATTTCGGCATTTGTTCTCCGTAACATTATTTCACCACACTTTTATCCCCCCGTATATAGTCCTAAGTATTTTCCTTTCCCAGACTTCTAGCCTTGTTTGGTTCCCTTTATTTAAAACCCATAACTCACACCCGTAAATAACTGTCGGCCTTATGATTGATTTGTAAGTTCTAATTTTGGTTGCTCTTGACACCAATCTGGACTTCAGAAACTTGTATAGGGATCCTACGCACTTACTGCCTTTTAGTAGCCTAGTTTTAATTTCCGTGTCTTCTTCATTTTTACTCGCTAGAGACACTCCCAGATATGTGAAGTTGCTCACCTCTTCAAAATTAAATTCACTCCCCTCTTCTACTTTTATATTCAAAACATTTGGCTCTAGCTTCTGGTTCCCTGCCACTCTCATAAATTTGGTCTTCGTTTCATTAATTATTAAACCGATCCTTTTAGCTTGTTTAACCAATCTTTGGAAAACTTGTCTCAGTTCATTTCTGGTTCTTGTTACAATCACTATGTCATCCGCATACGCTAGCAATTGATGTTTTTGCCGGTAAATTACCCCTGTTCTAAATAAGCCACCTCTTCTAATTATACCCTCTAGAACTAAATTGAATAGTATAGGGGATAACGGATCCCCTTGTCTCAGACCTCTTTCAACCCTAAAGCTTTCAGATACCTGTCCTTCAACCAGAACTTTGCAACTTGTATCATCCAGAGTCATTGTTATCAACTTTATTAGTTTTGTCGGTATTTTAAGCTCGAGTAAGATTTTTATCATTTCCGTTTTGCTGATGGTGTCGTATGCCTGTTTGAAATCTATAAATAACATGTCCAGCTCTAGGTTGTGCTCGTAGCTATTGGCTATTAACTGCTTCAGTACATATATTTGATCTGTTGTTGATTTATTACTTCTAAAGCTTGCTTGGTATTCACCTAACTTTTCCTCTGCAATTTTTCCTAATCTATTTCTCAGGCAGCTCGCAAAATTTTTGTAAACTACATCTAGTAATGCTATGCCTCGGTAGTTATCGCATCTGGTCTTATCTCCTTTTTTATGTATTGGGCATATCATTGACTCTCTCCACCTTCCTGGCATCCGCTCTAGATCCCATACTTCCTTCACTAAGTTATATATTTGCGTTTGCAGTTGTTCTCCACCATACTTATAGATTTCGGCCGCTAGCCCATTCTCTCCAGGGCTTTTATTGTTTTTTAATTCTTTAATAATCTTTCCTATCTCTTCTACCTCTGGTGTTTTTATCAGTTCTTCATATCTGGCGTCCATCACCCAGTCCATCTTTCTTATATTTTCGGTTTGTTCATCTTTTTTGTTCTCGTTTAGCAATTCTTCAAAATACTGTTTCCATCTGTTCAATTTACATTCGCCTGTTAGTAGCTGCCCCTCTTTGTCTCTGCAATAGATTGTTTTGCTCTGAAAACCCTCTTTTTGTTTTTTCACATCCTGATAGAAATTCCTAATAGCTTTATTTTTGTAGTTTTCCTCCACTCTGTTTAACATTTCTTCGGTTTTCTCCCGCTTTTTGTTCCTGCAAAGTATTTTGAAGATTTTCTTCTTGTTTTCATATAACGTCTTGCTTTTTTCATTACTGTTTTGTATAAATTGGTTTCTCGCCTTGTTTTTCATCTCCATTGCATACCTGCATTCTTCGTCAAACCAATCTTTATTTTTCGTATATTTGTTCTTCTTAAGTATTTGTTTCGAGCTCCTTTCGACTGTTTTTTCCAATCTGTTCCATTTTTCTTCTATTGTTTCAGTACTATTTTCTTCTTTCAAGTATCTTTCCACTGTTTCTATGAAGGATTGCCTTACATTTTCACTTTGGAGTTTCTGCACCTCGTACCTCTCTATTTTTCTTCTTTTGTTCCTTATTGTCTCCTGAGGTATTACTTGTTTTAATATTATCTTGACCATGAAGTGATCACTTCCTCCCTCCGCTCCTCTTTGTGATCTTACATTCTTGATAGCGTTGGCATCCTTCCTCTCTGTCATAACATGGTCGATTTGGTTACACGTGTTCCCATCCGGTGATGTCCATGTTGATTTGTATATGTCCTTTCTTTGGAAACATGTGCTCATAATCTTCATCTTCATTTCCGTGGCGAATTCAATCAGTTTCTTACCATTTTCATTTGATTCTGTGTGTTTACTTTGTCCTCCTGTTATACTTTTATATATTTCTTCCCTTCCTATTTTGGCATTTAGGTCTCCCATTATTATCTTGATGTCATACTTTGGTATTCCATTCATTATCCTGGCTAACTCTTCATAAAACATGTCCTTCTCTTCTTCCACTGTCGCCTCTGTTGGTGCATGTACATTTACGATGCTTATTTTCCTGTATATACCTCTGATTCTTAGTTTACTTATTCTGTCCGAGATTGGCTGATAATCTATTACTAGATGTTTTATTTCTTTCCTCACCATAAAACCCGTTCCCATGTGCCTTGTTTCAAACCCACTATTAAAAATTATGTAATCATTGACTTCTGATACATTATTAACTTGTTGTTTTGTCTCTTGTAATGCCGCTATGTCAATTTTATATTTCTTACACTCCTGATTTAAGTTCTTGTATGATCCTGCTGCCTTTGTGCTCCGGACATTCCATGTGCTTAAAATTAATTCTTCATTATTCCTTTTCCATTGCCTTGTTCCTATCCTTGTCGTTTCCGCGTTGTCTTCGTGTCTGCTTTTTTGACCCCTCTCCTGTATTATCAGGAATAGCTTGCTCTTCCAGATTGCATTTCTCTGTGTTCCATATAAAGTTCTTGCCATTTACTACTAATTTGTTATAAAATATCTTAACTTTTTTTCCTTGTTCTTTTTCCTCTTTCGCTTTCTTCCTTATTATGGCCTGTATATGCCTTTCTTCCTTTGTCCAATCGTTATCGATATAAATTTCTTTTCCCTTAAGTTTATTTTTGTTTTTCATTATTCTTTCTTTGTCTGTGTAGTTTTCCAATTCTGCTAGTATCATTGGGGCTTGTTCGAGGGCTTGTTCTTTAGCTTTTATACCAGTGGCTGTTTTAATTGGACATAGTACTTGCAATTCTTTTTCCAGTAATTTGCTAATTGCCTCTTTTGGTTTATTTTCTTCGAATTCTAATCCTCTGACAATTATGTTATTCCCTCTACTCTTTCTGTCTTGATATTCAATTCTTTTTCTTAATTGTTGAATTTCTCCTCTCATCTCCTCTTTTTCTTCTCGCCGTAATTTTTCTTTTTGTGTGTGCGGGACGAAAAAATAATATAATTATACATAGTAAAAGCGAGTGACAATAGTGACATTGACAAGAGTGCGGTGATAAGCGGCGAGCTGAGAGCGAAGTAAGAGACAGGCGCATGCGCTCTACGCCCAACTACGCCAAACAGAATAAGCAGGGACGTAGTAAGGAGGAATGAATAAGGATTTTAGATTTTAGAGAAATAGAAAGCGAGAAAAACAGTGAGGATATATTCAAAAGAAGTAAGATAACAATAAGATCACCAGTAAAGAAAGACGACAATAAACCAGAAATCGATTCATCATCAGAAATGGAAGAGCTTAAAAGTATGATGGCCGGGCTGATGAAAACAATGAATGAAGTGAAAGATCAAATAGGAGCTAAACATGCTGATCTAAAAGGAGAAATCAGTAAAAACACGGCAGCAATAGACAAACTAAAAAGCGAATATGAGGAAAAATATGCTATAACAGTCCTAAATACAAAATTTCAACTTTCTACGTTTAACCGTATTTGAGTTATGCGACACACATACGTCCGTCCGTACGTACGTACAGACGTCACGACGAAACTAGTCATAATGGATTCAGAAAAGGTCAAAACGGATATTTCCATCAAAATCTGATAACCGAAATTTTTCGCGATTACAATACTTCCTTATTACTCCGTACAAGGAAGTAAAAAGGAAAATTTGTTATACATACTCGTAGATGTAACCAACAAACATGTAATAAAATTTACCGTTGAAAAATTACAGTTTTTATCAAATTTCAAAAAGGATCCGTCAAATGTTAGAAATAAAGTAAGTCATGAACGCCGGCTGTTATGGAATTTTCGCAAAGTGTTTATACTATTTTGTTCACAATGAATTAGTTTATAATTCAGTTAAATACATTTTAAGTTTTTTGTCTTACGCATAAATTTTACACGTGAAATTCTTGTTGACAGATAAAATATATGAATTTATTACCTTCTACAGTGTTTAAATTTTTTCAAAATAATAGTCGTACATAAAATACTCTATAGAAAATATCTTTCGATTATTTTCAATCAGAATATGTAATTATTTCAATTTTATTTTGAAGCTTTGCTGCAAGAGAAATCTCGAAACCACGATCTAGCTATCAACTACCACCCGTCCCGCCACCGCACCCCGTCCAGAATAAACTGATTTAGGTAATTTCGTGAATGCTCGCACGCTCTCTTGGTGTAAGAAGGAACTATATTTCTCCGCTCAGATACATTGCATTGCATTGCCATACTAGAGTCTAATAAACAGGTTGGTGGAAGTGAAATGCGAACATAGGGAAATATATGACAATGGAGTTATCATGCTAGCCATCTTGATATACGTGGAATAAATACTGTCAATGTCAAAGTAGCTGTCTTATTATTGAAATTTTTATTTCCATTAAAATATTTTCTTTGCATAATAATGTATGTGTACGAGCAGAACGAGAAAGTTTACATGCACTTTTTTTATTATTATTTCTTTCATTGATTACTCTTTTTGCTACACAAATTCACATTACTTCGTTTTGTGACACTACTACAAAATATATCAAGATACCTGGCATGAAAGTTCGATTGTCATGTATGTTCCCAATATTCGCATTTCACCTTCACCAACCTGTATACAATGGTTTTACACAGAAATAATTCTTACTAACCGGTGATCGCTACCACGATGCACTATTCAATACTAACAAATTAACACTTTAACACTACTAAACAAAACACTAAGGCCCGGTTTTACCATTGATAGTTAAATTTGAACTAATAGTTATATATTTTTTCCGTTTCACAAGTGGTAGTTAACCACCAAACTGATGGTAAACTGTAAATTACTGTAACTACTACCTATTCTGTTAGTTAAGTAATTTGTACAAAAAGGTTTAACTATATGAACAGTAAATCAGCAATGTTGGACACTTTCTAACACATCCTTAATACACTAACACCTCTATGAGAGTACAACTTCTTACTCAGTCAATGTTGTAGTTTATTTTGTTGTGAAACAGGATTGGGCCCCTGTTTCAGACACAAAATATTACCTTTTCGACTTGACAGTTGTTTAAATTCCAGCCAGGCGAACTGGCAAATCGATTAGACAAAATGAGTTAGAGGTTGTACTTTTTAAGATGTACATATATACTACTACTATACAGTTTACACACATACATTTACTGAGTATTTGACTGCATTTAGTTTTTTGTTTTAGGATACAACTAGAATTATATTAATAGATACGAAGTAGGAACATCTGTGGTATACTCTCCACTAACAACCACGAGTCAACTAACAGTTTATAACCGCACACACGATGACTCATGAGTCATGACTCATACTATGTAATGAGCGTCATTACATGTAGGATCAAGTTAAAACATTATTTACTATCAAAAACGTGACAAGAAAAATTATAAGAAGATGCCGAATTTCTACCGATCGACAAATAAATATTTCTTCACTAACCCATAACTGTTTATTTGTTTTAGGTTCTTCCGTGAAACCTGGCCTCTCCATATGACTTTTATACAATGCCAAATCGTATTCAAACGGGCTAAAGTAGAATAGGTATTTAAAAGGAATTTCGTTTTTTTGTGTCCATCGGTTCATTCCTATTCTCTGTCCTAGAATAAAGCAAAATTTTGCCGCGGAAGCAAGGATTAGGGCCGATTTTGTTAGTTTTTAGGGTAAAATTTTTGACAACTGTCAACACTGGTTATGCTGAAAAATTAACAGATTAAACATGTGATTTAACGTTTTTATACATTTATGTAATAGAGATATCAATAAATAAATATATTTTTCACAGATATAAGGCTTTTATTACCTGTTTTTTTAAGTTTTCGAAATTATTTGACATAAATACAATATTACATTTGTTTTAGATTAATATAAATTTCAATAGTGTTTGCCATGTTAAAAACATGAATACAAAAAAAATGAGTTTGTTTATAACAACCATTGTTTAATTGTTGTATGCGATGTCTGCTGTAGTAAACATTATTTCGTTGTACAAGTTTTGTGAGGACAAGTCTGCTCTTTTGCACCAGTTGCAGGAGTGGAACTTGATTCCACGAACTAGACGGTGTCGTAAATGTGGGGGCAGCCTGACGTTGACCGAGGATTCTTCTCGTATAGACGGCTGGATTTGGAGATGTCAGAACAGGACCTCCCAAAGGAAGCAAAAGGTAAAGACTTGTGTGTATGCGGTATCATTTAGAGCGGGCACTTTTTTTGAACGTTCTAAATTGCCCATATTTAAAATTCTTGCATTTGTCAACCTTTGAGTTAGAAATGCGACGCTTCTCTTGATCCAAGTTTGTGGGGCTCTATTACGGTTTTGTTAGCTATGTTAGTGCAGTAAAAACAAAAACCGATTTTGTGGGGCTCTATTACGGTTTTGTTAGCTATGTTAGTGCAGTAAATACCAAAAACGAGTTTGTGGGGCTCTCTTACGGTTTTGTTAGCTATGTTAGTGCAGTAAATACCAAAAACGAGTTTGTGGGGCTTTATTACGGTTTTGTTAGCTATGTTAGTGCAGTAAAAACAAAAACCGAGTTTGTGGGGCTCTATTACGGTTTTGTTAGCTATGTTAGTGCAGTAAATACCAAAAACGAGTTTGTGGGGCTCTCTTACGGTTTTGTTAGCTATGTTAGTGCAGTAAATACCAAAAACGAGTTTGTGGGGCTTTATTACGGTTTTGTTAGCTATGTTAGTGCAGTAAAAACAAAAACCGAGTTTGTGGGGCTCTATTACGGTTTTGTTAGCTATGTTAGTGCAGTAAATACCAAAAACAAGTTTGTGGGGCTCTATTACGGTTTTGTTAGCTATGTTAGTGCAATAAATACCAAAAATGAGTTTGTGGGGCTTTATTTTTAGCCATTTTGACACATTCAGGTTAACATACAAAAACGTAATTTTATTCATTTTTTTGCAATTTTGACACATTGAGGTTAACCAAAAAAATTTCATTTTCTTCAAAAAAAAACATTAAAAACACTCTTCCGCGGCCTAATTTTGCTTGTTTAGGTCATATTTAGGCATAATAAACGATCTCCTAAAAAAACGCATTTTCTCTTAAACACCTATTCTACATTCCAGCCTTGAAACGTTCTAAATAAATCAACACAACTACTCACACTAATTTATTAGTATTCACTTTGTACAATTAGATTGACATAACCGACATAACTATATACTATCATATGTTAAATTCATCATATGACATGGGGTTTATGGGTCCCATTAAATCACTGTGTACGAACTGAAGTGGTCTTGTGGCTCTCACTCTTGTTTGGTTAAAATATAGTCTTGTCTGCTTCCCTTCTACACCTACACATATGTAACAAATATTGCGTTCAATCTTAATATTTGAAGGCATTCCCTCAACGAGATTTGGTAATTTAACCAAGTAATCTACACTAAGATGACCCAATCTTTTGTGCCATAATTCATTAGAGCATAAGTAAGCCGATTCATTTCTATCGAAATTTAGTTCATATAATTTATTTGCTCTTTGAGCAACTGCTAGGATAATATCTTTCTTGTAGATTGATCCTAATCCATCTTGACAAACAACTTTAAATCCTTGAGATTCTAACTTTGCTACAGAAAGTAGATTCATTTCTAAATCCTCTACCAAAAGAACGTCATTAATTTTGATATTGAACGTTTTACCGTTGACTGTTATATCACTCTTATATCACCAAACTCAAGTGCAGATAACTTTGTACCTGACTTTATATTTATAGGACAAGGTAAGCGTCTTACGTTCACCATGTTTTTTCGCGAACCAGATAAATGTTCTGATCGAGAATCCATTTACCATTATCTCGAACACTGGTAGTTGAAGCCACGAAATTGAATTCATCTTCTTCCTGTTTCATTGCAATATTTATTTGTGTCTTCTTATTCTTACAATACTTCTGTATGTGTCCTATCTTGCCACACGAATAGCACTTGAATTTTTTCTTCTTCTTAGTATTGTTTGCAGGACTTATAAAAGCAGTTTCACGAACTGATGATGTAGCACTGTCCTCTTTTCTTTTAGTTTCTTCATCAAACAGTCGTTTCTTCACAAAAGATAAAGTTAACTTGTCAATTGAAAGGGCGGCGTATTCCGCTCACGCAAAACTACGTCATATACGTTATATGCAATTTAACCTTGATAATGTAAATATTATGTAAATAAACAAACCATTATTAATTTTAGTACTGTGTGATTTACCTACCACTGATCACAAATAAATAAAAGTCTAATCCAACCGACACTTTTAACGTATTCCAAATGGCTGTCTGCAATGTTGTGCATTTTAATTCTCCTTTCTTTCTAATTGATTCCTCCTTCGGATCTACTAGTGGAGAATTCGGTGAAGTCACATGCTTTAACAGATCATGCTCCTCCAAGTTGATTTCCATTCGATACAACCAGTTATCAAAATTGCTTCCATCAAACTTTGGAATGGAACGAACTTGATCTCCTTCCATTTCAAAATTTACAAATTACACACTGAGTATCAATTTCCTACGTTGGTACTGGGCCCATAACCTTTTATACAATGCCAAATCGTATTGAAACGTTCTAAATAAATCAAGACAACTTCTCACACTAATTTATTAGTATTCATTTCGTACAATTAGATTGACATAACTATATACTATCATATGTAGGGCACGAATTTTATTCAAAATATATTTGTAACTAAACGGCATATTTAACTTCTTTAACAAGATCTTAAAAAACTGAGTTATTTGATACTAGTTTCAATTTGCATATTTTCGCATTTTTATACATATATTTACAAATTGTGCATATTTGTACATATTTTTATACTTTTTCGAAACTTAATTTTCAATTTACAATTAAAATATTCAAAAAATATTTTATTTTATATGTACTTAGCTGTTGATGTTATTTTCATAAAACGGAAACAAATTTTTTAGAAATTTCTATGAAAATCATCAACAATGTATGAAATAAGTAAATAATTTTAAGAATGAAACCCTGTACTGTACTCAGTACAAAATTAAGTCGTATAAACGGCTTTATTTAAGTGGTGGCATTTTCCTCGAAATAAAAAACAATGTGACACTTTATGATATTTTTTACTTTGTCACCGCACTTTTACGATTCAGTTTTACCACAACAGCTTCAATTTATAAAAGCGAATTATTTATCTATTAGCGAAACAATTACAAAATTAGAAACACAAGGCATGTAACTATCCGATTCTGTTGATTTGATAAATAATTGACCATAATTCAAATAAACAAAAATGACGTCAGCTATGGTAATTTGTTTTGTAAAAGGACAGTCTGATCACCTGCCCTGATACAAAATAAATACTGTAGTGTGTTTAACACTAGTAGTTCCTTAAATCCTAGCTAGGTGAACTACTCAGTGTCAAACTGACAATATATGGATTTAGTTTGACTTTCTTCATAGATCGAACTTCCTCTATAGAAGATTGAAGAAAATGAAATACATGTAATTTATTATTAATGTATTAATCGTGGGGTGACCTTGACGTGGTGACAGGGCTCAACCAGCTCCTAACATCACCAGGAGTTGCGAACTAACAACTCCACATGGGTTCGACTCCCACCTCAGAGTCTCAGGTTCGAGACTCGAGCCGGCATCATACTAAGATGGCAGCACACACAGCTACACCGTTATTCATTATTAATCAAAATGGTTATATCGCAAGAATGCAACCCTTAAATAAATAAAATTTTCAATCACAGTGACGGTCATTGTTGTGACTTAGATACAATGTTCTAGATTAATTTTTTAATCTTTGATCTGATTTAAAAAATATGTAGTTTGTATTATTATTGCATATTTCAAGTTTTAACACGAATTTCTTAAACTATACGCTCGACGGCTCGACTTATGGCTACATTGAATGGATTTTGTTTCTTTGTTTAATATTATTTCATTTAATAAATAAATATTTATATTGAATTAAGACACTTGTTTTGTTTTGTACCAGAAATATAATTAAATTAATACAAAATTTTAAAAAAATCAAAATTATTTAAATCAATGATATTTTTTCACTTTATGAGTTTGAAAAATATTTAAATTATGTGAATAGTAATCAACAATTTTTGGTTGTACTTAACTATAAACTTTAGACTTAAAAAAGATAAAAATTTTCACGTTTAATATGATCTAGATTTGATCATAGATCAAATATCATGATTGGATCTTTAATTTATATTTAATCTTGAACTGGAATATAACTATTTTTTTGATCATAAAAATCAGTTTCTAATTACTACAATATTAAAGAATAAATTTTTAGAACATAGATCATATGTATTTAATTTGGATCAAAATAAAGATTATTAAAGGATTTTTTCATATAAATGGTTAAATAATAATTACTTTAACTATATTTAGTGCTATAATTAAAGCAAATTTAATTAATTCAAAAAAATAATGATTTCTGATTTTTTTTTTAAATCATGATTTTTACCAATCGTGCATAAAAGTGTCCCATTTAAATTACAGTATATTTGCTAAAATATATTTATTTTTATCAGTAAGTACTACATCTTTTAATAAATATAAAAGAGAAATATCGTATTGAACATAATTGTATTAAGTATAAACAAATATTGGTTCTTGTTAAAATTAAAGAGCCCAAACTTTGATGTACTCGATTTGAAGGGCAGCACTGTCTCCTTGGTCAAGTTTCCAGTTCTCGAGCCAAGCTTTTCTCTCTCTCCAGAAATCTGTGGCAGCCTAGATACAAAAATAATACTCAATAATATAATTTATCTACGATTACTATGAAAAGTTTATATTTATGCTTTCAATTGTTAACGTAAAGTTGTTTGTTACTGAGGACCAAGCAAAAAAACATTGCGCGTCTCCTATGACAACGCGCAATAAAGTAGGTACTTTTTGATTACATAAAACAAAAGAAAATGACAGAATCAAATAATTTTTTGTATGTATTTATTTTGATATTATTGGTATCTTCATGGTTAGGAATAAAACATAAATTGATAGAACGCAGATTGAACTAACTGAATTGAATACTATTATTATTGTAACAAATAATTTTAGTCGTAGATAAAAATTATGTGTGTATTACGAGCATAAAGTGTATTTGTTGCTGCAATTACCGTGCGCGAGTAACAAAGAGTCACTTTACGCTCTTAATACACAAATAACTATTATATCCTTATTTTTGCTGAAAATTTGTTACTCACATTTTCTCCTTTATTGGACCAAGGTTTCTCGTTGAAATTATAATCTTTCCAGTAGAAAATGCCCCCAACTGCTAGGTTCACAATGAAATAGAACTAAAAAAGAATAATTATAAATTTTAAGAATTGATATTTATAATAAATAATTATTTTATAATACAGTTGATTCACAATTCTCTCATTAATGTTAAAAAACCTGGCAATCAAAACTGCGAATTTTGAAAATGAGCACTGTGTAAATGCACGAAGTTGTGAATCATCCTGTATAAGATAATAGTTACCTCTTCATCAAATGGAGCCATTTTTGTGCCATATACATACGGATTACCCTTAATATTAGCATCAAAACCACCGAAATCCCAAAAGGTACCATTAGGGGAAACATTTCCAAAAACTTCACCGTCAATCGAAAACTTGATATAATCTGCAACAAAAAGAAAATTAAAATAACTGCATTTAAACTTAAACCTTTTCTGTATAGTTCTTAAAAACCATGTGTATACTCGAGACTTGGCGGCTGGTAACAACACAGTATTTATACCGAGATTTGCAGTGATCTAAGTTCTAAGAGTCTCACAACTTTTGCAAAGCGCTACAACCTAATTTTGGTTATAGACATTGAAAAAATATTTTAAAGTGAACTGCATAGTTCCAGCCATGAGCACCCGTGAGTTGATGGCTGGTAACCGCACACACTGCCTATACCAAGACTTGAAGTGATATCTGAGACTCACAGCATTTTAAAGAGCACACAACCCAATTTTGGTTACATTGAAAAAATATTTTAAAGTGAACTGCATAGTTCCAGTCATGAGTATCCGTGAGTTGATGGCTGATAGACGCACACATTGTCTATACCAAAAGTTAAAGTGATATCTGAGACTTACAGCTTACTAAAGAGCGACGACAAAATCGGGTTATGGACATTATTTAAAAATAGTTATTTTTTTGTGTATCAAGGCTGTAAAAGTGATCTTTTTTGGCCGAACTGAAGTTTGCAGCCGAGGCGTAGGCCGAGGCCAGCAATTCAGGTGAGGCTAAAAACACTTTTAAGCCGAGGTGCACACAACATTTTTTAGGTGGCTATCAAAAAATATATAATTTTATGCCAAAAAAAGTTTCTTAGTATCATAAATAATTTTATTTATATAATTTAGGCTAACTAAGTTGTAGGTAATTACTTCTAAATATGTTTACCAATTAAAATTAAATAAATTTGTTATTTAGCAGCCCTAAAGTAAATGCGGCCGTGAAGTAAAATCGGCCGTGAAGTAAATGCGGCCGTAAAGTAGTCATTTTGACAGATGTCAAAAATGTGACACTTTACGGCTGTCAAAGGATACGTAAAACAACTATTTATGCAATAGCCACCTAAAAAATATTTGTAGGTGTAACCGGCCATGTAGAAGCCATGACGCCATGAGTACTCGTGAGTTGGCTGGTAAAAGCTCACAGCTTCTTTTAGAGCGCCACATATAATTTAGACAATCGACGTATCTAATAAATATTTATTTCCAAGAATGTACCATAATAAACATGCTCAAAATTTATACCTAGATTTTTTAAAACACCCACCAAATTTCGAATTAATTAAACAACATAAAGACCCATTCACATAGCATTTAGCTTTAAGGTTTACACTTATGTTTACGTTTAAGAAAGTTTGAATACATCTAACTAAATACGAGCATTCACAATGTTTAAAAGTGGGCCGTGTGAATGCTCGTATTTAGTTACATGTATTTAAACTTTCTTAAACGTAAACATAACTGTAAACCTTAAAACTAAATACTAACCCAACCTGTGTAACAAAATTTAAGAGTGTATAGTATTGGACGCACTGATCATGTATCAAAAAGAATTTTGTTGACATTCGTAAAATTAAATTAACAGTAGTTTGCATAACAATGTCATTTGGGTACCACTGGTTATCACATTTAAATACAATAGTTATGCAGTATTACATTAATGTAATAATAATTTTACAAACAGCAAAAAATTAAATTTGTAGGTACTTACAGAATGTCTCAATTGCTTGGACCCATTTTTACTTCCTTGTACGGAGTAAAAAGGAAGTACCTATTGTAATCGCGAAAAATTTCGGTTTTCAGATTTTGATGGAAATATTCGTTTTGACCTTTTCTGAATCCATTATGACTAGTTTCGGCGTGACTTCTGTACGTACGTACGGACGGACGTCTGTGTGTCGCATAACTCAAATACGGTGAGATGTAGAAAGTTGAAATTTTGTATTTAGGACTGTTATAGCATCTAGTTGTGCACCTCCTATTTTTGGTTTCAATCTACAAACCGGAAGTAGTACTCTTTTCAAATATTTCGATAAAAATTTAATTTAAGACAATTTTTTTATTTTAAATAAAAGATTATGTGATTATTACCTACAATCGGTATTTTATAAATATTATATATTTGGTATCATTTAAGAATAATTAAAGTATAAATTTATAACTTAGTATTTCGGTATCTTGTAGTCCATGATCGATTAACATTTGTTACTACGTAAAATTTAAATGATTATGACATGACAGTGACAATAGTAAAATTATGCTTTATATCTTCTTCTGCAGTTTAAATAAAATGATTAAAATATATTTGTGAGTATAGTAGCAGTAGTAGTAGTACTTATATATTAATATATTTGTATAATAAGTGAAAAGAATAAAGTAGGTATGGCGGGAGGTCTTGTGGTGGCCACGTCAGATTTTTTATATTATTCTACATTTTAGTTATTAAGAAAAGTATGAACAGTTTAATAGGCGTACAAAGAAGTCATGTGGTGTCCACGTCAGATTTTTAATTAGCGAATTCTTTTTGATTCATGATCAGTGCGTCCAATACTACTATACCCTGTATATGAATGAGGCTTAATACATTTTTATTTACTCCTGTGGGGTAACCACCCCTTAGTATTTCTTACCTGGAGTCCACTCCATTTCGTAATCATGAAAATTCATGTCCCATCTATTGTTCTTGTGGCTTCTTTTTAGAAATTTGCCTTTAGTTTCATATGCGTCATGTGTAACATCTGGCCCCCAATGTAAATTAGCTTCAATCTGTTCTACGCCTATGTTTTCACGGTAGTTGTCGTAATAGACGGGATTGCCTCTACACTGAGCGAGGACCATGGTCCCGGAGCCTGGCCAAGGACCATAGGCGTAGTCTATGGGGAGCATCCAAATTGCTAAAAGAAAGAGAAAATTATTAAGTATTGCGGTAATTTTTGATTGATGATATTCTGCATGAAAATTAAATAATAGTATATAGTCCAAGCAAAGCGTGCTAAAAAAGGGGGTAGCCGTGCATTTTGGGTAGGCAGCGATTTTATTTTTTTGTATCGTAGGGTAGTCAACCGTGATTGTAAACCCGAGTTTTCGGGACGGGGGGTGTTGTCATTCGGCCGCCATCTTGAAATGAAGGGTGTAATTTATTTTTTAATTTATCTCCGTAACCGTGAGACTGACAAAAATTTTATACAGAGCATTTTTGTAGCTGATACAATTATCTATAACTTTTGTTAATAACTTTTTCGCATAAGATCAATAATAAAAAATCTGCTGTGTCCACCACAGTACTTCCCCGACTATAAGTTTTAATAACTTATTTTCGTAACACCTTTAATTTTATGCTTTATTCAGCATTTAAGTTGATAGGTACCAACTTCGACATAATTTAAATAACATGTGAAAAAATCTGATGCGGCCAGCACAAGACCTCCCGCTATACTCTACCCACTCTTTTTAGTTTTTATACTATGAGTAGGTACTCACAAATATATTTTTTTCCATTTTATGTAAACTGTAGAAGAAGATATAAACGAAGTGTGATATAAACGACTATCACTATCATAATCAATTTAAATTTACGTAGGAACAAAACAATGCACTTGAAAAAATTTGAATAATTTTTTGAGAAACAATTAAATATCGCATAAATGTCATTTTTACAATTTTTACTAAACTTATCTTCCCGAGAGCTTTAAATTGATACCAAACTCAGTATAATTTGAATACTTAATGTATATTAAAAAAATTGACGATCGTTTAAATGATATTTTATTTTTCTACTAGAATTATTTTTCCGAGAGCTTTAATTTGATACCACACACGATAGTATTTTAATAAAAATAAATAAGTTATGTTTATAATGTTGGTACCACAGGTTGAATAAAAAAAAATTGAATAATTTTTTGAGAAACAATTGAAAATCGCATAAATGTCATTGTTTACATTTTTACTAAACTTGTCTCCACGAACGCTTTAAATTGGCACCAAACTCCACTTTGACGGTATTTTTTGTCTTTTTTGCTCATAATTTTTTTATTATTGATCTTATGCGAAAAAGTTATTAACAAAAGTTATAGATAATTGTATAAGCTACAAAAATGCTCTGTATAAAATTTGTGTCAGCCTCACGGTTACGGAGATAAATTAAAAAATAAGTTACACCCTTAATTTCAAGATGGCGGCCGAATGACAAAACCCCCCGTCCCGAAAACTCGGTTTTACAATCACGGCTGACCCCCCTACGATACAAAAAAATAAAATCGCTGCCTACCCAAAATGCACGGTTAAATCACGCTTTGCTTGGACTAATATTAGAGAATAAGGTTTATAAGACATGCGTAAACATTTAGTTACACTAGCCTCGGGCGAGTTTACTAAGGGACAAGAGTGCGAAATAGTCTATTATAAAAAATAATAAATGTTAGTTTATTTTTCACCAAATGTCAAAATATTTAAAATGAATTTAAAAATTATGCTAATACAGGGTGCGGCACAAAGGACGGATGGTTTTTAAAAAATCATAAAATCGGTAATTTTTACTCAAAAACAAATTTATTTACGGATTTGGGTTCGCAATGAAATAGCATTTGTGACAATTAAGTGTGGAAAATCACATCAGTCATGTGGTGGCCGTTTTTGACGATGCATTGCTGGAAGCGTTCTTGGAAGTTAGCGTAGACTCTCTCCAACATCGCTTCCTCAATTTGGGCGACTTCCACGCGAATTAATCTACAGATGTGCCGTTTTAAAATTTTAAAAATAAATTTCTATCATGAAATATACCCGTGAAAATTTTGCATAAATTAAACATTTTTATGAATATTTCGGAATTTTTATAATCATGTATAATTTTTTTAATTAAAATTTGAAAAAGGCACAACTGTTAATTTATCCTTTGTATATAATCCTTGTTAGGATGAAATTTGACCATTCTTGGTCACAAAATACTCGGTACGTTAGTACATTTTATGTTGAATTTTAGGAGGTAGACGGGCCTCTTAAGAGGACCTTTTTTCGAATTCCTAGAATCCTCTCGATTTTACTTTTTTTTCTATATCACTCTCTTCTCCGCTACTACGGCTGCCCGAAACTCGTACTTTCCCGCATCCTAGCTATGCAATGTCATTTTGAAGTTGAAAAATACTGTAAACATGGCTCCAGATTCCCATAAATTTATGTATTTTATAAATAAATTAAGTACAACAGAAATTATTCGAAAAAGGATGCTGCATGATCCTTGCTTTTTAAATTTTTCTTGCCATTTATAGTGACCGAAAAAATAATATTTTAAATTTTTTTACTTCAAATTCCTAGGCCAAAGACAAAAATATAGAAGCATTAAGACATCCTTTGTTAATACACTCATATGTAAAAGCATCATATATTTCAATTATAATTAAAGTAAACATGGGAGGCGTACACCTGTAACGCTGTAAAATTTTAGGTTAGACGAACACCTTAAATAAATAACTTATTTACCTGGTTGAAGCCAATCTCCTGTAGGCATTTTCGCCCTTATTCTGACGGTTCCGTATTTGAAGGCAAACGAATTTTCCGTGGTCAATTTTGCACTCCTTACTGGGTTTAAGACGGACTGTCCTTGCCCTGTTCTTTCGCAGCCGTAGAATCTTGGGTCAGTACAACTAAAATTATACTAATTGTTAGCTAATTATTCATTATAATGTATCCTGGTTAAGTTCTCTATCTATTTATTGCGAGGTTTTTGTTAGAGAAGAGAATAAAGTTAGTGAATATAATATAATGTGTTTATTATTAATATTATTCATTAGGAAATTAGTTCTGCTGTGTAAAATTAGTAGTACATACCAAACACCCTAAAAGCAACACTAACCAATAACACAGATCATTTAAATAATATAATTAATTTTCTTAAACACATTAAAATATACGAGAAATTGTAAAACTACCAGTTAGACAACTTAAAAAATCTGACGTGGACACCGCATGACTTCCTTGTACGCCTTGTTTGTTCATACTTTTCTTAATAACTAAAATGTAGAATAATATAAAAAATTCTTTTAACTTATTATACTAGTATACTCACTAATATATTTTAGTCATTTTATTTAAACTGCAGAAGAAGATATAAAGCATATTTTACTATTGTCACTGTCATGTCATAAACATTTAAATTTTACGTAGTAACAAATGTTAATCGATCATGGACTACAAGATACCGAAATACTAAATTATAAATATATACTTTCATTATTCTTAAATGATACCAGATACAAAAATATTTATAAAATACCGATTGTAGGTAATAATCACATAATCTTTCATTTAATATAAACAAATTTGTCTTAAATTAAATATTTATCGAAATTTTTTTAAAATTTACTACTTCCGGTTTGTAGATTGAAACAAAAAATAGGAGGTGCACAACTAGATGCTATAACAGTCCTAAATACAAAATTTCAACTTTCTACGTCTAACCGAATTTGAGTTATGCGACACACATACGTACGCCCGTACGTACGTACATACGTACATACATACGTACAGACTTCACGACGAAACTAGTCATAATGGATTCAGAAAAGGTCAAAACGGATATTTCCATCAAAATCTGAAAACCGAAATTTTTCGGGATTACAATACTTCCTTATTACTCCGTACAAGGAAGTAAAAATGTAAATCACTGTATCAGGAGCTAATAACCTAGATGTTGAAGCTCCTTAATTTGTTAAATAAAAAAAAATTAGTAGTACTTACTAATCTACGGATAGAGAGTAGTTAAACATTTTTTCTTCGCCTAAAACTTCGACGGTCAGGGAAGGCTTCAGGTGTAGTTTTCCATCTTTTACGAAAGAGTTGGACCTGTTGTTCACGTACCATTGGAACTCCCAATTCTGAATTAATTTAAAAAAAATAAACATTTCATTCAAATTAGATTTTAAGACGATCCTCTACCGCGCCAGAAAATAGACAAAAACATGGATTTCGTGCGCCACTTCACATCGTTTATTTTGTTAAATATAATAATTGAAAGATATTGTTGAATATAAAAGTACAATTTACAGAATGCAAGATGCAGAATTTTAAAATTTTGCTTTAAAATCGAAATTTGTTAATTTGAATATTGACAACTTTTGTTATTTTTTGAACACAAATATCTTTTGTTTTACAACGAATTTAATAAATTCAAGCTTTGTTGACAACATATTAAAATTTGAATTAAATTCACTTATAAATAAAAGCTGTACGCGCTAAAACTCCCTTTTTTACAAATATTGCAGTTTCCGGGTGCCAAAATTACCCGTGTGAAGTTGGCACCTCCATGTTAGAATTTCAAAACGAAAACTATTGCATAATTTTGCCCAAGTTATGCCCAGTTTTGTCCAATAGTCATTTCGTTTTGCCCAGCCACCGTTAACCCATGAGTCAATAATCGAATTTCTATGGTGTGGCACCCCCGTATGCGACTTCGAAAAAATGACATTATGTCAAAGTTATGCCCAGTAGTTTTGACATAAACTAATCTATGCTAACAAAACCCTTCTTGAGCCCAACAGAACTCCGTTTTTTGACATAAACTAATCTATGCTAACAAGACCCTTCTTGAGTCCAACAAAACTCCGTTTTTTTGACATAAATTAATCTATGCTAACAAACAGATGGGGGTGCCACACCATAGAAATTCAATTATTGCCTCATGGGTTAACGGTGGCTGGGCAAAACGAAATGACTATTGGGCAAAACTGGGCATAACTTGGACAAAATTATGCAATAGTTTTCGTTTTGAAATTCGAACATGGGGGTGCCAACTTCACCCGGCAGCCAAAATAAATTATTTGTTATGTTTAACAAAACAATACACGCTATAGAATAGCGTGCGGAATCAATGTGTTTGACTGTTGATCACCTTATCATTGAGATGTTACATAGATAATGTTACTACAGGTGGACATTAGCAATCGCTAGGATATTAATAGGATGTTAATAGCAAAATATAGCAAGTAACAAGCCGGGATGTTCACGTTCTTGAAATAGTTTGGGTATTTTATTTTGCGGGAATGTAGCTGTATATAAATAGGAAACACAGTGCTCTACGGTTTGTAAAATATTGAAGCTAATAAGAACGTTGGAATTTTTTTACGACAATATTTGATATTCATTCTACAGTGCGACGCATCGATTTTACCAAATTTTGCCATAGTATTGTTTAAAAAAAAGCCGAATAAAGAGAGAAATACTACTTTTACATGTTTAATTTAGGGCATTTTAAATACAAAATGTATTAAAATAATAATAATAATAATGTATAAAATACTTACACCGCCTCCTCCTAATGTCAATTCGTGTTTCCATCTCTTCATATCAAGTTTATCAAAACTCTCATCAAAAATAAGGTCTCCGGAACAAACCTTTTTGGGGGCCTGTCGACCGGAAACGGTAGTAACGGACTCTTTTTTCCCTTTGCAACAATTTTTGCGCCATCCTTCACAACAATACCCCGAGAAAAAAGAAAACAACAAAAGAACAATAATAAGCTTCATGTTGCTAAGATGCAACAATGTTTTAGAAACAACAGAATCAAAGTGAATGGGAATCCCTGTTGTGATCTTATATAGTTGGCGAGATCGTTGTTACTCATTTGTTTCCTTATTTCAGGTTTTTTACTTTGAATGTGGTTGATAAGAGGTTAGTCATGTCGGATGCGGATATATGATTTTTATTTTTATTCTTTGTTGGCGGCTTTAAATTTTTTATCGGACTACAAAACGCAAATTATCATAATGTCATCGCAAACGTCAAAAATTGTGGTTTATCTAAATTTCTTGGCAGTATCAACAATTTTAGTGTCCGCGTTACGTTGAAAATTCCCGAAATAAACAGACAATTTTGCACAATAATTATCTAGACCCGTTTCGTGGATTTGGCCCGATGTTTTTTGAAATTCATCCATCAGGAATCTAATTATGCAGGAGAAAGAGTTAAAACGCCCCCTAATGGCATATTTCTATATTTCGGTCCACATAGTTTCTCGAATTTGATGTCGATTTCAACAATTTTTGGGGTGCTGATTTTGATTATGCAGTCACTTTTACTGAAAATTAGCTGATTTTTGAGTATTTTTGAAAAAATGAGGAAATTTGGACCAAATTTTGATAATTTCAGTATCACGTAATACAGGGTTTTTCATAACTTCAGGTACATAAGTTAAGGGTAGGTATATGTGATTTGATATGCTCATTACGAATAAAAAAGAATTTTTCATAAAATCGCAAAATTAATTTCCATGTTTCCCAGTCAAACATTTTTTGTAGTTACTGCCACTGGGTGGAGTAATTATTGTTTCATTAAAAATAATTAAATTTCGTTTGTTATTTTACTAGTATTATGTAATTTAAGATGTTCATTTTATTATTGAAAATTACACATTCTCACAATGTGGTCGACTTGGGGGTCATTCTTTACTATTTAGAGGACGCTGAAGCCGAAATTGGCTGTAATTTTGTCGACGTATCTGCCGTTTATCATGATAGTACTGTTCAATGGATCATATTCAAGGTTACTTTAAGAATTTACAGGTTCACGGATCCCACTGGTTGTCACATTTAAATACAAAAAAAGTTAAACAATAGTTATGCAGTATTTATTAGCGTAATTACATTAATGTAATAATAATTTTACAAACAGAAATTGATTCTGAAAACAATAGTACAAATACCTGCACAGAATCCACAATATAGAATTTTGAATTGCAGACAAATAATTATTACATATTTGTTGGAATAACTAGAAATAAACGTCAGTAATTTAAAATTATAATACATTTTTTGCAATCTTGGAAAACCTTTTAAACAATTAAAAACGTAGCTCACAGATATATCATTAATTTATTAACATAAAGGCAACTAATGATTCATACATTTATAAATACATGTTACATTACAAAGCCCAGACTTTCACATAATCAACTTGCAATGCAGCATTTTCTCCATTGTTTTCCTCCATTTTCCAAGATGGCAGCCACGATGATTTTCCTTGCCAGAAATCAGTCATCGCCTAAAAGAAATACATACAACATTATCTAAAATTTCACCATAATATTATGATCAACATAAGGAAATTTCTTGAAAAATGATTAAGTTATTTTTAAAAAGTTTTCCTTGTTAGGTATTTATAATCAGTAAATTAAAATCCATCATTGTTTATAATAACCTGTATGATTCAACAGTTTATCAGCGTTGCAATTATCACTGTGGTGCACTTACATCCATTAGTACCCGTGAGTTCATTAAAGATTACACAATTCTTATCAAAATGCCACAATTCAAATTATTTGAGCGATACAAATTTTTTTGGGATGTACTGCATGCTAATGAGTTGAAGTACCAGTGAGTTGACGGCTGGTAACCGCACACACTGTATTCGCACCAACATACCCAGATTTGCAGAGATCTGTAAGACTTACAGCATCTTACAGAGCACCACAACCCAAATTAGGTACACATGACGTAATATAAATTGATTTGAAACTATTGTTAGGCTGTGCTGAATGCCAATAAACTAGAGTACCCGTGAGTTGACGGGTAGTTATCAGATACCACGTAGGTAAATGTAAGACTGCCACACTCAAGTTAAAGTAAATATTTGAATAAAGTATAAATATAATAATTCATTTTATCTACGACTAATGTATAACATTATAATTAAATGAGTGATGTTTGCTACATAATACCATATATTAATCGCGCAGGAATTAATAGTCCGCACTAATCAGAAAATTACTTTGTCGAATCAATTTCTCCGTGCAAATAATTTTTAAAAAACATTGCAATATTTAATGATGTAACTTTGGTGATAGAGAATTGACGTTTGGAAATATCAAAATTTTTGCGTAGGGGCAGTTCACATAATACGTCACACGATTTTTGGCTATTTTTGACTCCCCTCTCCCCCCTTGTCACACTACGTCACAAATCGGTAACCCCCTCCCATCCATGTGACGTCATAAAAATATAACTTTAAATTTTGAAAAAAGTGAAAATATAATATAAATACATAAGTATTAATTATATCAGTTTATTTAATCACAGATGCTTTACAAGCTTTATAATATGATAGATATGAGATCATGATGTTACAAAATAGTAATAACTCATTCTTTCATAATTTAAGTCCCTAACCCCGTTGCAGCAAACATTCGACAGCATCACCGTAAAGTGTTCCTAAAGACATGTTTGTATTTATTATACCAATTCGTAAGTTTGACACAACTGATCAACGCAGTACAAATTATCCGCCAATACACCAGAAAAAATATGTAAACAAAAATTGTTACCTTCCGCTTACCTGTAAAGGAAGGTATTGGAATCATGCAAAAAATCGGGTGGTGAATTTTTAGTGGATGAGCACGAATTAGGGTCCTTACAACTCATTTTTGATAGTTTCACGATGATGTCTGTGTGTATGTGTGTGTGTATGTGTGTGTGTGTGTGTGTGTGTGGTCAAGGGGTGTTAGTCGCATAACTCAAATACGAATTACCCGAAAATTTTGATATTTGGTATTTAACATTTGTATATAAATTGGAAGAGCTCCCTAGATTTTGGTACAAATATCTTCATCGAAAGTGATATTTTTTGAAGATTGAAAAGGTTAATTGTCAAAATTGTATATAAATTTGGAAAAATATAGTATTTATTTGTAATGAGAATAAGAGGAAAAGTTATTTGCAACTTACGTTATAAAAAAATTGTCTTCATCTGGTAGCATTAAAGAACTGCAGTAAAATTTAAAAAATAAATTTATCAAATAAAACGTTGATATCTTGTAATCCATGATCGGTTGATTTTTGTTTCTGCGTAAAAAATATTGACAGGTGAGACGGGTGACAAGTTGGCATACTAGCGCTATATAAGTCCTAAGTAAGATATTAAATGTAGTAATTGAACGGAGGATGGCTTCAACACAGCAGAGTTTTCCTGTGAATTAATCTTTTTATTCAGGTGATGCAAATTTCTGTGTTTGAATATTTGAGATTTTTATTTGTATATTTTAAATGGGCACCGGATTGTACGTTATACATTTCTGTTTAAAGTCTAGATATGGCGGAAGGTTGTGTGATGGCCACGTCAGATTTTTTTATTTTCATATTAACTGAAAATTTATAAGTAAAATTTTTGTGACGTCACATCATGATGAACACCCTCCTACCCCCATGTCACATTTCGTCACAAATCCTGGACCCCCCCCCCACCCCAAGTGCGTGACGTATTATGTGAACGGCCCCGTATTGGTATTTATTTTATTCAAATCTTGTATGTACCTAATAAATTAGTGGTAGATAGAGTACAGTATACAACTCGATATAATGGCTATTATTCCCTCAGGCTCAGATGATTCTTCATCTTCAGGAATAATAGCATACATTATAACGTCGATGTATAATACAGGCTGTTCCACAACTTAGGACAAAAAATGAATGGGTATACTGTACGACGTGCTGATCATGAAAAATGCATCGTATTTCAAGCAAACATTTTTTTTCCACTGGTCGGTAGTTAGTGTTAATATTTTTTTTTTAAACCTTCTACAATGAAAGTAATTGTTTACATAATATCTAATACTAATAAATATCAAATTATCAAATATACCATCAAAACAGTGATACTTCAAATGTACACATGTCAAGTAAACTACCCTTAACTATGCGAAATTTTGAAAAAAAATCACGTCGTACAATATATACCTTTTAATTTTTTGTATACTGTTATCTACGACCATTGAATAAAACATTTATTATGTAGGTAACTTTAGTAAATTAATTCATAATTAAACACTATTGTATTATGAGTCCAATCAATACAACTGTCATGACACCAAAATGTGAAGAAGGGTCAATATTTTAATGAATTATAAAATTTGTACTGCAATGTTTTACTAAAAAGTCGTAGATAAATCGTCGTATTTGACTCGCCCATAATGGCTATAGCTATAATTAACTCGGATGATTATCCAGTCGCCTTCAGCTCGTGCATAAACTTGTATCCTCTTGAATTATAGCCTACATTATGTGCTCGTTAAATAATTTAATATTATTTGTTCTTGGTTACCTGTGGTGACGTATTTTTCCATGGTTTGGGGTTAGGGTTAGTAGCATCGTCTGGGAAATAACCCATGGTTCCCCCAACAGCCACATTCATAATTATGTAAAACTGAAAATAAAACGAAAATTCTAATTGATTTAAAAACTCCTGAAAATAGTCTACCCAGTTTACTGTAGTGATGCAGTCGAAATATTAGATATTTATATCCCGGGAGTTTCCTGAAACAGACGCATCCCCAAAAAATTGTATTTTTAAGTCAATTACGTTTATATTATAGGTTTATAAACTACATTCAAAGGCGCATTAAACTACATTAATAATGGATTTTTATTACTTCCTGTTTAGCCGGAAGTGACACCAACTTCCTTTTATTTTAAATACCTAGAACACCCCGTATATTTTTTATGATTTTGATTCTACATAAAATTCTGAATACAACCATGTATGTGCTACGTTTTCGGTGTAAAATAATAATTAAAATATTACAGAAACAAATCTAATCATTCCTAGTTAGCTATGAAATAACTGATAAAAAAAACAGAAATTATAAGAAGAGTTTTACTATGTATTGAAGAAAATAGAGGCCATTTTGAAAATTTACTATATAATTGAATTGCAATTCCTTATTAAATTATTTATTTTTGTTAATAAACTGGCATTTTTACTATCATAAAATCTGTATTTTATCATTTATTTCATAGCTAACTAGGAATGATTCGATTTGTTTCTGTAATATTTTTATTATTATTTTACTTAGAAATCTACAATGAAAAAGTATCGTATTATACATGGTTGTATTCAGAATTTTATGTAGAACCAAAATCTTAAAAAATATACGGGCTGTTCCATTTAAAATAAGGAAGTTAATGTCACTTCCAACTAAACAGGAAGTAATAAAAATGCATAATGTATGTAGTTTAATGCGCCTTTGCATGTAGTTTATAAACCTTAAATGTAATTGATTTAAAAATACAATTTATTTTCAGGAAACATCCGGTATATTTCATTTCACATTTATATTTTCAACATAAACGCAATATTTATAAAACAGTTTGGGTGTCACTGATTTACTAAAATAATAGTATATTACATTACAAGTCATGAAAATGTTTCATTGCAGACGAGGAGGCATGTTCAAAGCTTCCGAGTCAAGCAAATACATTTTTGTGACGCGTGATGTATTCTATTTTTTTAAAATCGGCAATTATAGAAGCTTAAAATTATAGAAAAAAATTAGGTTTGCATAAATCATCAGAGCTATGACAAATTTTAGAAAACGTTGTCATGACAAGTGTTTGTTCCTACAGACAGTGGAAAAGTCATTTTTACTTATTTATTTTCATGCCTAGTCATGAAAATCTTACTTTCAAGGCTCAAATTAGTCAGAAAATTAAGATTTTCATGCCGATTTTGAAAAAAATAATATTTTGAACACAATATTCTTATAGAGAAATGAACTAAACCTGTTGAAACTTTGTTTGCGCTAAAAACCAATATTTGCAGGTTCAGTTAGCCGTGGATTGTTGTAGTATCAATGTTTATAAGATAAAATTAATATTTTGATGTATTTAAATGTAGAAATAGAAAAAGTGCTTGCACTTTAAATGCGCAAAATGATATAAAAATAATAACGACTATTTTAAATTTAATGTGTAGTGCAGTAAGCAATTTAAAGACTTTCTTGGACACCCACCATCGTCAGAGTGCACCAAAGGTTAGCATTTTATTTGTAATATTAAATATTGATTCATCTTAAGCTAACATCACTTTAAAGGCTAATTAACTAGTCTATTGCGAATTTGGGGCTGTTATAATTACAAAATAATAAAAAATTTATCTTACTTCTTGATCAAAAGGTGCCAGGTTCGAACCATATTCCCATGGATTTGCCACTCCGCTAGAATTTAAATGTCCTAAATTCCAAAACGATGAATTTGGATGTACAGTTCCTATATGTTCACCGTCAATAGTAAAATTGAGATAATCTGTAACAAAAATAATAGTATTAGTTAATGAGCACATAATGTAGGTTATAATTCAACAAGATGAAAGTTTATGCGAGTCAAATATGACGTTTTATTTACGACTTTTACGCCGTTTTACGCACAACATTTATTCAGTAATTTGTATTCATTAATAATAGTATTTTATATGCCTCCGGTCGGCATCGCTAGTTTTCCATATTTTAAAATACGCCAGAAACTCTTTGTTGCCAGCCTAGGCCGGCAAACAACCGGAAGTTATAGGTTGGCATCTTGACATTACTACAGTTGTCAAGCAGATGTCAATTTTATGCGTTGAATATTTTTTATACAAGAATTAACAAGATTTTGACAAATTTTAGACGTAAATCGTTAATAGAAACTGAAATAAATATATTTTAAGCTCAAATGCAAGTATTCAGTGCACTTTTTTTTAGGTTATGTATAATTATTTTATATTTTTGTAATGAAATCGGCACATAAAATATTGTGTATTACACGTCCAGAAACTGTTATGCTAGTGCTCGTAATTTGCAAGCCTCGCCTGTGGCTCGGCGTGTCAAAAATACTCGCTCTTACAAAAGGACAGTTTCTGGCCTTGTGATACAAATAACTATTGTGCACCTAGGGAGGGAAGCGTGGTATTACTCCCGCGGGCAAAGCGGCGGCCCGAGCGAGAGCGCCGGCTTCGCCCAAGGGAGGAATAGCCTTCCCTCCCGTGGGACACACAATATTTTACGTCACGAGGGTCTCGAAATCACCTTGCTTGCAAGTGGGAGGAACTCATTTGCTTCCCTCCCGCGCGGGAGGGAAAACTCGCTTCCCTCCCTCAATTAGCAAGAGGAAAACACTGCTTTCCTCCCCCTAGTGACGTAAATTTACTTAAGGTGTTCGTCTATGTCTATACCCTAAAACTTTCCAGCGTTACAGAGGTGTACGCCTCCCACGTTTACTTTAGTTATAATTGAAATATATGATGCTTTTACAAATGAGTGTATTAACAAAGGGTGTCTTAATGCCTCTAGTTTTTTATTTTTTGTGTCTGGCCTAGGAATTTGAAGTAAAAATTATTTAAAAATGACGTTTTTTGTCATTATTTGATATTATTTTTTCAGTCATTATAAATGGAAAGAAAAATTTATAAGGCAAAAAGTCTGCAGCTAATCTTCCTTTTTCGAATAATTTTTGTTTTACTTAATTTCTTTAAAAAATACAGAAGTTATTTGGGAATACTGGAGCCAAGTTTACAGTAGTTTTCAACTTCAAAATGACATTGCATAGCTAGGATGCGGCAAAGTACGAGTTTCGGACTTTGTTCGGGCAGCCGTAGTAGTGGGGAAGAGAGTGAATTAGAAAAAAAATCTGACGTGGCCGTTACAATACCTCTCGCCTTGACATTTGAAGTATTATTATTTAACCTCGTATTTAACCAAATATTAAGCTTTAATTTAAATAAAATACAACAACACCGTATACCTAACTGAGAAACTTTGACATGTATGACGGTGGGTTCCTCTTTTCCCTACATAACACTAAATTTAGTTTTCTTAATTATAAAACAAACACAAAAAGTAGGGAAGGAAAAATTATTGTTATTTGTTAGTTCTATCAGATCTATCTATTGTAGCTCTCGGAGAGTAAAATCTCGCAACTGAGAGTAACTGTCGATAGTAACTCTGGAGAATTACTCTCAAGTGGACACGTAGCATAATATTTGAACTTCTTAATGGACTTATAATAATTATGTAGGTAATAAATTATATATTTCACAAATCTAATCAGCTCTTAGTTTAATATATTATTTTATTTTATAAATACCATATTTACATAATACTATGTCCAATTAATATCTATACTATATCCAACATTTCAAAATTCTACACCACACTCTACACATGCCCTACACCACAGAGAAACCTCCTTGCCACAGACATCTGTTTATCTGTCACATTGACAATTTTATTTTTGTTTTAAATTTTATTTCTATTTCGGGATTCACAAATCGTGGTAGGTAAAATTATATATTTAAAAAAATTATATTTCTTTATTGGTTAAAGATATAGAAACAAGTAAGATTAAATATTGTACAATGTAATTTCTTCTTTCATGTGTGGTATGTCAAATTGTAACAATCGCATTATTTTATACAATTTTTGCAAAAAATGTTATAGTGCTACAAGAAAAGTTCCATTTCCGGTTGGTGGATTTTTACCAAAATCTTTTCAGCTCTTCATTAACATATATAAATGTATAATGCAAAATATTAGAATTTTATGTTCAGTAGAATTTGAGATAATGAACCGGGACGAAAAGCTATAGTAGGCGTACATACAGACTTTCATACACACACACACACACACACACACACACACACACACACACACACACACACAGACATCATCGTGAAAATAGTCAAAATAGGTTCTAAAGGTGCTAAAACGTGCTAATTGACAAAAATCTCGACATCGAATTTTTTCACGATCCCTATACCTCTCTAGGCGAGAGGTAAAAAGTAATATCGAGAGTATTTTAGGAATTCGAAAAATAGGTAGACGAGCCTCTTAAGCCCGTCTAGGTTTTCCGGAATTTCTAGAATATACTCTCGATTTTATTCTATTCCACTCTTTTCCCCACTAAAACCTGCCTAAAACCAGCCCGAAACTCGCACTTTGCCGCATCCTAGCAATTCAATGTCATTTTGAAGTTGAAGTCCTCAAGTAAACTATGTTTTAATAAATGCATTCATGTCAAATTTTAATTTTGTATTGAGCACATAAATACAGCTTTAAATACGAAATTTTGTAAAAAAATATTTAACAGTTTTTAGTTTAAAAAAATACTATACCTGGTGTCCATATAAGCTCGTATACTTTGAAGCTTTTGTTGAAACTTGAGCTATTTTTTACGAAATGTGTTTTTGAGTATTGGTTCAAATTAGGGGCTGGTCCCCAATGTAAAGTAGACCCTATTTGTTCTACGCCTATGTTCACATCATTTTGAACCAATTGTTCATTTCCTCTGCTTTCCATTAGATCAATTTCACCTGATGTGGGCCATGTTCCATATTCGTTGAATCTTGGAAGCAGCCAAATTGCTAGAAATATTTTTTTTAAATCAATATGATCATAAACTGGCCGCCATTTTGTTTCATGATGGCGGCCTGACATTGTTATAAACCTATGTCTTAAGTTTTATTCTTAAATATTACTGTATTTGAACCCAATCGGTGCAGTACATTTTTAGATAGATAGCCGCCATTTAGTTTCAAAATGACGAACTGCCATTTTGATATGCCTACGTATTAGGTTAACTATTACTGTACCAAATTGGAATCCAATCGATGCAGTACATTTTGAGATAGCAAGCCACCATTTTGTTTCAAGATGGCGGTCTGTCATTTTAATACACCTATGTTTAAAGTCAGATCTTTTGCTTTACTGTAGCATATTAAAACTTAATAGGTGCAGTATATTTTAAAATATCTGACCGCCATTTTGTTTCAAGCTGGCGGAATGACATTTGACATTTTAATATTAAAACATTACAAACTCCGAAATTGTGTTTAAATAATAATTTAAGTTAAAATGGATTTTCGTATATTTTTTTTTATATCAGCTATAGAAAAAAAAATATAATTTTATACACAACGATAAAATTATATTATCGACTCGAGAAAAATAATTCTTAATAACTATTAATTTATTCTATTAATTCAAACATTTTGAAAAAAATACAGTGTTTCTGTACTTATGGATCAAACTTTAAGGGTATATGTATGTAACACGTTCTACTGATAACGGAACAAAACGAATTTTTCAAAAACTCGCAAAATAAAGGGTGGTTTACTTAAAGGAAACAATTTGAGTGCCACTGGTTTCATAGCTGTTTGTGTTGTTTTTTAATTAAATTTGTTCATTACACAATATTAGCGTTGGATTAGATACTTACGTGCTTTGTTAATATTTGAATAAAACAACACAAACAGCTATTAAACCAGTGGCACTCAACATGTTTCCTTTAAGTAAACCACTCTTTATTTTGCGAATTTTAGACAAATTCTATTTGTGCCGTTATCAGTAGAACGTGTTACATATACCCCTAAAGTTTGATCCATAAGTACAGAAACACCCTGTATATTGTATTACCCCGTTTGTGAATCTGTGGGCTCAATATTTTTTAATACTCACCTGGCCAAATCCAGTCACCAGTAGGCAGTTTAGCTTTGACTTGAAGTTTGCCATATTTGAATGAAAACGAATTGACTGTAGTTAATTTTGCGCTCCGAATTGGGTTCAAAATATTTGTAGGGGTTCCAGTTCTTAAACAGCCCCAGAAACGCATGTCTGTACAGCTAAAACAACAAAAATTATTAGAAATCTTCCCTCTTGATAACTGTGGTGTACCCTGTATCAATATTTATGAGTACCCGTGAGTTGACGGCTGGTAACAACAATTCCGAGATAACAGTCGTGAGACTTTCGGATTTTACAGTGCGCCTCAACCCAAATGGGGGTTTTCACGATTTTGGTTTTTTTATATGTTAATCTATACAAATATAAGACCCGTATTTTTTTCTTTTCGCTTAAAAGTTGCTAATAAGCCAGAAAAAAATTCATAAAGTTTAAAAAAATAAGTGCCGCGAAAATCGATGCCGCGTGTAACAGTGTGACGTCACCAACACCTAGAACATACGTTCAACGCGCTGACAAGGACCAATACGTAGGTCTTACCTTACACAGTCAACATCTTGTCAACTTGAACAGAAAAACATAACCAAACTGTTTCATGCCGTTTCATTTCGATTAAAACCAACACAAAAATTCTTCAATAAACTGTAAGTAATCGTGTTTGAACCTAACCAAACTCGACAACGTGAACCCGTGAACGTTGGTGAACCGGTGAACGTGTCAAAAATCGTAAAATCAACAGGTGGTCCGTCGTCCAAACGACAAAAAACGAACTTACACGAACCAACTTCTGGTTTGATATCAATGTTGGCTACGTCACACTTGGCGCATTTCAATGAACGATTCAAAAGACTTACATTTTTATTTCGATAAAGAGGTAATAAATCTATCAAAATTAACAATTATCACTTTCCTATAACTTATACATGCTGAAAATTGATATCCAATAAGTATTTCTTTAAAAGCCGTAGGCTTGAAAACCCCCATTGAGTTAGATTAGATATTTGTTTATATAAGTTTACTGCACACTTGTAACTATGAGTACCTACCCGTGAGTTGGCGGCTGGTAGTGGAGACACAGTTTCTTACAAAATACAAATTGGTAAATATCTGTAGCATTTAACGAGACCAGAGTACCCGTGAGTTGATGGCTGGTAACCGTACACACATTCGTAATAATTTTTAAGATTTTTCCAATAAGATAAAAACGTAATAGTTCTTGTAGTGTACTTAACCCTTTTTGTGAATGGGGTAGTTGCGAAAAAAAAGTTGTTGATTTTTTGATAAATTATGAAACTTTGGCCAATTCTAAACATGTTTACATTAAATTAACAGATATCTAAATAATATTTAAAAGTAATTTATTGTTAAAAATATTACTTATTTATTCGATAAGTCGCATAGTTCTTGAAACACTACAAATTTTATGTCAGCCGTCAGCCTGTACACTTCAAGGACTGTACAGAGAAATCGAGAAAGGTCAGTTGAGTTCTGAGTTCACTCGCAAGAGGGCCGAGCTCTGTGATTGGTTTTTACAATGCACGTCAGACTAGAAAATTTGAAATTACAAGATATTAAAAAAAAATTGTATCTTAAAAATAATACACTTTGCACTCGTAAAACATTTATTAAAATTAATTACTTAATGCATTATTTCAGAAAAAAATTAATTGGAAAATGCGCAACTACCCCACATTGCACTTCAGTAACTCGCGTTGCTGAATTTGTGAGTAATTCAAATTATCTTCTAGATAAAAAAAATATATTGCTTCAAATAAAAAATCTTAAAACACGTTTAAGTTAACTAAAGTCTTGTTCACGCATCGATTCTTTGAGGATTCTTTCTGAATCTTGGAAAAAAATTAATTCAGTATTTTGAAGCTATATCAATGAATTATAAATTATTATTTTCCAAGACTCATTGAAGATTCAATTTAACGGCGCCGCTATTTGACAAGTAATTCTCACTTTGATTCTTTTTCTCAGGAGTAAAGGAGTGAAGCATGAAAGAATCTTCAAAGAATCCATGTGTGAACAGGGCTTAAGAGATGAAAAATTTCTTTGGATTTCTGGGTTCAACCCGTTTCAGGGTTTTTTAGAAGAATTCTACAAATGTTTTAGGTTCAGATCGGTTCAGATATAAAATAAAACAATTTTTGGAACGCGTTTAACAGGCCCGTCTACCTCCTAAAATCCAGCACAAAACGTACCAACGTAGCGAGTGTTTTGTGCCTAGTATAAGAATTAATGGCCGGTTTACATTAAGCAAGTAGAGAGGCAAGTCGAGTGAGCAAGTAACTTGCTATAAGTTACTTGCTTTGTGTAAACATCTACTTGCCTCATATTTGAGGCAAGGCAAGTACGATGCAAGTTGTGAGGCAAGTTAATAAGACAGTCAAGTTACATTACATTAAGCAAGTAGAGAGGCAAGTCGAGTGAGCAAGTAACTTGCTACAAGTTACTTGCTTTGTGTAAACATCTACTTGCCTCACATTTGAGGCAAGGCAAGTACGATGCAAGTTGTGAGGCAAGTTAATAAGACAGTCAAGTGAATAGAATCAGGTTCTATTTACTTGCCCATTTGCTTTCCCCTTCCACCAAATTTGTGTGCAGACAAGTAACTTGTCTGACCACTTTCCACGTGTGAACGCGTACTGAACTGGTGAACTGTAAGTAAGTTTAAATTGCAAATAATATGACATACCAATATCGTAGTTTATTTTTTCTACTCCCTACTGGATATTGGCAACATACCTTCATACTATCATGTATGGATAGGGATGTCATATCCACACCAGGTGTGGATGACAAATAATTACTAAAAACATTAAATCAACTGTTATTTAATAATTAATTATGTTTAAAAGTGTTTAAAAGCATTATTTTATTGCTAAAAAAGCAAATAAAATTTAGAGATTTACGTTGGCAACAATTATTCAAATGTCATATGTCACAAAATAATTGATGTAACCCTACTTTTAAATAATTTTTGGCATCACATTGAGTTCATTTTATTGCAAAAATCATATTTCGTAGAAAAAATAGGCTGTGCAACTCGAGTGGATTGCCTATATCGCACGCGAACGTTTGCAGACACTCCCCCTGTGGGGTCGTGACTGCAAACTCGTTCTCGTGCGATATAGGCATCACTCTTGTTGTACAATATACTATTAGGTTATTATTAAAAATGTCACCACCAAGATGGGACCATAACACGACGTGTAAATTTGTTGAACTGATATATAGATAAACAAGCTAGAGACGCAGGAATAAAAGAAATTATGGAAGAAATGGCAATATAAGATTTTGGTGTAGAAGAAGTAAAACAAAAAATTAAAAATATTCGCGCAACATATAATCAAGAACAAACTAAAATAATAAAATCAGAAAAATCAGGCGCTGGAGCTGAGGATGTCTATAAACCAAATATAAAACGGTTTGCAAAATATAATCTCAACTAAACTTGCCTATCAATTACTTGCGACGTGTGAACAGACACTTTCTTATGCACTTGCTGTTAAAAATTCAAAGCAAGTTACTTGCTCACTTGACTTGCTTGTCTACTTGCTTGTGTAAACCGGCCTTACAGTTGTGCCTTTGTAAAATTTTAATCAAAAATATACATGATTATAAAAATTCCGAAAAAATCATAAAAATATTCAATTTATGCAAAGTTTAAATGCACATCCTATTAAATGTTTATAAAAACATCACCTTGACATCACCTCGCAACGAAAACACTTTTACAGTATTTTTCAAATTCAAAAAGGCATTGCATTGCTAGGATGCGATAAAGTACAAGTTTCGGGCTGGTTTTAGGCAGTCGTAGTAGTGGGAAAGAGCAGAAAGAAAAAAAGTAAAATCGAGAGTATTATAGAAATAAATAAATAAATTTGTGGGTTCAACCCGTTTTACGGTGTGACTTACTAATCAGCAGGGCTTCCTCCATTGATATCCAAAGTCATTTTGCTCAAGTTTTCTTCTCCAATATAATCAGCAGTAAGAGTAGGCTTAATAAAAAGTTTTCCATCCTTGACATAAGAATTTGTCCGGTTGTTGGTGTACCATTGAAACTCCCAATTCTGAAATAAATTGGGAACCTTCATTGGTTGCTTTGTCAAGGACAAGGACAATTGAATGTAAAAATAAACAAACAGTATAATCATAGAGACAGACAATTGAAGCGGAAAAGAAAATAGATAATAGTTAGTTGTTTTTCCGGTGTTTGTTATTGTAGCATTTAATCTTAATCGACATCGACTGGTGTAAATTTAGAATATGTTTATTACTTCCTTTTTTATGATTTTTGCCTAATTGTAATGCCCGTTTTATACAGGGTGTCCTATGAAACTGTTTAAGCATGGGAATGTCGAGAACCATAAGAGATACGAAGTTTGTTAAATTAGACAAAAGTTGCCCCGTTGGGGACCAATTTAGAAATGTTTTGTTTTCCCAGAAAAATGCATAGGTGACTAGATATACTCAAAAATGTAAATTTTGCCAATTCGTTTTTCACCTATAACTTTTTTGTTTGAATTAGTACAAGTTTATAATTATTTGCACGTTTTAGAGTCAGTTTTTAACGAGGAATTCACAGCAGTCCTCAAATTTTTTAAATCTCCTACAGATTTCGAGAAATTCAAATTTTCATATGGAGCTCATAGTTGACTATGACCCGTCTTAATAGAGATTATTTTTCTTTTTAAGGGCACGTTTAAAAATGAAAAACCGTAACACGAAGTCTGTACTGGTAATGTTTTTAACCCGTTAATAGTCAAAATCATATTATAGGTTTAATTTAATTTTTTTAAATATTTTATTTTTTTCTGTAACTACTAGTGCCACGTCAGCGACAGTTTGAAACTTTTACATGGCTCATTTTGCACATGCTTTCTGCATAAATATCGGATAAACGATGTAACCTACATTGAAAATTATGTTACGCAATGAAAATATATACATTCCTAATTGCCTTATTCTAAAAATTATGTCTGTAATAATAGTTCATTTTGCATAAAATTCATTACAATTTCATGAATTTTGCTCTTTCACATCTACTGCAAATTATATTTATTTTCAGGTATTCTTATTTAGCATAAGGCAATCTAGAAACTCTAATGATTCTATTGATATATTATTTATGTCTATTTGTTCCTATTTGCTGAAATTTATGCAGATAAAGCGCATAAAAATGACTGTGTGAAAACGGTTTCGAGCGCGATCTTAACGATATAAAACACAAGTGCATTGAAATTAAAATGAAGGCAGAAATTACATAATAATAATTAAAATTTAACCAACTTCGTATCTCTTATGGTTCTCGACATCCCCATGCTTAAACAGTTTCATAGGACACCCTGTATACAAGACGATTAACAACTTCATGCAAAAATTTAAAGTCGTGCTGAAAGCCATTTTCAGATAGTCATTTTTATACACTTTATCTGCATAAATTTCTGCAAATAGGAACAAGCAAAAATATATAAATAGAATCATTCAAGTTTGTAGATTGCCTTATGCTAATTTAGAATTAGAATACCTGAAAATAAATATAATTTGCAGTAGAAATGAAAGAAAATGCAGCAAAATTCATCAAAATTGCAATGAATTTTATGCAAAATGAACTATTATTATAGACATAATTTTTAGAATAAGGCAATTAGGAATGTATATATTTTCATTGTGTAACATATAAATTTATACAGAAAGCATATTATGCAAAATAATCTATGTAAAAGTTTTAAAATGTCACTGACGTGGCACTAGTACCTAGTTACAGAAAAAAACATTTTTAAAAATCAAATTATGATGTATAATAAGATTTTACTATAATCGGGTTAAAAACATTACCATTACAGATCCGTTTTACGGTTTTTACAAAATCGTAAGTTTAAGGAGAGGTTAAGCAAGAAGCACATTTTTGAAACCACTGGATTGTTAATTATTGTATAATGATATCTGATTAACTATAAATAGAATCAATAATAATTAATAGTGCAATGGCAAAAGTAGTAATTTTATGAAATTCCGTTGAAAACAGTGACCCAAAACTGTTGATTAAATAACTTGGAAACTAAAATTGCAAATATTTTATAAATAATACTTACACCTCCTCCAGATAATGTGTTCTCATGTTGCCATTTTTTAAAATCCAGCTTTTTGAAATTATCTTCAAAAATAAGTTCACCTGCGCATATTTTTTTCGGTGCTTGGCGACCACTTACAGTAGTCAAACTTTTTTCACACAACATATCCACACTGTTAACATTGTTCACTATAACAACGACTAAAAACAAAATGACACTTTTAAACATTGTTGGATACAATTCTATCTCAACAATGCGTTGTTAACAAACGAATCGGCTGCGGTATAATGTTTTATTTACTTGTAACCATGGTATTTAAACCTGAATGAAGATAAAACATCCGATAAAATAGTTTCAAAAGAATGGGGGAATAACAACATTGTTGGTCATTGTTTTTTATCTGTTTTTGTTCGCTGAATCTGATGTCATTATATTCATTAAATACCTAAGGTTTTTTTTGTAATAATGTAGTTTGGATCAACTATAATAATAATAATATGCAATCATTAAGTACTCATTAACTTTTGAATTAATTTAATTTAAGATTAATTGATACGTCATTTACATATTACATAACAGAGTAATATTTTATCTGTATAAAGCCTTGGTCACACGAGGATTCTTTGAAGATTCTACCAAGATTCTGAATCCTGGAAAAGAAGAAGTTTTCTTCTTTGTAGTGAGAATTATCTGTTAAATTGCGGTGCCGCTAAATTGAATCTTCAATGAGTCTTGGAAAAGAAGAATTTATAATTTATTGTTTGCTTCAAAACCAAGCATTTTTTCAATATTCAGAATCTCGTCAACAAAATTAGGGGAACACTTAAAATGAGGTGAAATTTCACCCATTTTCAAATCGTCATAACTCGGCGTATTTTCAGTGTATTTTGATGAATATTTGAGGGCGAAAAACTTTGAAGTGTCCACTTTAAAGTCATGCATGCGGAATTTAGTGTCACCCCTTCCGCCTCCCTCCAGCACCCCTGTGAAAAAAATGCTTTTAAATCGAAAAAATGTCCAACTTTGATGATGTGTACGGAGTTGAAAATTTTTTTCGACTCGATTCACCAAAAGAGCACTAAAATTTGTTCAATTTCCTGT
Organism: Agonum fuliginosum; assembly: GCA_947534325.1. Taxonomy (NCBI): domain Eukaryota; kingdom Metazoa; phylum Arthropoda; class Insecta; order Coleoptera; family Carabidae; genus Agonum; species Agonum fuliginosum. Next base: position 19,967,026 of record OX384036.1, read on the forward strand.
GCAGAACTCAAAGAACTAAGTTCCTACGTTGATTTTACACAAAGTTATGAGTGTTTTAAGGGGGTAAACTCATTCATCGAAATCGACTGAAAATACGCCGAATTATGACGATTTGAAAATGGGTGAAATTTCACCTCATTTCAAGTGTGTCCCTAATTGTGTTGACGAGTTTAAATGTATGGTTTTGAAGCAATCAATAAATTATAATTTCTTCTTTTCCAAGACTCATTGGAGATTCAATTTAGAAGCACCACAATTTAACAGATAATTATTCTCACTAGAAAGACAAAATCTTCTTTTCCAGGATTCAGAATCTTTGTATACTGGCGGAAAAAAAATTAAACACTTGAAATTCGTAAAAATATCGACCATTTTCAAACTGCCATAACTCGGTGTATTTTCAATCGATATCGATGAATCTTCGAGAGCGAGAAACTTTGAAGTGTCTACTTCAAAGTCATGCATGCAAACTTAAGCGCAACCCCCTCCGCCCCCCTCTAGCAATCATGTGCAAAAAAAGAATTTTAATTTTAAAAATGTCCAACTTTGAGGATGTGTACGGAGTTTAAACTTTTTTTTGACTTGATCCACCAAAAGGGCACTAAAATCTGTTCAATTCCCTGTGCAGGACTCAAAGAACGAAATTCCTACGATGATTTGGCACAGAGTTATGATTTTATTTTTAAAAAGGGCATTTTTTGGTTTTTCGCACATAACTCAGCCACTTTTCAACCAAATTAGACGATTTTTTCGGGGGAAAAACCCATAGTGGCTCTACTTTAAGAGGGTAAACTCAAATTAGTATGATCCCTTTTCGTACCCTTGAAAACCCGAACAAAAAAACACGTTTTTGGGCAAAAGCACGTCCAACTTTGGCCATGTGTATTAAGTTGGAAAAAATTTGTCTACTCGATCCACAGAAAAAGCATTGAAATTTGTTCAATTACCTGTGCAGGGCCCAAAAAACGAAGTTCCTACGATGATTTGGCACAAAGTTATGGGCGTTTGAAAAAGTGCATTTTGTGTTTTTTTTTCAAAATATCTAATATTTTAGGCAATTTGAGTTATTCACACGAAATATCCAATTTCATTTTTAAAGAAGTAAGCAAATCTCAACTTCGTTTTTTGTTTAAATGGCAGAAATTTCAAGTGTTTCATTTTTTTCCGCCAGTGTATAATCTTTAAAGAATCCTCGTGCGCATATAGGACTTAAAAAAAAATTAAATCCTTTATTTAGTTATAATTTTTTGTTTCAGCGTTTTGTGAACTTTTGGGAGTACGAGCCTGGTTTTTCATAGGGCAGTAGCTGAGTCTTCTAAAGGTTCGTTTACAATGTATAAATCAATATTTATTTGGTATAATAATACATAATGGATCCGTGATACATAATACATCAATTGACATAAATATTTTATATGGCCCAAACTTTTACGTGGTCAACTTGAAGGGTTGGTTGATCAGTATTCAGTTGCCAAGTTGGCAACCATGATGATCGGGCTTGCCAGAACTCCTTCATTGCCTGTAACATTAAAAAAAATGTAAACTTATTACACCAGTAATGGTCAATTGCGTCGTTTCCACTTGAATGAAAAATATCCAATGGAACTTATGACAGCAATGTTATTTCTACGTTTGACATTTTGATTTTGATTTGATATTGATCTCAGAACATTATAGTAGTAAGTCAAAAAAATATTTTGAGTTAGGCATGTCAAAAAAATCGGAAAAATACGCCTTTCCAGTGCAATAGTGCAGTAAGTGTACTATATTTTTAAAAGTCCTGTATTATAATACAAGACAAACTAATAATTTATGTGAGCCTACATAACATTCAACATCGTTTTCTCTTAAATCCTTGATTTTTAATTAACACAGTAATGTACTGAGAGTGCGATATTTCAATGGCGTATAATACCTTTGAATAAATAATTTACTACAAGAACGGAAACGCAATGTATCTAAAGTGTACAGAAATTTTTAGCCGTCCTAGGCTGCCCCTAGCGGGAGTTCGAGAAATTATTACTGCAGGAGAGAGAGAGAATGTAGTAATGAACTAGGAAAGAGCGTCTGATACGAAATGCAGAGAGGTATTTTTGTTACCAAAATAAAATAATTTGTTTTCTTGTTGGAAATATAAGTCTCAATGTCTTTTAAAAACAATTAAATCAAAAATAGAAATATAATTTTTTCTACAATTAATTTCTTCTAACAACTAGAGCATAAACATTTTCTGCAAAGAGATTTATCTAAATTGACAATATTAACAATTTTTCTACGCCTCTAAATAATTTTGATGTGGCTAGCACATGATATCCCGGTTTTTTAAATGAGATCTCTACGAATTTAACAAATTAATTGTCACTTAATATAATTACGATGAATAAATTTTACAGGTTCGTCACTTTAAGTAAACCAAATTGTTTCTAATATTTTTACTCTGCCATGTAGAAAAAACATGAATTTTGTAAATTTAGGCCAGGGAATATGAAAAGTAATTTTGTAAAATCTACTAACACTGTCTTATCTTCCTTCAATCTAATAACTAATTTATGAACAAGTGTGCATGTGCTTTGACATCAAATTAAACTTAACAAATCAAACTGTAGAGCAAAAATATCAAAATTGTTGTATGTGTGTAATTCAAACGCTTTCTGTCATCGGTTTCTCCCTTATAAAATTGTATAACGATCTAAAATATGAAATTTGGTAAGTTTCCTCGGCTAGCGCCTCGAAAAATAATACTCCACTTTGGTAATAAAAAATCCTTTACAGCATAGACCTTAGAAGCTGGAGGTAATAATATTATAATTTATTATTAAATTATCATGGTGATAAATTTAATAGGTAACCTGTTTTATTCTTTATTCATAAATATTATTTTTGGGAGACAAAATTTTGGCATGATGAAGGCATAATATAACTTTGGACGATATATTTTAATTTAAAGAAATATCAAATACTTATTGATTTTTATTTACTTTTTAACTATAGAGAGATATGAAAAATAATGTACAGACAGTTTTGTAAGATTAATAAATTCGTGTGACGTATTCTATTGCTTACGTTGCCGATCTTGTAGTAAATTATTTATTCAAAGATAATACTCAATTTATTGACCATGGAAAAAAATATTTTTTAAAAAATTCGTAAATTTACGGGCAGTTTTCGCACATTTTTTAAACCACTGGATTCTTGATATTATATTGGGTATGTATTAAATAAAATTTTAATTAATTGTGCAATGGCAAGAATTCAATTTGAAAACAATGCCCCAAAATTGTTGTTGGAAACTAAAATTGCGAATTTTGAAAAAATTCTTTTAGTTCCGTGGTAAGTGTGTTAAGCACTATATATATCAATATATGCACGAAGTTGTGAATCAGCCTGTATTGTATATGTACATAATATTTTATATTTCAAATAAATTAATCATATCTTCTGAAAATTTGTTTCAGTCTGCAAATTTATTTTTTTCAAAATCGGCATGAAAATCTTCATTTCCTGGCTAATTTGAGTCTTGAAAGTAAGATTTCCATGACTAGGCATGAAAATAAATAAGTAAAAATGACTAGGCATGAAAATAAAATGCCTAGTCATTTTTACTCACTGTCTGTAGGTACAAACACTTGTCATGACAACGTTTTCTCAAATTTGTCACAGCTCTGATGATTTATGCAAACCTAATTTGTTCTATAATTTTAAGCTTCTATAATTGCCGATTTAAACGCTTCATAAAAATGTCTTTGCTAGACTTGGAGGCTTTGAAGAAATGCTCGGACGCTGCGCATCCTCGCATTCTTAAAACAAGCCTCCTCGTCTGCAATGAAACATTTTCATGACTTGTAATGTAATATACTATATTTCATACTGTGTTGCATTTGCTTCTTTATGAGATTGATTTCAGTTCGGAAAATGAAACATTACGGTATTGTTCTACTTTACAGGATTGTAAAGTAGAACAATATCGTAATGTTTCATTTTCCGGACTGAAATTTAATTTTTGTATTGAGACCAAGACGACCTGATTGTATTTAAAAAAGATATATAAAGAATGGGTGCAAACTTTGGTCCAAAAATGCAACACAGGTATGAACTAAAACGTTGTACGTCATTCGTCCGGTAGTTTTCACGGTACTCGTTTCGAAATTCCTAACTCGGCTCCTTCGTCGCCTCGTTCGGAAACATCTTACTCATCTACCGGACTTATAACGTAAATAACTATTGTGACACACAATTTATATTATTGAAGGTACTTACTTGTGGGGACGTATTTGACCATGGTTTAGATTGTGGGTTGCTGGCACCGTCCGGCATGTAACCATTTGTACCTCCCACAGCCAAATTAAGAATAATATAGAACTAAAAAACATTTAAAAAATTAGTAACTAATAACTAACTTATGGTGGGATTCTGTTCAAATCTGAAGTTGCTACAGATCTATAAAACTGTAAATATTAAGAGCCTATTGCATGGCAATAATACGCATTGAAAAACGAATAATTTTTGTGAGGATCTCAATCTAATACTGTTATACGTATGATGTTGAATTTTTGTATTTAGATTAAAGACGCATACAAAAAGGGCGGAATCTTCAAAATCTTTAATTAATGTAATTAGTTTGGCTTTAATAATTATGCAAAAATTGTACAAGTTTAGATATAATTTATGGCAATTATGTTGATAAAATTATAGTTTTATTGTTTTTCCGACCTTTCTACATCTATGTTCTACTCATTTTATCTTTAAACTCAATGATTACTTTTATAGTTCATTCATGAGATCCTCACGAAATTCTAGTGTTTAATTTATTTTTATCTCTAATTGTTGTCGGAACAATATATAGTTTGAATTTTTGAATTCAACAATGCTTTGTCGTTAGTAATGTAAAATTTCAGATTTTTATTTTCAGCAATATAGCCAGAACCGTGAATTCTTATTCTTATTGCACTCAAGAAGTATAGCCCCTTAAACAAAATCGCAATGAAATTTGTATAAGCATTATAAACATTTTTATATTTTTGTCAACAAATATTGATGTGATTTTGTTCAATATTTAAAGATTTACAAATTTGTACAACTTACAGATTTGAACAGAATCCCACCATAAGACTGTTAAATAAATTTGTATTTACCTCTTGATCGAAAGGCGCCATTTTTGATCCACCGCTCCACGGATTGCCTGAATTTCCAAATTGTCCAAAATTCCAGAAAGATGACCCGGGGTCAACTGTACCTACGTGGTGACCATCGACGGTAAACACGATTTTATCTGAAAAATAATTCCATATAAATATATTTAAAGCTACCCACCAACAAAAAACATTGCATATACAGAATGTTCCACTACTTAAGACAAAAATTAAAGGATATTATACTGTACGACGTGCTGGGGGTTGATTCTGTAACTTGCGTGAGCACTTGCGACACCAAAACTAACAGAGATTTGGCACATACATCTGCCGGGAATTTGAATAACTACTGCATATGACGTCACTTGTTGCGAGACACGCAAATATTTTTGCGTGACCTACGGAGGTACTGTATCTACTTGCGTCACTATCTGTCTCTTTCTAACACTATATTCGTATTTATTATTATGTCATTTTGCGGATTTAAAATTTTTGGTTTATTGCTGAGTTAAGTAAGTGTATTACAATTCTATATTTATTAATTAATTCAGTTTTAGTTTTTATAGTTTAGTTCTATTAGGGTTATACAACGTTATATATATATATATATATATATATATATATATATATATATATATCAATAAAATTGTTTAAGAATAAATAATGGCTTTAGCGGACATTGTTATTGCAATTGATGAAGAAGTATTGGAGGAAAGACCACATAACATACGTCTTATACGTAGGCAGCTAAGAGATGTTATTAAAAAATCGGAATTTGTAAAAAAAATTATATTGAGCAAAGAAGCATGCCAAATTTTATTAGACCAAATGCAATCGCATTTAGAAGTCGGGCTTCGGAATACAAAAAATCTACATTATCTTCCATGAAATTGATTATTATTTGTATTTGTTCTTCCGTAACGTTCATTTAAAATCTCTGAATGACAGTAGACAGGTACCACCAATACCAAAACAGCGTGAAAACCTAACGAACTAATTTCCCCATGAAAGTCACCAGATTAGGAACAGTGACGTCATACTTACTCTAACGCAAATGTAGTCACGCAAATACTCACGCAAGTTACAGAATCAACCCCCTGATCATGAAACACATAGTTTTTTTTTTAAATTCGCAAAGTTAAGGGTATAGTTTACTTGACCTGTGTAAATATTAAGTATCACTATTTTGATGGTATATTTGATGATTTGACATTTATTGGTATTAAATATTATGTAAACAATTACTTTCATTGTAAAAGATCTGAAAAAAATTATTATTACCGACCAGTGGCAAAAAAATGTTTACTTGAAATACGATGCAATTTTTTGCAAATTTAAAAAAAAATTTTTTGTTTCATGATTAGCACGTCGTACAGTACCTATATCGTCGGCGATATGACAATACTTGCTAACTGACATTTTTGGAAAAATGAGATTTTTGTGTAGCTCCATCTATTTATCGCGCACTATATGAAATGATCTGCTAACTACAAAAATATTCCTTGTTTACTATATTAATATTAATAACTTGTGATAATATCTGCTATCTCTTTAAAATTTAAAACTTAAAATCATAATGACTGCTTAGACGTGCTCTGCCGTAAATGCCAATTTATTGAACTATTATTATAAAGGTTTAAATTTTGTTTTGTATTATCAAAAAGTAAGTACAGTTTTCTTAATGTTCCGATATAAATGTTTTTATCATAATGTAGATATACTATGTCCATCGAACACATAGAGTAATAAAACTAATGGGCAGAGCCAAAACTGCGCAGTACAATGTGCGCAGAAGTAGGCTTTACAAGCAACAAATTTTAAAAAGCAGAAAAATTAAATAGTTTTATTTGAAATAAATATGGAAGAATTATATATTTTATCATTTATGTATAACATAATTTTAAAAGAAATATGAAGTACAATTTTTATTTACGAACGATTTTTTTGATGACCGATCTCAGCAGTTGAGTTTACCTAGCAGTGTAAAATTGGCTTACCAATAGCAATACCGTATTTCAATTTCGCGCACATTTGTGGGAGGAGCATCTACTCTATCTGTTCGGTGGACATAGTATAGCAGCTATTGCATGTATGTTTGCGGTGTGGCATATAGCAGATTCTGTTTGTCAAGCTCAAGACACTATTTTAAGTCTCCTGAAAAAGTAAATAATTTTACTTAGCAGGTTTTGTCATATCGCCGACGATATGCCCTTTAATTTTATTTCCTAAGTTGTGGAACACTCTGTATTTAAATTATTATAACTCGCCACATTTCATTCCATCACTAGTGACGGAATGTATCCATTCCGTAACAAGTTGAAAATGATGTAAGAATTTTAACATTCTGTAACAGTCGTATAGAACTTTCCCTAGACTCATCGAAGATACAAATTATCGACGCCGCTATTTGGCAGACAATTGACCTATCCTGTTGAACTTCGGTTGCGCGCGCATGCTTGGGCATTGGGCATCCGGTTTAGATGAAGTGAGTACGATAGATACAAAGTAAAGCTAAATTCAGAGCTAGTGGGTAGGTCTGAATCTAGCTTTACGTGTGTTGAGTGAGACGGCAAAATTGCTGCGCAGTACGCTATGACAATAGAAAGTGCGGTCAGTTGAAGTTTGACATTTCTTATTTAAAAATTTTTAAATGTAGGGGAAAAGTTAAATTCAATTTAATAACATTGCGCAATTTGAACAATTTAGTACGGAACAGGCATGAAACAAATTAATAAAATCGTAAAAAAAATTTAAATTAAATTTTGACATTTGTACAAATCTGTCAAAATACGTCCGCAGCACCAGGATTGGTCTATTGATGTCACTTCCTTTTGCCACAAGCATGCGTACAGCGTACTACGCACCAGCTTGCTGTCTCACTCAACACAATGTTATTTTGTATCTATCGCACTCACTCCTTCTGACAGGATAGGTCAATTATATCAGGATTATTTTCTCAGCCTTCAGAAGCATGAAAAAATCCTCAAGAATCAATGTTTGAACAGGGCTTAAAATAAATCTCTGATATATTCTTACTTGGTGTCCATTCCATTCCATATTTGTGGAAGCCATTGTTGTATCTTCTCCCAGGGCTGTTCCTTTCGAAGTGGGTCCTAAACCAGGCGTTCTTGCTGGGCTCAGGGCCCCAGTGAAGGGTTTGCCCCACTTGTTCCGTCCCGATGTTGACGCCATTTTGTGTGAGGTGTTCGTTGCCTCGGCCTTCCATCAAGTCGATTTCTCCAGACATTGGCCAGCCGCCGTATTTGTTGTCCCTCGGCAGAAGCCAAATTGCTAGGAAGAAAGATTGTTTTAGTTGGTTTTGGTGTTTAATTTAGATGATTTTTAACTTTTATAAAGTGCTAGCAGCTAAATTACATTATACTTTTTACCTCTCACCTCATATTCTATAATGGCCATTTGCACCGCTCCCACTTACATTTCAAGTGTCACTTAAATGAAAAATATCGAATCGAACTCATGACAGCAATGTTATTTTGACGTTTGATAGGTTTATTTTGATTCGATATTGTTCATTTAGGAAAAACTTAAAATTTAAGTGGAATCGGTGCAAATGGCCATAAGAGAGGTATTGTGACGGGTCAAAATTTTCGACTGTGAGTTTTTGGTGAATAAGCACGTTTTAAGAGCAAGAATTTAACATTTTCGAGATGGGTGAGTGTATAACACTCGAAAGTACTGACGTTGCCTTGTATTTTCGTTGCTTTGTACATGCGCGGCTTTGTATGAACACTGGAAAGTATTTACACCGTATTTTATTTACACCGCTTTGTGCAAACACCGAAATGTACTTTTCTCGAAAGTACAAAAGTGGAAAACAGCGCAGGCGCAAACCAATGCTGGTGTTTAGGACTTTAGTCTATAGATGTCGAACTAAGTTTAGCAAAACTAGATTACCTAAATAGACTAAATAAAACTAACAAAACCCTCTTTGAGTCCAACATACTCCGTTTTTGATAACTACTCTTATAAAACTATTCAATGTAGTGAGTGCGTGATGTGTATATGAGTATATGTATAATTACAGTTTCCTGTTTTGCAGCATTGGTTTGCGTCTGCGCTGTTTTCTACTTTTGTGCTTTCGAGAAAAGTACATTTCGGTGTTTGCACAAGGCGGTGTAAATAAAATACGGCGCAAATACTTTCCAGTGTTCATACAAAACCGCGCATGTACAAAGCAACAAAAGTACAAGGCAACGTCAGTACTTTCGAGTGTTGTACGTTGTCCCTTCGAGATGATGTCTGTTCGTTTGTTCATGCGTTCGCTAATTCGTTAGTATGTTACAATTATTTCGGAAACGATAACTCAAAAAATATCAAACATTAACATTTAAAATTTATATTTAAGGTTTTAATACGAATCTTTTTAAATTAAATTTTGGTACCAATCTACAAACCGAAAGTAATACTTTTTAATAAAAATAAAAAATATTTTATATTTCGATAAATAATTAATTTAGGACAATTTTCTTAATTTTAATTGAAATATTATGTGATTATTACCTACAATCGGTATTTTATAAATTTTTCTATATCTCGTATCATTTAAGAATAATGAAAGTATATACCTACTCATAATTTAGTATTTCGGTATCTTGTAGTGTATGATTGTTTAACATTTGTAGTCCATTTGCTGAGCATACTTCTGTGTGTCATACATTTACCAGAGAAGCACCCATGGGGAAGTTGTTACTAATGGTCTAGTGTTTAAAAAAAATTTGGGTGCTTGCCCGGATGAGTGGCAATTTTGGCAATATTTTTGAAAAATGCCCTACTTTTTTAGTTTTTTGCGATTAAAGCGTAAACGGTTAATATTACGACAAAAAGTCAAATTACAAAATTGTAGAGCATAAAATTCTCTACAACATAGGTACAAAAAACTTCCATATACATAATACAGTTTTGGAGAAAATCAACAAAATATGTTTTTAGAAAGCACTCTTTTTAATTTCAGTTATAATTTTGTTTCGTTACACACAAAAACAGCTGCCATTTGTTAACGGGTTGAGATATTAACTTCCGGTTTTTTGCATTCGATTCCTGAAAAAATAAGAAATTTTTAAAAATTTCTATTAAACGTTGGGTTAAATCCACTATAACTTCTGATCGATTAGTAATATCGACACCCGGTTTCCGGCATTGGACTTGTCAATCATTTTTCTGTAAGGTACAGTATTTTTTATTTTTTTAAGGCTATAGGAGAGGGTTTATTTTGAGATTTTCTCTGAGAGGGAAAAACATCTTTGTAATTTATTGAAATTTTTGTGTTTAATCTGCTCTAATATCTAGACGGATTGAAATATGGGTTACCGGTGTCCAGAATCGGATTTTTAAAACATTTCTTTATTGGGGAGATTATATTGAAAATCTTAAGGCCGTAGAAATGTTTTAAAAATCCGATTTTGGACACCGGTAACCCATATTTCAATCCGTCTAGATATTAGAGCAGATTAAACACAAAAATTTCAAGAGATTACAAAAATTTGTTAATTTGTTTCTTATAGAGAAACATTTCAGGAATCGAATGCAAAAAACCGGAATTTAATATCTCAACTCGTTAACAAATGGCAGCTGTTTTTGTGTGTAAAGAAACAAAATTATAACTGAAATTAAAAAGAGTGCTTTTTAAAAACATATTTTGTTGATTTTCTCCAAAACTGTATTATGTATATGGAAGTTTTTTGTACCTATGTTGTAGAGAATTTCATGCTCTACAATTTTGTAATTTGACTTTTTGTCGTAATATTAACCGTTTACGCGTTAATCGCAAAAAACTAAAAAAGTAGGGCATTTTTCAAAAATATTGCCAAAATTGCCACTCATCCGGGCAAGCACCCAAATTTTTTTTAACCACTAGACCATTACTAACAACTTCCCCATGGGTATGTATGACACACAGAAGTATGCTCAGCGGTTGTATTATTGTTACAAATGATTATGACATGACAGTGACAGTGGCAATAGTAAAATATCGTTCATATTTTCTTCTGCCAGTTTAAATAAAATGACTAAAATATATTTGTGAGTAGAAGTAGTAGAAGTAGGTACCTATATATTAATATATTTGTATAATAAGTAAAAAGAATAAAGTAAGTATGGCGGGAGGTCTTGTGCTGGCCACATCAGATTTTTTAACTTTTATAAAGTGCTAGAAGCTAAATTACATTATACTATTTTCGTCTAGATTCATGCTAGATAGCTAGTTCAATTGTCATCCGAGTTTCGTACTTTATTTCCGAACTATTCATATTCAATCGGAAATCTTCGATTTTTTCTATGCCAAATTTTTAAAGGTTGGTCAAACTGACTGCACACTGATCTGAGCATGCGTAGACAAATCTAGTACGAATCTCGAATAGAAAAATACAGCCGGGCGTATATATCTGTACTAGAAAAAAGTGTGGAAATCGAACGGAACTCGGATGGGAATTTCTGATTTACATTATACTAGAAATGGCATGAACTTCTCGGATGAATCTCGAACTAGAATCTAGACGAAAAAAGTATAATGAAATTCAGCCTTTAAGCCTGTTATTATACTTTTTTCGTCTAGATTCATGCTAGATTTCTCGTTAGATTTCCATCCGAGATTCGTTCGATTTTCATACTTTATTTCCAAACTATTCGTATACAATCGGAATTCTTCGATTTTTTCCGAAATGGTCCAAGTTAGGCAACTTCAAATTAATAAATAATATTCTTACTTATTCTGACAAGTGACAACTTAAGATTTGGGGGTTAGAATTTAAAATGGAAAAGATATTATCACAACTTGAATAACCCGTACAAGTGCAAAACTCATAAACGTCAATGTGAACAAATCAAAACAAAATATCAAAACTTTTAAAGGATGGTCAAACTGACTCCAGACTGAACTGCGCATGCGGAGACAAATCTAGTATGAATCTCGAATAGAAAAATAGAGCCGGGTGTATATTTCTATACTAGAAAAAAGTATGGAAATCGAACGGAACTCGGATGGGAATTTCTGATTTACATTATACTAGAAATGGCTAGCAACTTCTCGGATGAATCTCGAACTAGAATCTAGACGAAAAAAGTATAATGTAAAACAGGCTTTAGAGTTGTTAATAGCTGTAAGTACCCGTGAGTTGACGGCTGGTATCAGCATTCACAAAAATAATTGCACATTACTTGGAACAACCATTGTGTGTAATATGTACCCTTTTTTGTCAATAATTATTTTGAGCACCTTGCTTGCTGACAATGCAATACAAAAGAAAATGTTTTGATGATCTGTGAGGCTGCTACACCCAAGTTAATTAAAATATAAATATATATTTACCTGGCCACAGCCAATCTCCAGTAGGTAATTTTGCCTTCACTTCCATTTTGCCGTATTTGAAGGCAAACGAATCTCTTGTTGTCAATTTTGCACTTCTAATGGGGTTGATATAATTCGTTTGAGTTCCTGTTCTTTTACACCCATAGAACCGATCGTCCGTGCATCTGAAAATCACAAAAATACGTTTAAATATTTTTAGAAGTGTTCTAGACATTTTAACAACCATGAGTAGGTACGTGAAATTGGCGGACAAATTAACTTTTGTAAAATTACAGGAAATCAAAAACTTACAAATGTTTTCCATATACTTACAAAAGAATACATATAAAGTACTATAAAATAATGAACATAAACGCAAACCTTTACCAAAGCTTGCAGTAGTCTGAAACTGACTTTCTTACAGAGCGCCATAACCAAAATTAAATATAATAAGGTATAATCAGTTTGGTAAAATTTGTACACAAATAATCATCTGGGTATTATATACTGTTTATAAATATTCCTGAAGGTATAGACGTTTCAAATCCATATAGGAGTGACGTCATAAAAAATAAGCAAATTATTCGTATGTATCAAAATTTTATGACATACGATATGCATATTTATACGAGTAAAATGTGTAAGAAAGAGATAGCTTATTTTGTGAACGTGGTGAATAGAATTTATCTGATATGACGTCACTCCTATATGGATTTGAAACGTCTATACCAGTGAGTTGACGGCTCGTGACAATACCAAATTTTGTAGAGTAATTTGTGCGACTGACAGTCTTTTTTATAAAACGACACAACCCAAATTAAAAAAATTGAGTGTACAACTCACTAACAATTATGTGTACCCGTTGACGGCCCAAAGGTGTCATTTATTTTTACTTCCTTGTACAGAGTAAAAAGGAAGTATTGTAATCGCGAAAAATTTCGGTTTTCAGAATTTGATGGAAATATCCGTTTTGACCTTTTCTGAATCCATTATGACTAGTTTCGTCGTGACGTCTGTACGTACGGACGGACGTACGTATCTATGTCGCATAACTCAAATACGGTTAGACGTAGAAAGTTGAAATTTTGTATTTAGGACTGTTATAGCATCTAGTTGTGCACCTCCTATTTTTGGTTTCAATCTACAAACCGGAAGTAGTACTTTTTTCAAATATTTCGATAAATATTTAATTTAAGACAAATTTGTTTATTTTAAATGAAAGATAATGTGATAATTAACTACAATCGGTATTTTATAAATATTTTTGTATCTGGTATCATTTAAGAATAATAATTAAAGTATATATTTATAATTTAGTATTTCGGTATCTTGTAGTCCATGATCGATTAACAGGAGGATATTGTAATCGCGAAAAATTTCGGTTTTCCGATTTTGATGGAAATATCCGTTTTGACCTTTTCTAAATCCATTATGACTAGTTTCGTCATGACGTCTGTACGTATGTACGTACGTACGTCTGTACGTATGTACGTATGTATGTCGCATAACTCAAATTCGGTTAGACGTAAAAAGTTGAAATTTTGTATTTAGGACTGTTATAGCATCTAGTTGTGCACCTCCTATTTTTGGTTTCAATCTACAAACCGGAAGTAGTAAATTTAAAAAAAATTTCGATAAATATTTCATTTAAGACAAATTTTTTTATTTTAAATGAAAGATTATGTGATTATTACCTACAATCGGTATTTTATAAATATTTGTGTATCTGGTATCATTTAAGAATAATTAAAGTATATATTTATAATTTAGTATTTCGGTAGCTTGTAGTCCATGATCGATTAACATTTGTTTAGTATGTAAAATTTAAATGATTATGACATGACAGTGACAATAGTAAAATATGCTTTATATCTTCTTCTGCAGTTTAAATAAAATGACTAAAATATATTTGTGAGTATACTAGTAGGTATAATAAGTTAAAAGAATTTTTTATATTATTCTACATTTTAGTTATTAAGAAAAGTATGAACAAACAAGGCGTACATGGAAGTCATGTGGTGTCCACGTCAGATTTTTTTGTTACTACGTACAATTTAAATGATTATGACATGACAGTGACAATAGTAAAATATGCTTTATATCTTCTTCTGCAGTTTAAATAAAATGACTAAAATATATTTGTGAGTATACTAGTAGGTATAATAAGTTAAAAGAATTTTTTATATTATTCTACATTTTAGTTATTAAGAAAAGTATGAACAAACAAGGCGTACAAGGAAGTCATGTGGTGTCCACGTCAGATTTTTTTGTTACTACGTACAATTTAAATGATTATGACATGACAGTGACAATAGTAAAATTTGCTTTATATCTTCTTCTGCAGTTTAAATAAAATGACTAAAATATATTTGTGAGTATAGTAGCAGTAGTACTTATATATTAATATATTTGTATAATAAGTTAAAAGAATAAAGTAGGTATATGGCGGGAGGTCTTGTGGTGGCCACGACAGATTTTTTACATTATTCTACGTTTTAGTTATTAAGAAAAGTATGAACAGTTTAATAGGCGTACAAGGAAGTCATGTGGTGTCCACGTCAGATCTTTTACAAAACGACACAATCCAAATTAAAAAAAATTGAGTGTACCTATACAACTCACTAACAATTATGTGTACCCGTGAGTTGACGGCCCAAAGGTGTCATTTATTTTTTAAAGATATTTTAGGAATATTTTCTTACTTGTTTCCTAAGTCGACAGTTTGAGATGTCAGTCCATGTTCACCAATGACGTCAGAAGTTAAACTAGGTTTCATGTATAATTTGCCGTTATGGACGTATGAGTTGCGGCCATCATCCGTGTACCATTGAAATTCCCAGTTCTGTGAAACACAAAATTTATTTTATTTTATTCGGTGCACATTTCAGTTTAGCTGCACAAATAACTATGAGCACCCGTGAGTTGACAGCTGGCTACCGCACACATGGTATAATATTTATAACACAAATGTCAATGATTATATATGTGGAGGTGCCACATCTAAGTTTGGAATAAATGCGTGATGTAGGTAGGTACCTAACAGGGGCGGATCTAGGATTTTTTGACGGGAGGGGCTCAAGAATAGAACAAAATAATTTTTTTTCATTCAAGATCAAATGCCTTATCATTACAAATTCATTTTTTGGAGGATGTGAAACTTTATGTTTTACCTTTTATTTATTATAAAAATCTGACGTGGCCATCACACAACCTTCCGCCATATCTAGACTTATAAACATAAATGTATAGAATCCGGTGCCCATTTAAAATATACAAATAAAAATCCAAAAATGTTCAAACACAGAAATTTGCATCACCTGAATCAAAAGATTCATTCACAGGAAAACTCTTCTGTGTTGAAGCCATCCTTCTTTCAATTACTACATTTAATATCTTACTTATGCCTTATATAGCGCTAGTATGCCAACTGAACCGAACATGGATTACAAGATTTCGATGTTTTATTTGATAAATTTATGTCTTAAATTTTACTGCAGTTCTTTAATGCTACCAAATAAAGACAATTTTTTTATAACGTAGGTTGCAAATAACTTTTCCTCTTATTCTTATTACAAATAAATACTATATTTATCCAAATTTATATACAATTTTGACAATTAACCTTTTCAATCTTAAAAAAATATCAATTTCGATGAAGATATTTGTACCAAAATCTAATGAGCTCTTCCAATTTATATACAAATGTTAAATACCAAATATCAAAATTTTTCGGTAATTCGTATTTGAGTTATGCGACTAACACCCTTGACCACATACACACACACACACACATACACACACATACATACAGACATCATCGTGAAACTATCAAAAATGACTTGTAAGAACCCTAATTCGTGCTCATCCACTAAAAACTCACTACCCGATTTTTTGCATGATTCCAATACCTTCCTTTACAGGTAAGCGGAAGGTAAAAATGAACTGTCGAAAATGATATATTGCATGTTTTATGCATACGGCGTTTTTACCCAGTAATACCAAATGTAAGCTTTAAAATTTTGGCCATTGAAATAAAATTATTAAAATAAAATAAAATAAATATTTATATATAAAATCCACAATCTTGTATTCGCTAGCTAAATGCCTAAATGTTTGTAAAACGAAAACGAATTGAACCAACATATACATAATATACAAAAATTTATATTACCCATCTACCTAATTTGTATTCATTACTTGAAATTTTTTATATTTGGGCTCCAAATTCTTGTTGTTATTACTGACTAGACTAATTAAAAAATATCCAGCTTAGTATTTCGGGAGAGGCCCGGGCCCCTGTGCCCCCCCCCTTAAATCCGCGCCTGGTACCTAATACTTATATTTTCAATATTTAATTAAATGAACTTAGGTAATACACGTCACTTACCTAATATTATACAGGGTGTAACCCAACCTGTGTAATAAAATTTAAGGATGTATAGTATTGGACGCACTGATCATGAATAAAAAAAATTCGCAAATTAAAAAATGGGTCCAAACAAATGAGACATTCTGTAAGTACCTACAAATGTCATTTTTTTCTTGTTTGTAAAATTATTATTACATTAATGTAATTACGCTAATAAATACTGCATTGTTTAATTTTTTTGTAATTAAATGTGACAACCAGTGGTACCCAAAATGATATTGTTTTGCAAACTACTGTTAATTTTACGAATTTCAACAAAATATTCTTTTTGATTCATGATCAGTGCGTCCAATACTATACACACTTAAATTTTGTCACACAGGTTGGGTTACATCCTGTATAAATAAACATATTAATTAAATTTAAAAATGTATACGTTTTAAAAGTGTAATTTATTTTGCAAATTTTGTAAAATTATTTTTGATTCGTGATCAGAATAATGTCATATTAGTAGATTTATTTTTTCCTGAAACACAGTTGTGAAACACCTTGTATAATACATCGTGTGTGCGGTTATCAGCCGTCAACTAACGGCTACTCATTTATATTAGTAAAATGAGAAAAAAAATACTTACACCTCCTCCAGACAAAGTGTTTTCTTTCTTCCATCTTCTTGAGTCTAAATGGTTAAATTGCTCGTTAAAAATCAAGTCACCAGCGCAAAATCTTTTGCCCACCCCTGTTGCAGTTGTTACGGTACAACCCTTGGTTTCGTTGACAACGAAAATCAACAAAACAAACAACAACAATTTGTTTTCTCTCATCCTGGCTTCGGGATTCGGTTCGGTTTGAATTCTGAGATAAATTTTCCTCTTTTATATTAATTTGAATATCAGATTTGTGGTGGTGGAAAGGTAGATCTATTTCAAGAAGAATAAAATGCGACTCGGTGGTTTTATTATCAATTGGTTTCCTTGTTTTGGTTTGACGAGGTTAGAGTTTACGGTAGATATCGGGGAAAACCATCAGATAATTTAGCTGCTTGACAATTAGGTTAGAAATGTTTTTATTTTAATTTCGTTTAATAGTTTAATTTCGTTGTTATGATGCAAATAATTTCATTAATAATTATTGTTGGAAAATTTTGACAAATTTTGCGTATTTTTCCTGTTCGAAATAATTATTTCGCAAGCTAAAGCCTCGTTCACACAAGCATTTCATGTTGAGGTTTACATTTATGTTTCGATTACGAAAGTTTAAAGCTTCATTTACATAAGCGTGAAGGTTTACATTTATATTTAATTTTAAGAAAAACAGCAGTCACATAATGAACTTAAAATTACTTTAGTAAGTGGTAAACATAAACTAAACTTTTGGGGGATTCAAATTTAAAAACATTAAATGTAAAACTTAAAAATATTCTTATTTCCACTTTCGGCACTGTGAATGCTCGCATTTAGTTAGATGAATGTGAACTTTCTTAAACGTAAACATAAATACAATCATATAAAACAAAATCGTTCCGTTTATGAACTCGTCAGTGAGTAATGTAGCCAGATTAGTGTATGGTGTAAGGTTTGATACAAAGATCGATAAAATGTATGATTCAATGCAAAAAACCAAACACAACACTAACTGGGATATAAGACTCGACACTAGGTTGATCACAACAAATTTCGATCTTTCGATCATCTTCAGGTGACTGGAGTTGGAGGATAAGAGGTAGGGTTTTATATTAGTAATTTTAACGGTTGAAACACTGAGAAAAATAGGTATTGTAAAAGTAAAAACAATGGAATTGTAATATGTGTATCGTTCATTTTATAATAATTATAGTAACTCATTCTATACACTATAATAACATAAACTATGTATATAGTAGATATTTCTGTAAATTTATTGTAAATTCATTATTGTTCCGTTAACTATAATCATATTTACAGTAACCATATTTTATTGTAAGGGTAAAATTGCACAATACATTATGGTTATATTAAACATACTACATTGTATTATTTCGACATAGTATTTGTCACTAAAACATTATTGTAAAATCTACGATAATATTGTAAATGTTACAAATATCTTATTACCCCTGCATTTATACCTAATGTCTTGCTGTGTCCGCGTCTATACGAGCATAATAGCATCATGGAGGCCATCAAAAGCTGATGTATAGCAGATTTATTACCTCTCCATTTGAAGGTAGTTATATAAATTTTGTTTAAACAAATTGAACAACATTGATAATATCAAATATATTTTATTTAGATATATTTCCAGACAGAAGAAGGACTTCCATATTTACAGGAAAGGAAGGAAAAGTATGTGAGATTGAAAATAACTGCCCAGCCTCTCGTAATTTTTATCGCAGATGATTTAGAAAATATAGTTACGTCATAACGTAAGTGTCAATAATATTTTGTATATAGTTTTGAAACACAATTAATTGAAAACTATCGACATGTGTTCTAAATAATTGCATGTGCTGTATGACAAATATATCCAGTCTAATTCGAATGTGAGCATGTCTAGGTCTTATACCTTTTGTTCAAAAATATATTTCTAAAATTTCAAAATTGTATGATAAAGTAATTCAACATTAAACTCATTGAGATTGTATATCAATAACCTATACACTACAAATTATTTTTGTATGCATGTATGTGATTAAAAATTGGTTACTTTCCTGACAATAATTGACAGATATTATATAGGTACCTATAGTCTTAAGAAATGCTTTATATTTATTTATCTATTGTCCATTTTTATGCACACTTTTTCTAATGTAATATGTTTATGTTATAAATAAATATTATATTATATGGAAATATAAACTATACTTTTTTGTTATACCTATACCATACTAAATAGAGTAAAATTAAATATATTTATATTGCTACATATACAATAATATATGTAAAAAAGAAACAATATCAATATTGTCACTATAACTACATTAATATTGTAAAACTGACAATACTTAAGTATTAGTTTCATACTATAATATTTAAAGTTAACTTAACTATAATATTTTAACTATAATAGCATTGTAATTACTAATGTACTATATTGTTGTCACTATAATGACAATGTTTATAGTAGTAGGTATACTATAATAATCGTTTGTTCTACAATTCTTTTTTTTCAGTGAAGATTACGTCCGATTGGCTATTAATTTGAATGTTTATTACCGGTTGACTGATTTTTTCTTTAAATACCTATTTCTAAATTTTCGGCTATGTTTAATCTATTACTTTTACTTTGTTGTTTACAAATTGACATGATGTCTTCGATTTTACCTGCTGTATGTTTATGATTTAGTAAATGTGTCGCGTAATTTGAGTCACTTTTAAGAATTTGAAAGGAATTAACGTGTTCTTTATACCGATCTTTAAATTTACGTCCTGTTTGGCCGATGTAATTTAGGTTGCAGGTTAAACATTTTAGATTGTATAAATTCAATATTATTATTTATTTTTAAGGTTATCTTCAGTTTTTAAGGCGATTTTAAAGTTATGATTTTTAAATAGTTTGGTTATCATATAGGTTGATTTACCGATATTATGTGAATTTACTCTATTGTTTAATTTCAGTATCAGTTTTAGGTGTGTTATTTTTATATTTAATTTTATATTTTATGTCTTTATATGAATTTTGTTTACCGTGTTTTTAGTGTAACCGTTGTTAGTTGCGATTTGATGAATAGTTTTTAGTTCTTGTTTATAATTGTCATTATTTAGCGGTATAGTTTCAAGACGATAAACTAAGCTACGAAATGCTGCGAATTTATGTTTAGATAATTAGTTTTGTTATTAACTTCTTCTTCTAAAGTGAATTTAATATTGTTATTGTAGTTATTTATTTCGTTTAAGATTTCATTAGCATTTTCATAGTTAGTTATACACAATATGTCGTCAAAGTACCGAATCCATTTGTTTCAGCGTGTCTCCGTGTCCATGTAAAATTAACGAAATTTTCAGAATATATAACCAAAGTACTAATATATTTGTCTTAAAAATTTCAAGCTGATTGACCATCTAGATTCCGAGATAATTGATATCAAAGTTATTGACTTTTACACTGCTAGGATATGTTGACCCAGCAAAAACATCTTAATTTCTGAAAATACATATTGTTTCCTCCATGTAGGTTGTATGAAAAACATTTTCTAAGGTAGATTAAACGATTCAAAAATCAAATAAAAAAAATTGAAATTTTTAACCACTTGGTTATTGCGTAAAAAATTATTGAAAATACGACAAACTTGAGTTCTTGTATATTTCCAGAAAAACTTGGCAACGTTGCACTTGCAAAAATCTCCCTGTACTAACTTTTAGATACTTTGAACTTGAAGCAAAATAATCTAAACAAACTGCTATTTTGTAGATACTATTAAATGTAATACTTAATCTTAATTAATAATGATAAATAATCAAATAGTACAAATAACGCTCATTCATATTCGACATGTTACAAAAAAGATAACTTAACCTAAACGTCAAATGTCAAATCTGACGTAGTACAGTAGTACCACGTTGAAAAACACAGTGCTGCGTTGTCACGATTATCATCTAACTACGCATGATAGAAACTGTTCATAAAATTAATATTTCTCTAAAAACCATATTCTAAAATATAAAATTATAATAAATAACCTATATGAACACAGTTCTGTGTCTACTTATATAATATATAATGAATTTTCTAAATAAAATTTTTTATGCGGAAAGTTGGTATTGGAGTCAAATGAATGACTTTGTTCCACTTTAATTTAATGTTTTAGGTTTTATTTAATAACATATATTTCTTTTAATTGGAAAAAAATCTGTTACGGTATTCTTCCAACCCTTGAAATATTTTTCTACGGCAGTATTATATGTATTTAAGTTCATTTTTCAATTTTTTATGAAGACTGTCAATTGACTTAAAAGTATCGCTGCAACCACCTTAACGATTTTATATTTTAGTTTTATGTTATTAAGTATGCCAGAAAGGGGGCTTCCCATGGCTAAGCCGTTATTTTGTTTATAGTATTTATTATTAAATTGTAAATAATTTGGATTAAGTACTGTGGTTAAGAGATCAGTTAGTTGTTTTATAAATTCCTGGGCAAATTCTTTATCGATTAAGGTGTTTTTGATTATTTCTACTGTGTCTAAGATGGGTATATTAGTATATAGATTAGTGATGTCGAAGGATATTAGTCGTTTCGTTTATTTTTAGGTTTTTAGTTTAATTTATTAGTTCAATGTTATTTTTGACCGTGTATTTATTTTCCAAATTAAGTGTGTTTTTAAGAATTTGCGCGAGTGTTTTAGATAATTTATAAGTCGGAGCTTGAGTGAAATTAACAAGTGGTCGTATAGGTACATTATTTTTTTTGAATTTTAGGAAGAGCTTTTAAAACCGATGCTTGAGGGTTCATATTAAGTTGTAAAACTTTTTATTTTCGTCGATTATAAGAGGTGCGTTTTTAATGGCCTTTTTTAATTCAAGTTGGTATTTATTATAGGTGAGCGGTTCACCCCTAATTTGAGAACATGGGGGTACTAACCTCATTGCTCCTGGATGAAACCAATTTTTATTGGTGTATTGGTGTGAGTAATGTATTTCCGTAACAATTTTTTGCCAAAGCGAGTGCACATTAATTTGTTATTAACAATTTAAATAAACAATTGCTTGTAACTCGAGAAGTAAACATTTTTTCGAAAAACTTTTCGGACAAAAGTTGTTGCATTTTTTATTCTGAACAACTCTGTAAGAAGGCATTTTTCACGAAATTTTTCTTACAAATAAAACAACTTTTGTCCGAGGAGTTTTTCGAAGAAATGTTTAGTTCTCGAGTTACGAGCAATTGTTTATTTAAATTATTAATAACAAATTATTGTGCAGTCGCTTTGGTAAAAAATTGTTACGGGAATGTACCAATAACATAAATACACTAATAGAAAATGGTTTTGTCCGTGACCGAAGAGGAATAAGTGCCGATATCCCCGTAGAAATTGCGGAAAAGGCATTCTAATAAGTTTTTTGCAAATATCTTGAAAAATATCGAGTTTTCGTGAAAAATGCCTTCTTACAAAGTTGTTCAGAATAAAAAATGCAACAACTTTTGTCCGAAAAGTTTATCGAAAAAATGTTTACTTCTCGAGTTACAAGCAATTGTTTATTTAAATTGTTAATAACAAATTAATGTGCACTCGCTTTGGCAAAAAATTGTTACGGAAATACATTACTCACACCAATACATCAATAAAAATTGGTTTCATCCAGGAGCAATGAGGTTAGTACCTCACCCGTGTTTTAGGCCGAATTTTAGGGGTAAACCGCTCACCTATTAGTGGGGTCGGTTTTTATTGTAGTGCAATTATTATTGTTTATAAATTCTAATATTTTATGAATGTAGTCGTCTTTATTTATTATTACGATGGTGTTACCTTTATCAGCTTTTGTTATTAATGCGTTGTTTTCTGATATTTTATTTTTAACAGATTTAACATTTTGTTTATGTTGTTTTAGTAATTCATTATTTTTATAGGTCGAGTCTTGTATCCAAGTTAGTGTTGTGTTTGTTTTTTTGCATTGAATCATACATTTTATCGATCTTTTGTATCAAACCTTACACCATACACTAATCTGGATACATCACTCATTGACGAGTTCATAAACGGAACGATTTTGTTTTATATTATTGTGACAATGAACTTCGGAAATTCAGATATCATTAATAAAAAATACAATCTTTAAAACTAAACCGAGTTGTTTATTATTATAATACTTAAGGCGCTACACTTGTAAATCCAGCAGATTAACAATTTGAACGATTCTGGCTGTATTATAAATAATTTCAAATTAAAATTTAACATGAAGAATCATAACTCAGTAGTGAATCAATAAATGCAAATTATTAATTGCTGTGACATCAATTAGCAAAACTTCGAGGTAATTTTTATCATGTTGTAATCCTATACGTTAATTAATGCACAAAAATAAAAATTTTCTTTTGAAATCGATAATATATATTAGTCGGAAGACGGGTATAGAGAGATTTTTTTAAACAGTTAACCCATTGACTGTAATAATTTATGTAAAACTCGCATTTTTATTAATTTTTAGAAATTATTTACCAAAATACAGCAAGGTTTTTTGTAAATTTCATTCTATAGCCATGTAAACACAACCTATAAGTACCTACATCGTTGTAAAATATGAGGTTATCGATTTCAAAACCTAAGTCACAAAATGATTTATTGTAACATGCTTTTTTGCTTTGCATTTGATAGCAAGAGATGGACCTTAAAGTCAAAATATTAATTTAAACGACTTACAGATTTGTGCAATTCACTAATAATAAGCTGGAATACCCGTGAGTTGACTCATACAAGTACACACTTATAAATATTAATAATAACTAAAATATGAAATACATGGTATACCTATAATTAAATGATTAATATGTAAAACCTAAAAACATAGTTCAAAGATTTTAAACTATATTATGATGATTAACACAAAATTATCTCGAATACGACCCTGGCCATGAACTGACTTTCATTTTTTGTTCATTTTTTTATGAACTCAAAACTCATAATTATATTTATAACCTTGTGCTATGCTTTATTCATTTTATGTAGCAACAAATTGACATTATAAACTAATATAGACAAAATAATTTATCGTTGATATCATTGAACACAACCATAAATATCCGTGAGTAACGCACAATCTGTAAGGCTGACACACTCAAGTTATATAGAAGTTATTAAGCTATTATTAAGTTATTTTCGAGTTCCTAAAATACTCTTGATTTTACTTTTTTTCTATACCACTCTTTTCCCCACTACTACGGCTGCCTGAAACTAGCCCGAAACTCGTACTTTGCTGCATCCTAGCTATTCATATTCATTTTTAAGTTGAAAAATACTGTAAAAGTATTTTCGTTGCGAGTAAACTGTGAGATTATTATTGTCTTCAGGATTATTTTTTTATAAACAATTAATAGAGAAAGAATGAATCTACAGATGTGCCTTTTTTAAATCATGAGATATAACCGTGTAAAGTTGGCGTAAATTGGATTTTTGTTTGAATTTTTATAATCACGTACAATTTTTTAATGAAAAAAATGTGTAGATCCATCCTTTCTCTACTAAATCCATGTTGAAATAAAATTTTACCATTATTGTATTGGGCACAAAACACTCGCTACGTTAGTACATTTTATGCTGGATTTTAGAAAGTAGACGGGCCTCTTAATTTAATTTATAATTACGTATATCAAAGTAAAATAAATTATTTATGTTGCTTTATATTTAAATTTGTTATCGTGTATTTCAACAACCTAACCAGCTCTCGTGTACCACTCGAGACGTTGTTGGAAAGCATTAAAAAAGATGATAATCAAAATTTTACACAATTTATGTCCATTTGCACCGCTTCCACTTAAATTTTAAGTGTCATTTAAATGAAAAATATCGAATCGAATTCATGACAGCAATATTATTTCTATGTTTGGCAATATGATATTGTTCATTTAAGGAAAACTTTAAAAAATAGAAGCGGCGCAACTGGCCATAAGTTTGGTACTAAAATAAAAATATGCTACAATAGCTACACCATTGCGTGAATCTAGACCACAGGATGAAGAGTACACCACAGGAAGCTAACTAAACCACAATATTATTCATACAAAATATTTATTTATAAAACGTTGCTGATACAAAATATTTACAACAATATCACAAATTACAATTATTATTAGAGTTATAAAGCCCAGACTTTGACGTAGTCTACGATCAGGGAACTATCTGCCCCCCATGTAGGGTACCATGTATCCCGTTTTTCCCAGAAATTCAGCAAGTTCCTAGGGGATGTGTTCTTCCAAGGCTTAGAGTCAACTTGGTCCGGGAAATTAAAGCCACCGGCTGCTACCCCCAATATAAGGTACATCTGCAGCAAATAATTTACACATTGAAAGAAATGATATTCCACTCCTGTATAAAGTAATAAACAAAACACAATTTTATTGATTTGACAGCGTATAAAAAGGAAGGTAACTTTTTGCAAGTGATAAAACTTTATTTAACTTTTTCTTAGCAACCAAACAATAAACAAAACACTAAAATTTGCTTCATATTTCTAATATTTGTCAGTGAAATGTTTAGATTTTGGGAATATTATTTGTGAAGAAGTACCAAAGGTGTCGTTAAATTATCTCGTTGAATTACACTCGAGCATTTTATTTCCTCCGAATAAATTTCTGTTTGTATTAAAACCATGTTGCCTAGCAATTTGACTCGAAAAATTGTTTTAAGGGGCTATACTTCTTGAGTGCAATAAGAATCTGAATTCACGATTCTGGCTATATTGCTCAAAATAAAAATCTGAAATTTTACATTAGTAACGACAAAGCATTGTTGAATTGAAAAATTCAAACTATATATTGTTCCGACAACAATTAGAGATAAAAAGAAACTAAACACTAAAATTTCGTGTGGATCTCATGAATGAACTATAAAAGTTATCATTGAGTTTCAAGATAAAATGAATAGAACATAGATGTAGGAAACAATAAAACTATAATTTTATCAACAGAATTGCCATAAATTATATCTAAACTTGTACAATTTTCGCCGAATTTCGGATAATTATTAAAGCCAAACTAATTAAATTAAATATTTTGAAGATTCCGCACTTTTAGTATTCTTCCTTAATCTACATACAAAAATTCAACATCATACGTATAACAGTATTAGATTGAGATCCTCACAAAAATTACTCGTTTTTCAATGCGTATTATTGCCATGCAATAGGCCCTTAAAATGAAATCACTCCACCTACGGTTTCAATACAAACAAAAATTTAGCCGGCGAAATAAAAAGCTCTTGTGCAAATATACCTAGTTGATAAATTTTTTAATTGGGTTCAGGTCTACATACAGGCTGTTAAAAAACAGTCAAAAACTTTGAAGAACAACTGTAGTAATTAAAGTTTATTTATAAGGTTAATTAGTTGAGAAATAATTTCTGCGATATTCTCATATTATGCGGTCTACGTTTTTTCCGCGTTCCAAAAAATCTCGATATTGTTTTTTTTTCTATTCCACTCGTTTCCCCACTACTACGACTACCTAAAACCAGTCCGAAACTCGTATTTTACCGCATCCTAGCAATGCAATGTCATTTTGAAGTTGAAAAATACTGTAAAGTGTTTTCGTTGCGAGTAAACTTTTAGTTTATTATTAACTTTAAGGTAATATTTTTATAAAAATTTAATAGAAAAAAACGAATCTACAGATGCGCCTTTTTAAAATTTTAAAAATAAATTTCTACCAGGAGATATAACCGTGTAAAGTTTGCATAAATTGGAAATTTTTATGAATTTTTATAATCATATACAATTTTTTGATTAAAATTTTAAAAAGGCACAACTGTTAATGATCCTTTAAGTATATAATTCTTCCTGAAATACAATTTTATTATTCTTGTACTGTTGTACTGGCCACAATTTAAGTACAATAGTAAGAATTGTTTTTTAAAGAATCAACATACCTCATTATCGAACGGGGCATCTGGTCTACCCTCACGCCATCTAGATCCTGCGCTGGATTTTAAAGTACTTGCTAATTGTGCAAAGCCCATACTTGGAGGTATAATTTCCCCATATTTGAAGCCATCAACCCCTAATGATATTCCCTCTGAAAACAAATTAAAACATAAATAAATAAAGGTTAATAATCATAATTAATTAGCTTATAATTAAGAGACTCCTTAAAGTATAGTATTATAGCTATTAACAAGAATATTATGCGATTTATAATACCGAGGATGTTTCTAAGCGACGAGGTAAAACCGAGTTTCTTTGAATCGCATATTATATTCGCGTTATATTTAAAAGTTAATCGTATCATCAACGACAGCGATGTTAAAACAAATCAACCATTTTATCTGTCAATTAGTTAACAGTTTGCATATTATGGAAGGTTTTGATGTTATTATGGTTGTATCTAACGTATTAAGTTCGTAATTAATGAATTATAAGTATCTAAGACATATTATATGAAACTAATGTATTATGTTGTTTAAAATTATCAATAAATGTTGCATATTAAAAGGTAATAACAGTTGATGATACAATTAAATTTTTAATCGTATCATCAACCTTTTATATATGTTCCTTTCACTTCTCATGAGAAGCATAGGGGTATAAGGGGAGGTTCAACCCTCTCAAATGTCACCCTCACCTTCTAGTGGTATACCCCGGGTAACGCTAACGAGGCTCTGGCGACCGAATAAAAGGCGGGATAACCTTACCAGCAGTAGGAATTAAATATCCTACTACCCTCCGAGTTTCTCGAGGCTAGTTCGATAGCTATAGCTGGCAGCCCCAGCACCGAAACCGGATGCGGCGGGCCAATCACTCACCCATCTTAAAACCTACTGATTAATGAGTAATGACACATCAAAGAAACAAAACCGGACGAACCTAAATATGACGATTTTCTCGGCAAAGTCTAGGACACGAGTTGGATTTTGGAACATTCGTACGTTATACGGTTCGTTAAGACTTGCGAAAGCTTTGATGGTTCATCAAAGCTTTCACAAGTCTTAACAGAAATGGAAACTTACAATCTAGATTAGTGATGTCGTTTGTCGAGAGTAGTCGAGAGTGCACCCGACTCTCGTCTCGACTCGGAATTTCCAAAACTAATAAAAGTCACTCTCGTCTCGTCTCTAAATTTCTCGACTAATCTCGACATGGAGTCGAGAGTCTCGAAAATATCGAATTAACTTGGGTTGTGTGGTATTTATTTATTGACATGCAAAACAAGTCAGTATTAGTTTGTTAGTGTTAGTGCGGCCTAGGCCCAGTCTTATGGGATTACTTATACGTATTTTGTACGAAATAACTCTTTATATGCCTCCGGTCGGCATCGATAATTTTCCATATCTCAAAATCCGCCAGAAACTCTTTGTTGCCAGCCTAGGCCGACAAACAACCGGAAGTTATAGGTTGGCATCTTGACATTACTACAGTTTGTTGTCAAGCAGATGTCAATTTTATGCGTTGAATATTTTTTATACAAGAATTAACAAGATTTTGACAAATTTTAGACGTAAATCATTAATAGAAACTGAAATAATATATTTTAAGCTCAAATGCAAGTATTCAGTGCACAATTTTTTTATGTTATGTTATGTATAATTATTTTATATTTTTGTAATGAAATCGGCACATAAAATATTGTGTATTACACGTCCAGAAACTGTTATGCTAGTGCTCGTAATTTGCAAGCCTCGTCTGTGGCTCGGCGTGTCAAAAATACTCGCTCTTGCAAAAGGTCAGTTTCTGGCCTTGTGATACAAATAACTATTTGTGATATATTTAACTCTAACTAATACATGTTTATTTTATTCCACGGTTCTTCATCTATACTTGACTAGTTAGGTACCTAAATTTATAATTTTTATAATTAAAATTAATTTTTATTAATTAATAAAAATGTTTCGTATACCTATATCTTTACTAAACTTATTATTTTGCTAATAACTGTTACATAATTTTAAGAATAGGTATTATTTTTATTAAACATCTAATTGATTTATGTAGATCAAAATAAAGATTTTATTTTTAAACATGTAAGTTTGTATACATTTATTGTTTCTTGATCTTGGGAATATTACTTAAAATACAACTTTTTTGTGAAAGATCCAATTTATGATCTGGTTCTGATATTCCAGCATCATATTAGCATCTAAAAATGCGTCACGGACAAGAAGTAAAAAATTTTCGAGAGTAATTGTTTAATCCTATCATATTCACAAAAGCATATTTCTGTTTATTTTAATTTTAAGCAAATAGTTACTAATCAATTATATAAGACGAGACTCGAGCGACGAGACTCTCGGCGAGACTTGATACTGGTCTCGTCTCGGTTCGAATTTGTAGTCGAGAGTTGCCTCATGGTCTCGTCTCGATTTTCTCGACAAGACGAGACGAGACCGAGACTAGTCTCGACTCTCGCGGCAACACTAATCTAGATATCCTAGGTCTTAGTGAAGTAAGATGGAACGGGCAAGGTGAACATAACTGCAGGTCTGGGCAAACACTACTCTACTCTGGTACACCCGTAAATGATCCACACGAAAGTGGAGTCGGGCTTCTTTTAAACAAATCGGCAAGGAAATGCCTTCATTCTTGGAAAGCTATATCAGACAGTATAATCCTAGCCAGGTTCACCAGTCGTTTCAGAACTGTAACTACAATACAATGTTATGCACCTACTGAAGTTGCCGAACAGGCAGACAAAGATAACTTCTACGACGCACTATATCTTACATTATTGCAAAATGTACAAAAAGGGGATATCATCTTGCTCCTCGGCGACTTCAATGCCAGAATTGGGTCCGATAACCAAAACTACGAAAGCATCATGGGTACCCACGGGGTGGGTACGATGAACACGAATGGAGAGGCACTCGCAGAAACGTGCCTGACGTTTGACTTGGTTATCGGCGGCTCCCTATTCCCACATAAACTTATTCACAAACTTACGTGGACATCACCTGATCTACACACCCAAAGTCAAATAGATCACATAATGATCTCTAAGAAATGGCGTAGCTCGTTACTCGACGTCCGTGCTTTTAGAGGGGCGGACGCTGCAAGTGACCACAATCTCGTAGTCGCAAAATTAAGAATAAAGCTTCTAGCTAAGAAACCCAAACTTAAAACTGGAAGCAGAAGAGTCCGGTTCAACCTTGATAAACTATCAAACCCTAAAATAACTGAAGTTTTTAAAAACCATTTGGAAACAGAACTCTCACGACTACCGCCTCCATCCTCCGATAACATAGAAGTAATTTGGGAAGCCGCCCAAAGTACCTTAACGAAGGTAGCAGAACAAGACCTAGGACTTACACAAGCCAAATGGAAGCCATGGTTATCAAACGATACCTTGGCTCTAATTCAAAAGCGAAAGAACACGAAAAACGAAATGAATAATGCAAAAAGTATTGAAGAAAAACGAGAACTGCAACAAAATTACAGAGAAACTAACAAGCTGATTAAAAAGTCTGTTAGGAAAGACAAGCGCACACGAATAGAGTCTCTAGCACAAGCAGCCAAACAGCTGCAGAAACTGGAAATCATAAAGCACTTTACACCATTACAAAGCAACTAACAAATAAAAACTTCACTAACGGCAATACAAACCTTCGCGACAAAGATAACATCTTGCTGTCCACTACAGAACAAGACTTAGATAGGTGGCGAGAACACTTTAGTGAAGTCCTAAATCCCCAAGCTCAACAGGATGAAGTCACTGAACTAAACTCAGTCAAATCCATATCTCCAAGGAAAAGGAATAAAATCAACCTTTTAATATGCAACAAGCAACAACATATTATGACAAAAAATATTTTCTTAGCACTCTCACGAACAGTGCAAGGAATCGACTATTTAAAACAAAATTAATAAATATGCGATAATAAGGCCATAATTTGTAATATTAAAATGCATAAATAGTGCTTCGTAATTACTTATGGTAAATTTCAGAATTTATTTTGAGCAATATAGCCAGAATCGTGAATTCTGATTCTATTGCAGCAATATTGCGTTCAACAAGTTAGAGCCTTAAACACTATAAGTAAAAAATAACACATTCCAAATACAAGACTCAACATTTTTACAGATATTTACCTAAGTAGATTGAAACAAAATTATTTACCAGATAAGTTACCCCCTGCCCCTGTACTCTACCCAGACCTTTTTAAAAAAAACAAAAGTCAAAAATGACCCACTTCCCGGGATCCTATCGAGCTGAAATTTTGGAAATAGACTTTTGTCACCTAACAATGCATTTTGACAAAATTTCAGATTCGTCGCCATCTTGAAACGAAATGGCGGCTAGCTATCTCAAAATGTACTGCACCGATTGCGGTCAAATTTGGTACAGTAATAGCCAAGGATCTAACTTATGATATAGATATATTAAAATGTCAGTCCGCCATCTTGAAACAAAATGACGGGCAGATATCTCAAAATGTGCTGTAACTATTGCGTTCAAATTTGGTATAGTAATAGCTAAGAATCTGTCTTGAAACATAGGTAGGTATATTAAAATGTTAGTCCGCCATCTTGAAACAAAATAGCAGCTAGCTATCTCTGGTTCAAAAACAAAAATTTAAATAAATATCGATCGAGTCTCATATATAAAGGAATTATAGTGAAAAACTGTGTTTTTACGGGTTCGTTTTTTATATTATTTTTTCTCAACCATATATTCGTTGAACATTATAAGTACAAAACATAAACCCTACCTTTTTTCCATTCCACGGTGTAAGTATGGAAATCATCTGCCCAGGTACCTCTGTCAATGTTTCTGCTTTTCAATCCGAACTCACGGGCCTCTGTGGAGGTGCCCAGTAGCACACCTCCTTGGAGTTGGTGTCCAAGTGCAGGGTTTCCCGGGGAAAAGCCAACTCGGATCTGCCCGCTGTCGTACTTGAGCCCGTATTTTAATTCTTTAGGTTGGAGATATAGTTCTGAAAAAGAAAATATTGTAATATTGTAACAAGTATTCTTAAATAGCAACCCCTGTCGAGTTTCAGCTTATTTTAAAGGTAATGGAAAAAGAAATATCCCCATAAACCAAAACCCGATATCTTAATTCTTTCAAGAGTTTAATTTTAATGTTTTTTGCACGTTTATACCATTTTTATAACAAATGTTCAAATTGTCGACCTTTTTCGGTCTTTCAAGAATCCAAACGCTTTAGTGATCCCCAAATTTCCAGTTTTTTACTTCCTTGTACGGAGTAATAAGGAAGTATTGTAATCGCGAAAAATTTCAGTTTTCAGATTTTGATGGAAATATCCGTTTTGACCTTTTCTGAATCCATTATGACTAGTTTCGTCGTGACGTCTGTACGTACGGACGTATGTATGTCGCATAACTCAAATACGGTTAGACGTAGAAAGTTGAAATTTTGTATTTAGGACTGTTATAGCATCTAGTTGTGCACCTCCTATTTTTGGTTTCACTCTATAAACCGGAAGTAGTACTTTTTTCAAATATTTCGATAAATATTTAATTTGAGACAATTTTTTTTATTTTAAATGAAAGATTATGTGATTATTACCTACAATCGGTATTTTATAAATATTTTTGTATCTAGTATCATTTAGGAATAATTAAAGTATATATTTATAATTTAGTATTTCGGTATCTTGTAGTCCATGATCGATTAACATTTGTTACTATGGAAAATTTAAATGATTATGACATGACAGTGACAATAGTAAAATATGCTTTATATCTTCTTCTGCAGTTTAAATAAAATGACTAAAATATATTTGTGAGTATACTAGTATAATAAGTTAAAAGAATTTTTTATATTATTCTACATTTTAGTTATTAAGAAAAGTATGAACACACAAGGCGTACAAGGAAGTCATGTGGTGTCCACGTCAGATTTTTATAACAAATGTTCAAATTGTCGACCTTCTTCGGTCTTGCCAAAAGCTTTAGTGATCCCCAAATTTCCTATTTTTTTTTCTTCTCTCGTTCAAAACTTATAGCTCCGTCCCGGGACTTTTGGGAAACCATAAAAATAATATAATAAAATACCACTCAAACAGCTATTCCAATATTATTTATTTAAAAATCTTTCTTAGGGTATACACCTACTTATGACTGTGGATACCCGTGTGTTTTAAGGTTCTGTGAGTGTGACACACTTAAATTAGGTAAAGAGAAAATTTCTTACCAGGATAAATCCATTTTCCTTTCGGAAATTTGGCTCTTATTTCAATGTTTCCATATTGGAACGAAAATAAATCTTTAGTTTTAATTCTTCCAGATAATACAGGGGGTAAAATCAAATAAGTTTCTGCCTTTTTGTCACATTCTGATGTTCCTGGTTGGCCTGTACAACTAAAAGAGAAAAAAACATTATAGCTATTAATATAACAAGATTATGCGATTTATAATACCGAGGATGTTGCTAAGCGACGAGGTGAAACCGAGTCTCTTTGAACATCCAAGTGGCTTAAATCGCATATATTCGCGTTATATTGAAAGCTTAATCGTGTCATCAACGAAAGCGATGTTAAAACAAATCAACAATTTTATATGACAATTAGTTGACAGTTTGCATATTATGGAAGGTTTTGATGTTATTATAGTTGTATCTAACGTATTAAGTCCGTAACTAATGAATTATAAGTATCTAACGTATTATAAGTATCTAACGTATTATGTTGTTGATAATTATCAATAAATGTTGCATATTGAAAGGTATAATTAAATAATTTATTTTAAAAATAGTTCATTCGTAATTTGACAACTATAATTTCAAATTGAGCTTATTAAATTATTAAGAAATTATTAATTACAGTATGATTCACAACTTCGTGTATAGAATTGAATGTCATATTTTATATTAATAAACTTACTGATCACGAAATTAGAAGAATTATTTCAAAATTCACAATTCACTGTTTCCATATAGAATTTAATTTTATCTGTAGGTTTAAGTAAAGGTGGACTGCGCACAGCGCAAAGTACATAATTTAGCACAACATAGCACAGCACAGCGCATAGCATTTTCGTTTCGGGGGTTTTATAAGCCGCACACAAACACAGATTGGTATACAAAGTAAAAGAATAAGTCCTTGTCTTACAGTGTTGTCTTATGACGTTATGACAGCTGTTTTGTTGGTTATGTTAGATTTGATTTGGTATAATTTGACTTTGTGATGTTGTTATTATGTTTTGACTATTTTACAAAAATTATTAATATAATGAACAACGAATGCGCGTGCGTGTAAGAAGTTCACTGTCACGAATGCAACGAATAAACCCGAAGCATAGCACTGCACACCACAGCGCATAGGAAAATGAACATTGGTCAATTCGTGTGCTATAAATTATTTTCTATGCGCTGTGCGTCTTATAAATGAATGTGCTAATTTCCATATGACCAATTCATATGCTATGTTGTGCTAAATTATTTTCTATGCGCTGTACGTGTTATAAATCCAGCTTCATACTTTATAAATTTATTTCTTTCATAATTAATCAGATATCCATTACACAATCTTCGACTCAGTGGTTTAAAAAATGTGCTCCTTGCAAAATAATAATTTTAAAAAATCTTTTTGCTCCATGACAAGTAAGATGTCATTAAAATATATGCAGCTGTGTATTTCCCTGTATAGTCGTAGATAAACTACTTACTGAAATTATTATTATTTTATTACGAGTTTTG
The DNA here is from genome assembly GCA_947534325.1 of Agonum fuliginosum. NCBI lineage: Eukaryota > Metazoa > Arthropoda > Insecta > Coleoptera > Carabidae > Agonum > Agonum fuliginosum. The sequence continues at coordinate 20,002,098 of OX384036.1, forward strand.
AAATATCTTTCATCTATGTATATAACTAAAGTTTGACATGGCAATTACTTATTCTAATAACAACGACACCCGCTTGCCTCTCGCATAGTTAGATACTATACATACATATTAATGTTACTCTGTTTTGTGAATCTATACTTACTTTCTTCCCAAATTAATTTGATCGTTGATAAAATTATCGCCATATTTATTAGTTGCTAAAGTTGGAGTCAAATGTAATAAACCATTTTTAACTTGAATATTTTCTGGGTCATTTTTATATATCACAAACTCGTAATCCTGAAAAAAATTAATATATTAGTGGAGAATACACCACAGGCAAGATTTTACATAAATATTAAATTAAACATTTGGGTTGAGTGTTCTGTAGAAGCTGAAACATCACTGCAAATCTGGATGTGTGTGCGGTTACCAGCCGTCAACTCACGGGTATTAATAGCTATTAAGGTTACTTACAGGTGAAGCAGGAATGAAAATATCTTTCTTCCATTTCTTGTCGTCCAATTTTTGGAAATAATCTTCAAAAATTAGTTTTCCTTGGCATACTCTTTGCCCTCCATTGATTGTGGTTTCACTGTAGGTTTGGCATTGGGTTTGGATGGGTTCTATTGGGTCGTTTGGTCTAGGAGTTGTATTTTTGTTTTTGTTTCCGTTTCCGTTACCGTTTCCGTTTCCATTTCCATGTCCTTGCTGTGCTTTATTTGACTGAATTAATTCTAAAAAAATATATTATAATGTAAGTTTAAATTGTTGAATTTTCTTTAAAACTTTTGATAAGGGTTTTAATATGTGAGTCTGTCACACTCAAGTTTGGTGAAAGGCGTGAAAAATATGATTACATATGGTTATATACCTTATGCCCTGTTCTAACGAGGAAAGTTTATACTAAAAAGTTTCTTGAATGTAAAACAAGTGCTAGGAGCTGTCAAATAAAAACTGTCAATACCGTTTATACGGGGATTGTAATTATTTTTATCCACGCCAGTGATATGATAGTCATATTATTTTCATCATTTGAGTGAGGTAATTAGTTATATTACCTCAGTAGTGAAGTAATATGATGTGCTTTTGTCTATTACCTCTCGCATTTACTGTACTTCACTCGTTCGTAGCATGGGTACTACTAATAAAAATAAGATTTTTGTCAATATTTGACAGCAGTGTTGAGGTTATAATTTACTTGTCTACCTATTTGTTCCTTAAATATTCTTGGAATAAATCAATTTTGAATTACTATCTAATTTTTTTGAAAATAAAACTGACAGGATGTCCTGTTTTCAAACAAAATTGTATGTACCATGTTGCTTTGATTTTAAATCAAAATTATAAACTGACATCTATGAATTATCAAAACATATAATTTTTAAAATTTCAAATCTGACGTTTAAACAAAAATATCAATTTTTAATAATTTTGAGCAGTCGTGGATATCGCATGTGGGTTAAAGCATATTACTGCACTCATGTGATTACACGACTCGGTCTACGACCTCGTCGTGCAATTCTTCACATTCAACTGCTGTAATAATTCTTTTATCCCACTTGTAATATAAATAACTATTATTAAATATTTATAAGATTACTAACTTTAATATATTTTAAAGAAATAATTAGTTTCCCCCACGGTTATTGACAGATTTTTATATGACAGCTCGTAGCACTTGTTTTACTTTCAAGAAACTTTTTAGTAAAAACTTTCCTCGTGTGAACAACTGACAGTTATATTGAATAATAGACTCATAATACAATAGTGTACAATACAATAGTGTGTACATAATGAATACAATATTCAATTGTCGTAGATAAAAATTATTCAGGGCGCATTTTTAAGTGAAATATCGTAGGTAAATAAATTTAGGTGTATGTGTCAAATTTTTAAAGTTTATTAATTTATTTAATATTTACCAGTTACTCGGTATTCCTGATCATCTCTCGGGTAGCCTAATTTTCTTTCGCCGTCATCATAGTCCACATAAGTCCAAAAATAAATAATATCGCCCACTTTTAATTTCGTACTTGAATCATAAAAGACCCAACGTCCATCTGTTGGTTTCAAAATATCTTTTGCAAATGTGCCGGCTTCTCTGCCATCGAATTCTTGGTTAATTTTCCCATGGAAGGCAAATAATTTCATTCCATCGATATCTGCAACAAAAATTAGATATTGAAAGAAATATTTAGAACTCACAAGTAATAAATTATTTATTTTGGTTCGGTCCTGTATACGAGTATGTTATTATTTATGTCTTAATTATTTAATGTATTTCCTGACGTGATAGATATCTCTGTACCAGATCTAATGCCAAATAAATATAATAGGTAATAATAATAATAATAATTATAATTATTATTATATTTAAAAGAGAAAAAATCTGCTGTGGCCACCACAGTACTTCCCCGACTATAAGTTTTAATAATTTGCTTTTGTAAAGGCTTTAATTTTATGCTTTATTCAGCAAAATTTAAATAAATTTATCTTTGTTCCCAAACTATTTAAGTTGATACCAACTTCAGCATAATGTAAATAACATGTGAAAAAATCTCTTGTGGCCAGCACAATACCTCCCGCCATACTCTACCCACTCATTTTAGTTTTTACTATAGGTACTATGTATAAGTACTCACAAATATATTTTTTTCGTTTTATGTAAACTGTAAAAGAAGATATACGATGTGTCACTATTTTGACACTGTCACTGTCATAATCAATTTAAATTTACGTAGTGACAAACGTTAAACGGTCATGAGAAGATACTGAATACAATCGGTAATTTTTTGGCGTGGTGCTTAATAATTTCTTTGAATGTCCCATATTATGTACATCAAGTACCAGAAGTAGTAAAATAAGTCACTTAGTACATGTTAAACAAATAGCGCCCTGTTTGAAACATCCCGGATGCAACATTTTCTCGACGGCAAGACTTGAATTTACACAAAAAGTCATTTCTGGCAAGGGGTAAAATCGGACACAATTTTATATTATGGCTCTCTAACTACATATATAGTATCTTAAGTATCAAGACCGGTAAGGACAGTTTACCGATGTAGTGATGCCGTGAGACGAGACGAGACGAGAAATAGTCAATTCTCGTCTCATCACAAATTTTCGAGACGAGAATTTTTAGTATTCTCGTCTCGGTCATTTTTCAGCTGTTCATTTCTCGTCTCAAGCAACTCGATTCTCGTCTCGTCTCAAATTTCTCGACAAAAAATTAGAGCCACCTAACGATTTTTGTAAGAACTATTAGATTTCGCGTCATGCCCATGTCACACATGTAATACTTGCACAGAGTGATCGGAATTATCAAAACAAATTGATACTCACGTGACCCGCAATTTTCCTAAAAAAACTAGACTTCTAAGTTCCAAGTTTATGGGTGTGCGACTTAGGATAATAAAAAATTTTAAATTTAGTAATTCTACTAATTGAACAATATTTTCTAAATAAATAATTAAATAAGTTACAATAGCCACCGTTTCGGGTAGTAAACTTAATCTAAACACATTTATAAACCAAATAACATTTTGACAAGAAAATACACGTCAATGGATTGACAGCTGATGCTAATACATTTCCGTGGAGTAAATATTGAGAACTAGAACTACCCAGGTCACTTGACTATCAGTTGGTTTTGATCAGCCTGTATTATGTAATGTATGATGAAAATTGTCGTGTGTGATGTAAATATCTCGTACTGGGTGTCACAAGTATCACACTAGTATGACAAAAATCATATGAAAAATTATAAGGAAATAAATCTAAAAATATAAATAATATGCCTTCTTTGATGGATTAAAATGTGAGTGATTAAAAAAGATATTTTTAAGTAAAAATTTCGAGAATTCTCGAGTTCTCGAGAGTATTTTCTCGTCTCAAAATTATGAATTCTCGTCTCGCCCCGAAAATCCGAGACGAGAAATTTACTGATTCTCGTCTCGTAATTTCGAGACGAGACGAGAATGAGACGAGAAATTTCTCGTCTCGGCGGCATCACTATACCGATGGAAGACAATGCTTCGCTCAGTCGCCAATTTTGTCTGACATCGGTAATTCCTTCACGTACGTGATGTTTATATCATTTTTTGCACTATTGGTCTTTTGTATTCATACGCAAATATTAATTTCTTCGTAATTAATATTAAATTTACTTACCGTTTTATTTAACCTAGCAACCGGTAAGATCAACATACTGTCTTGGAAACAGGCAAGGTAAGTTGATAAAAAAGACCAATTATGCAAAAAAATTATTAAAGAATTTATTATTAAAGATATTAGTGTGGATAGTATACACCAAGATAGATTTTTGTGCCGTTCTAATGAAATGTGTCCCAGATGACTGTACTGATGAGACTACTCACAATCTATACTGATGACTCACAATATGTGAGGCTGCCACACCCAATCCGAATAAAAGACGTGATAGATAATGTTTTATGGATTAGTACAAAATTTCAACAAACCATAGCAAAAAATCTGACGTGGCCGTTACAATACCTCTCGCCTTGACATTGAAGTATTATTATTTAACCTCGTATTTAACCAAATATTAAGCTTTAATTAGGTAATAAATTATATATTTCACAAATCTAATCAGCTCATTTAATATATAATTTTATTTTATAAATACCATATTTACATAATACCGACATAATACTATGTCCAGTTAATATCTATACTATATCCAACATTTCAAAATTCTACACCACACTCTACACATGCCCTACACCACAGAGAAACCTCCTTGCCACAGACATCTGTTTATCTGTCACATTGACAATTTTATTTTTGTTTTAAATTTTATTTCTATTTCGGGATTCACAAATCATGGTAGGTAAAATTATATATTTAAAAAAATTATATTTCTTTACTGGTTAAAGATATAGAAACAAGTAAGATTAAATATTGTACAATGTAATTTCTTCTTTCATGTGTGGTATGGCAAATTGTAACAATCGCATTATTTTATACAATTTTTGCAAAAAATGTTATAGTGCTACAAGAAAAGTACCATTTCCGGTTGGTGGATTTTTACCAAAATCTTTTCAGCTCTTCATTAACATATATAAATGTATAATGCAAAATATTAGAATTTTATGTTCAGTAGAATTTGAGATAATGAACCGGGACGAAAGGCTATAGTAGGCGTACATACAGACTTTCATACACACACACAGACACACACACAGACACACACACAGACATCATCGTGAAAATAGTCAAAATAGGTTCTAAAGGTGCTAAAACGTGCTAATTGACAAAAATCTCGACATCGAATTTTTTCACGATCCCTATACCTCTCTAGGCGAGAGGTAAAAATTCTAACGACAAACTGGTTTCTGATATCTGTTTTACTTTATTTTTTCCAAATTTATTCGCGGAAAATTTTAATGTAATCAAAAATTAATTAGTTTTAAATACAAAAATTATCACTGTTTATCGTTATATTTCATAAATCAAGCATTTCCAAAGTCAATGTCAAATTGAATAATATAAACAATAACAGATAAAATCGTAATGGTCTGGAGCATTATCTGACAGATAAAAAATTATCCATGTTGTGTTTTTAACATATTTGCACTTCTGGATAAAGCTTCAGACTTATCTATTAAATGCGAAATTATTATTGCATCAAAAATATAAATATAATTTTTATGGTGACGTTTCTCGTATTTTTTGGTAGATATTTATTTAGAACTTTATCCGAAAGTTGATTATCCCTTAACTGATCTTTAATGATCACACTATCAGATATATTGTAAGATAAATAGGTTCGAATAATTTATTTATCAGATAAAATTGTATATCGTTTCTAAAGCATATTTATATTATCTCTATGATTATTAATCTCGTAGATATTTTTATCTAGAACTTTATCTGTATCATTAGATAAAGGTTTGGATATCTTGTAAGGTAAAATTAATTTATCAGATATATTGTAAGATAAAAAGCTTCAAATAATTTATTTATCAGATAAAATTGTATATCACTTCTAAAGCATCTTTATATTATCTTTATGATTATTAATCTGGTAGATATTTTTATCTATAACTTTATCTGTATTATTAGATAAAGTTTTGGACGTCTTGTAAGATACAATTAAATTATCAGATAAAAATACGTATCACTCCAAATATACTACCTTTGTGATAATTAAACCCATAGATATGTATCTAGATCTTTATCCAGAAGTGATTCAAACTTAAAAACAATTATTCAACTGTCAGATAAAGCTCCAAATACCTTGTTAATACAATAATAAAAATGTTAAGCTACGATTTTAATAGTGTTTTGCGATTTATTAATGAAATTAAATGTTTTTACTTACGTGGTATGGAAACCCTAAACCCTCTGGGTTTATAAACCTCTACCGTGGCATCAGGAACCTCGAATTGTGCCCTAGTTATCACTAAACAACAGAATAACGTCACGAAAAGCAACATTATTCTCACAGATTATTTTCGAGACTAAATTGTTTTCTGAGAGTTTTGGTTTCAAGGCAAACTGAACAATAGAAAGAAGTTTTGATGAATTAAAATCTTTGAAGAGTTGATACACGGGTCACGGGAAAACCCACCAGTAATCATGGGGAAACCCGCGAAGAATTAAATTTAACATTTTATTTGTTGGAATTGAAAGATATTCTTAAAATATTTTTGTTGCAATAAGGTAATTATTATATTATTCAGTGAATTTATTTTAACGTGAAACATGGGATTTTTCATATCCATGGTTACGAAATTAACAGTATTTTTGCACTTCCTGGACTAAAACTCTTCTTTAGTCTTTATTTTTGAGGACTAAGGTTCTAATTTTTCATATTTAATCCCGTTGTCAAGGAATTTAATTAATTAATTCCGTTGTCAAGTAAATACGTGCTATTTGTTACAGAGTATCTATGGTAACAATATAAATATTTGTCATAAGATTTACTGTCAAAATTGTAAAATGTATGTATTCTTTTAAACTATTTTGTATTCGTTTGAAGATGAACTGCAAAAATAGCGTACAGGACTAAAGTATCTTTAACCCATCAGGTGATTTATTCTTTAAATTATTCTTTAACCCTGGTTTAAATAATTGTGATTCAAAATAAAGCACAAATATTTCGTCACATTATTTTTTATTTTCATCCGATAAATCGGTGACAAATAGTTATCTAGGATATTTCAATATTCACAGGATAAATAAGTAATTTATGACACAATAAAGTATAAAAATAATTTAATAAATATATACTAGCGTAATTACAAGGCCCACACTTTAACATAATCAACTTTAAGTGCTGAATTGTCTCCATCCCAAGTCGGGTACCACTGGTCTCTATTTTCATAGAAGTTGACGACAGGTCGAACACTTAACCTCTTCCATGGCTTCCGGTTTCCGTTGCTTGTACTTCCTTCCGGAAAATCCGAAAATCCTCCGGCTGCTATTCCCAGAGATATCACATACTGTGGACAGTCAAAACAATCATACATAGAAAGAAAACATTGCAGCGTTCCTGTTCACACGAGTTTTCACTAAAAAGGTTCTTGAAAGTACCACAAGTGCATAAATAAAAACTGTCAATACCGTTCACACGGAGAATGTAATTACTTTTATTAAATATATTTAAGATCACTAGCTTTAATATATTTTATCTACAACAATAGAATAATGTATTCATTATATACGTGAAAGTAGTATAATAAACCCCTCCATAAGGACACATGATGAAATAATGAATTCATTATTTCACACTGTTAAATAATGAGTACTTTATTCTCTCCAACTGTCAAACTGCCATCACATCTGTTTTAATATTAGTGTTACATCAAGTTATCATTTTATGACGTTGTAAGCAGAAACAGTAAAAATAATAAAAATTTGTAAAACGCTGTATATGACTAGCCTATAATAGTTCCAAATTACTCGGATAAATTGTCATCACACCAAAGTTTGAGGTTAGTTTAATATCAATACAAATTTGTAGTAAGAAAATGTTGCTTTATTTAAAAATTTGTAGATAAAACGTCGTATTTGACTCGAAAATAATGACTATAATTAACTCGGATGATTTATACACTCGCCTTCGGCTCGTGAACAAACTTTCATCCTCATTAATTATAGCCTACATTATTTACTCGTTAAATAATATACTATTAATGAAATAATTAGTTTCCCCCACGGTTTCTCCGTTTGACCGGTATTGACAGATTTTTATATGACAGCTCCTAGCACTTGTTTTACTTCAAGAAACTTTTTAGTGAAAAATTTCCTCTTGTGAACAGGGCATAATATAATATTTTCTCACGATCATATCCGAAACTAACAGTTTTCGTACAAGTTATCTGCAAAAATTAACAATATTACACAAACGTTCAACCCGTTCGATATGTCATCAAAAAGGTTATTTTTTTTCACCTCTTAGTACGCGTGTGTTGTCTTTCTGACATTTGATAATTTTTTTCCTGTCACTTATAATATCACATGTGCATTAATTCTTTCCGGAAATTTTTGTGAGTGCTTTCCAACAACGTCTTAATTAGCTCGAGTGGTATTCGAGAGCTAATTACGTTGTTGGAATGCACGATACAAAATTTCCTGGACATGAAGAATGCACGAGTGCATATTCGGTAAGAAAATCACAATGACACCGCCGCTCTAGTAATATCAAAATAGTATTTTGGCTGTATCTGCTTTAATTTAAAAGTTTATAATGCTTGTTATTGAAAATCCTTGTATCATGTATTCCATGATCGTGGTACATTTGTTTCTACGTAAAATTAAAATAATGACAGCGACAGTTGACATCAAAATATATTCATGAATAAAATATTTAATATTTAGAGAAATAGAGTATACAACTCGTAGGAAAGTGCCTATCGAATGTTCGTGAGATAAAATTTACCTCTTCGTTGAACGGATTGGCAGAGTTTGAATTAGTATATGGTGGATTAATATGGCCCTTATCTTCACCATCCACTAAAATGTTGATACCATCTGCAAGAAAATATATTTTTTACTATCAAGTATTTATAGTTTACTTCATCTGTTAGAACGTACGTCATTCTATGACGTTTCCACTGCGTCATCAATAATTTATTCATATGAATTGCTAGATAGCCGTAATATAAAATCGTACCTGATTTTACCCCTTGCCAGAAATGACTTTTTGTGTTAATTCAAGTCTTGCCTTCAAGAAAATGTTACATCCGGGATATTTCAAACAGGGCGCTATTTAAAAAATGTACTAAATGACTTATGTTATTACTTCTGTTACTTGAAATTTTGTTATATCTGTTATTAGAATGAAACATAAGATAACTTTTAGTCAGCCATCTTGAAAAAAAATGGCGGCCAGCTATCTCAGAAACTACTTAACCAAAACTACTGAACCGATTGAGATGAATATTTTATTATAAATAATTAAATATCTTTCGCTCGTAGGTTTCAGGCTATTTAAACTTCCGGGACTAAAACTATTCTTTAGTCTTCATATTTAGGGACTAAAGTTCTTAATTTGATCCCATTTCATATTTCATATTTAATCCCGTTGTCAAGGAAATGAATTAATTAATCCCGTTGTCAAGTAAATACGTGTTATTTGTTACAGAGTATCTATGGTAACAATATAAATATTTGTCATAAAGTTTACTGCCAAATTGCAAAATATGTTTTATTTTAACCTATTTTGTATTCGTGAGGATGATGTGCAAAAATAGCGTTTATACCACAGGACTAAATACCTTTAATCCCTCAGGTGATTATTTCCCTCACCTTCGGCTCGTGAAATAAACTTCACCCTCAGGATTAAATCATGCACTTTAGTCCTTAATAATAATTTTACTATTATACTTTTTAGAGGTGGTGTTTTAAAAGTCGGTTCTTTTTTTTTATATTGTGTCTCTCTAGCTAGAACATTGAATGTTGGCGACCGTTCTACTAGACAAATAAAGAATTATATCGCACTCTCAGAACATTATAGTAGTAAGTCAAAATAATTTAATATTTGCTTTTATAAATAAATTATCAACTTAAGAAATATATACCTATATCACTAGTATGATTTGCTTACTATACCGGGCGTTTCCTGAAACAGGCGCACCCCGGAAAAAAATTGTATTTTTAGTCAATTACATTTATAGGTTTATAAACTAAATTCAAAGGCGCATTAAACTACATAAATAATGAATTTTTATTACTTTCTGTCTAGCCGGAAGTGGCACCAATTTCCTTATTTTAAAAGGAACACCCCGTATATTTTTTAAGATTTTGATTCTACATAAAATTCTGAATATAAACATGTATAATAAGCTACTTTTTCGATGTAGATTTCTAAGTAAAATAATAACTTAAATATTACAGAAACAAATCGAATCATTCCTAGTTAGCTATGAAATAAATTATAAAAACAGAAATTATACGGAGAGTTTTACTATGTAAGTATTCAAGAAAATGCAGGCCATTTTAAAATTTACTATAAATAATATAATTGAATTGCAATTCCTTATCAAATTAGTTATTTTTGTTAATAAACTGACATTTTTACTATCATAAAATCTGTATCTTATCATTTATTTCATAGCTAACTAGGAATGATTCGATATGTTTCTGTATTATTTTAATTATTATTTTACTTAGAAATCTACAACGAAAAAGTAGCTTATTATACATGGTTGTATTCAGAATTTTATGTAGAATCAAAATCTTAAAAAATATCCCATTTAAAATAAGGAAGTTGATCTCACTTCTGGCTAAACAGGAAATCATAAAAATTCATTAGGTAATTATGTAGTTTAATGCGCCTTTGAATGTAGTTTATAAACCTATAATGCTATAATATAAATGTAATTGACTTAAAAATACAACGCCCGGTATGTTTTAAAGACCTGTATTATAATAAACACCGCAAGACAAACTAATGATTCATGTGAGCCTACATAACATTCAACATGATTTTCTCTGAAATCCTTGGTTTTGAGTAAACACAGTAATGTAGTGAGAGTGCGATATGTAGGTACTCACCCGGCGTCCAGATCAGCGTGTAGACATGGAAGTCATCCCCCCAGTTGTGCTGTGCGGGGACCTTGAGCGCCGCGTAGGTCCTGGCAGGCTCTGCCTGGCCTAGCACGCCTCCTGCGTACAGCACGGAGTTCCCGATCTGTTCCCCGGTGTCCTGTCGCTTCAAGTCTACGTTCCCGCGCGCGTACGCCACCCACAGCCGCCCCGCGGCGTACGAAAACTCGCCCAACGGGTCCAAGTTCACCTCTGAAATCACTCACTACTGCAAATCCCCCTCAAATTCATTGTACTAATATAGTTCAGTTCCTAAATATGGAATATATGATAAAAGATTAGTGATTACTGTAGCTGTAAATCCAAGTTCACCTCTGAAATCAGTCACTACTGCAAATCCCCTCAAATTCATTGTACTATACTATGTCCATCGAACACATAGAGTAATAAAACTAGTGGGCAGAGCCAAAACTGTGCAGTACAATGTGCGCAGAAGTAGGCTTTACAAGCAACAAATTTTAAAAAGCAGAAAAATTAAATAGTTTTATTTGAAATAAATATGGAAGAATTATATATTTTATCATTTATGTATAACATAATTTTAAAAGAAATATGAAGTACAATTTTTATTTACGAACGATTTTTTTGATGACCGATCTCAGCAGTTGAGTTTGCCTAGCAGTATAAAACTGGCTTACCAATAGCAATACCGTATTTCAATTTCGCGCACATTTGTGGGAGGAGCATCTACTCTATCTGTTCGGTGGACATAGTATAATATAGTTCCTAAATATGGAATAGCTGATAAAAGATTAGTGATTACTGTAGCTCCTCAAAATGATATTTGTCCTCAAGGTAAAACATAACCTATAAAAGCTGTTCCTATTACAAGCTATTACTAAGAATAAAATAATTACTCCTACTATTCATTCCAGGACTCGAACCGCATTACATAACGGGTTAGGTTCGGTTCGAGGTTCACTGTGCTTTATAGGGTTCGGTTTTGTTCCGATTTTCATATTTTTTCTTGATTGAACCGGTTACCGGTTTTCAAAAAGCGGTTCAGGTTCCGGTTTCGGTTCAACAAGCAATTAAATTTACAAATCGTTTCAGTTTTGGACTAAATGGGGGTTTACACGATTTTTTGATTTTTTATATGTTAATCTATACATTAAAATTAAACGTTGAATACTCATTTTAGAAGGTTTTTTTGTGCTCTACAACTTTTGAATTTACACTACACATAAAAAACAATTTTTCACAGCGAAAAAGTGAAAGAAGTCATTTTTGGCAACTTTGTCGCCCTCTACTTTTTGCACTTTTCGTCGTAGAGCAGTGACCCAATGACATAATTAAATTGTAGATAATACTGTCCTTAACAATATTTGTTTACAAAATTTCTCTCTACAACCTACCGTTTTCGCGAAAAATAAAATTCAAAATGTTTTTGGATTTCCCTAAAATTGCAGGGGCGAGGGAGGTGACAACTCAGTTTTAAGCTCCTTGCATGTTCTTCTAATGATTTATGAAAAAAAATTGACTTAGCGATTTTTTTCCACAAACGTCGAATTATTGTTACAGATTGACTGGATTATAAAGAGATATTTCGCAGCCTAGGTATACAAATCATAATTATTAAACTATTTTAGGGAATGTCTTGACTTACGTGGATATATCCAGTTTCCTTTGGGTAACTGGGCCCTGATTTCAACCTTCCCGTATAAAAAGGAAAAGATAGACTTAATTTTTCCTGCGACTATTGGAGGTAGAATTTTTTTTTGTTCGTTTACTGAAACTGAGCAGAGCTTTCCTGTACACCTACAACATAATTATTATAATAAATTTATTCGCATGGATTCTTTGACAATTCTTTCATGCTCTAAATCCTGCAAAAAAGGAAATACACTCACACTGTATTGAAGCTATCAATGAAATAGAAATTATTATTTTCCAAAGATTCACTGAGATTCAATTTAGCGGCGCCGCTATTTGAACGGCGATTCTCACCAGGGTTATTAAAACAAAATAATTCAATTTTTTTTATTTTGATGTCAGTAATTAATAAAAAAAAATTCAATAAATTTGAGATCATAGCACCGTCAGGAAATACGCTTCAAATACATTGATTTTCACTAAAATTGTAAGGCGATGCTATATGCTCTCAAATTTATTGATTTTTTTAAAATTGTTGACATCAAAATAAAAAAAATTGTCCGATATTTTTTCATAACGTCAATAATAATCCAGATATAACATTTTTATCACTCAGCACATTTTTAAATCACTCTGATAACATTATTTCGTCAAAAATATGAGATACGAATGTTTATTCACTCGAAGAAATTATCCCACTCGCCCTTTGGGCTCGAGAGCTAAACTTTCTTCTCTTGAATTCATGTATCTCACTTGGTGTATAAATCTATTATGTTCGCAATTAATAAAATAACAATTATAATAAATTTGAAATCAGAGATCATGGAAATTTCTTTAAAATCAACTTATTTAAAGCCCTTAATGCATCCATGCATGAAAAATGCTTAATATATAACACTTAGTTAAAAACAATTTAATAAAAATACTATACCCATTAGTTAGGTCAATTTCTGTGACAGCTGGATTTTCCCTCAATATAGTTTTCAGATGTAGAACCGTATTTTTAATAAAACAATTTTGAGCCCTTTTTTCGTAAGTCACAAATTCATTATCCTAAAAATATAAAATAATTTCATTAATTTATCCAACACCTCTTAATAAAAGCATCATAACTATGGTTTTTTACTTCCTTGTACGAAGTAAGGAAGTATTGTAATCGCGAAAAATTTCGGTTCTCAGATTTTGACGGAAATATCCGTTTTGACCTTTTCTGAATCCATTATGACTAGTTTCGACGTGACGTCTGTACGTACGTACGTACGTACGTACGGACGGACGAACGTATGTGTGTCGCATAACTCAAATACGGTTAGACGTAGAAAGTTGAAATTTTGTATTTAGGACTGTTATAGCATCTAGTTGTGCACCTCCTATTTTTGGTCTCAGTCTACAAACTGGAAGTAGTACTTTTTTAAAATATTTCGTAAAATATTTAATTTAAGACAATTTTTTTTATTTTAAATGAAAGATTATGTGATTATTACCTACAATCGGTATTTTATAAATATTTTTGTATCTGCTATCATTTAAAAATAATTAAAGTATATATGTATAATTTAGTATTTCGGTATCTTGTAGTCCATGATCGATTAACATTTGTTACTACGTAAAATTTAAATGATTATGACATGACAGTGACAATAGTAAAATATGCTTTATATCTTCTTCTGCAGTTTACATAAAATGACTAAAATATATTTGTGAGTACCTATACTAGTATAATAAGTTAAAATAATTTTTTATATTATTCTACATTTTAGTTATTAAGAAAAGTATGAACAAACAAGGCGTACAAGGAAGTCATGTGGTGTCCACGTCAGATTTTTTAAACAAATAAAGTAAAAGATTGTCCGCTAGTGGCTTTGATCAAAATTATACCCACTGCCACTTGTGGGTAAATTGTTACTTTGCTTGTTGGAAGTCACCATAGAAACGATGTTTTAGGTTGACACTTAAGGCGGTGTTGCGCAGACGTTTTCGAAAAGCTTGAAGTTGCCCTCTTTTTGCTCTAATGCCACTTTTTTGAATTTTTATGCAGGATTTTTATGCATGAAATATTCACAAAATTGGACATGTTTAGCCATGCACATAAAAAAATTGAAGAAAACACTTTTAAAAAACTGGCATTCAAAAATATCTTAGTTAATTCGAAAATTTCAATTCTTACTTCAATTTTAATGGGAAAACTAAACATACTTTTCACCATTTTAACGGCTAGAAGCCAACCACCTTAATATTTTTAAAATATTTAAGCAGTTATTAAGAGGTGTTGGATAAAACGTTATACTTCAAACTTCACACGTAGGCAAAAAGGAATGATCCACTCGAGAAAATTATCTCACTCAGCCTTCGGCCTCTTGAGTTAAGATTTCCCGCGTGGGTAATTCCTTACTTTGCCCACTTGTAAAGTAAATAACTATTATCCAACACCTCTTAATAAAAGCATCATAATTATGGTGTTTTTAAACAAAGTAAAAGATTGCCCGCTAGTGGCTTTGATCAAAATTATATCCACTTGTGAGTAAATTTGCTATAAATTGTTGTTATTTTTATACAAATAAAATCAAATTTTTTGGATCATTTTTAACAAGTTATTCATCTTTAAACCCAACTGACTATAATAAGGTAGGTACCTTACCATAGTAGCAGCAAATTAGAAATCCAGTCTATTATATTGAAAGAAGACCTCAAAAATGAATTATTGCCATGAAAAATTTTTCAAAAAGTTAATAGTAGTTCTTTAAATATTTCAGATTTTACGTATCGATACATCTACGTCACAATAATGCGTTTCACGTGTATTCTTACTTACAGTAATAAAGAAACTACCAAATTGTATTTTATATTTTGTAACATTTAGAAACAGTTGATTTTACATAAATACATTTTAATTCCAGCCCCATTGATAAGATTTTCAGCTATACATCTACGTCATACAAACTTTAAAAATTAATTACGGCTTTATTAAGAACAATTAAGGCTTATCAGTACTCTCAATCGCTTTCAAATAACATGAAGTTTCAATAAAAAACTTTTAAAAAAATGGTAAACTACCCAATTCTGTATCCGATAGTAGTGAGATTATAAGTGAACTGGACATTTTAGGCGCACAAGAAAATTGTTATTTTTCTAATCTGTTTCGTGAATCAAATTACTCACTGGTTCACCAGCCACATACTGCTCCCTCTGCCATTTGCTAGTATTCAGTTGTCCTTTATTAAAGTGATCCTCAAACAACAGCGCCCCAGTACAAACAGTTTGCCCTCCATTTATTGTTGTTTTAGATTTTGTACACTGGTTGAGTACCTTTTTTTCTTGTGGCAAGGAGTTAGTGTCAGGTATGACTGAAGATTGATTTCTAGGCGGAAACACTTCTCTATTATTGTTGTTTATTTCTGGAGGGTATCTGCCATATCCATTTGAATTATGTAGGTTTGAATCAATGTTTCGGTCATCATATTGGTTATTGATGAAAGGTTGTTCTTGTCTGTTACGAAACGGGTTTAAATCTGAAGGATGTCTGTCTCTGTCAGAACTAAGAAATAAAAACAAAACGTTAAATTATAGTTTTTTGTATTGAGTGGCCCTAAGTTTTTTTCCGAATTCATTCCACTCTTTTCCCCAGTACTACAACTGCCTAAAACAGCCCGAAACTCGTACTTTGCCGCATTCTACCAATGCAATGTCATTTTGAAGTTGAAAAACACTGCAAAAGTGTTTTCGTTGCGAGTAAACTGTTAGTTTATTATTGACTTCAAGGTTTGACAAACATTTAATAGAGAAGGAAAAAGGAATGGATCTACAGATGTGGCTTTTTAAAATTTTAACCGTGTTAAGTTTGCATAAATTGGAAATTTTTATGAATTTTTCGGAATTGCTATAATATTGTACAACTTTTTACCTTCCGCTTACCTGTAAAGGAAGGTATTGGAATCATGCAAAAAATCGGGTAGTGAGTTTTTAGTGGATGAGCACGAATTAGGGTCCTTACAACTCATTTTTGATAGTTTCCCGATGATGTCTGTATGTATGTGTGTGTGTGTGTGTGTGTGTGTGTGTGTGTGTGTGTGTGTGTGTGTGTGTGTGTGTGTGTGTGTGTGTGTGTGTGTGTGTGTGTGTGTGTATGTGTGTGGTCCGGGTCGATGCCGTCTGTCGGATAACTCAAATACGAATTACCCAAAAATTTTGATATTTGGTATTTTACAATTGTATACGAATAGGAAGAGCTCATTAGATTTTGGTACAAATATCTTCACCGGAAGTGATATTTTTTGAAGATTGAAAAGATTAAGTGTCAAAAATTTCTATAAATTTGGATAAATATAGTATTTATTTGTAATAAGAATAAAAGGAAAAGTTATTTGCAATTTACGTTATAAATAAATTGTCTCTATCTGGTAGCATTAAAGAACTGCAGTAAAATTTAAAAAATAAATTTATCAAATAAAACGCTGAAATCTTGTAATCCATGTTCGGTTGGTTTTTGTTTCTGCATAAAAAATATTGACAGATGAGATGGGTGACAAGTTGGCATACTAGAGCTATATAAGTCATAAGTAGGTAAGCTATTAAATGTAGTAACTGAACGGAGGATTGCTTCAACACAGAAGAGTTTTCGTTTGAATGAATCTTTTGATTCAGGTGATATTAATTTCTGTGTTTAGATTTTATTTTAGATTTTTATTTGTATATTTTAAATGGACACCAGATTGTACGTATACATTTCTGTTTAAAGTCTAGATATGGCGGAAGGTTGTGTGATGGCCACGTCAGATTTTTTATTAAAATTTGAAAAAGGCACAACTATTAATTAGTATATAATCCTTGTTGAGCATTCTTGTACTGGCCACAAACACTTGCTATGTTAGTAAAAAAATTCTGACCACATACAACATCGTGAAACTATCAAAAATGAATTGTAAGGACCCTCATTCGTGCACTTAAAACTCACTACCCGATTTTTAGCATAATTCCAATACCTTCCTTTACAGGTATAGCGGAAGGTAAAAAGTATGGAAATCGAACGGAACTCGGATGGGAATTTCTGATTTACATTATACTAGAAATGGCTAGGAACTTCTCGGATGAATCTCGGACTAGAATCGGACAAAAAAAAATAGTCTTATTCAATCTTTACCCGAATTGATTAGAAGAAAAACTTCGATAGACAGGATCTTCCTCAGGGATTGTAATAACAGAGAAATGTCTGCTCTCAGAGACTGAATGCGAGGTACCACCATCAGAATCATAGTTTCCATAATACGTATTCTGCTGATTGTTGCGATGATGAAAACCATCTATTGGGTTGGGGTTTGGGCGAAATGGATCGTTAGGGTTCCTGATTGGTGGATAATAAGGAGGTTGGGAATCGAAAGAATCACCCGAATAGGGGTCATTTGATCCATGAACTGAAACTAGTAAAAGTAAAAATGTTATACTGTGTTACTTTTGCTACAAGACAAAATAGTGATTTTACAATGTTCATTGCGTTGTTACGCCTCCAAAACGAATTTAAAGGAAACTCGTTATAATAATCTATATCATATACCAACTTTAAACCCAATCGGTGCTGTACATATTGAGTTAGCTAGCTGCCATTTTGTATCAAGATGGCGGATTGACATTTTAATATGCTAATGTTATAAGTTAGATCTTATACTATTACCATACCAAATTTCAAACCAATTGGTGCTGTAAATTTTGAGTTAGCTAGCCTTCATTTTGTTTCAAGATGGCGGATTGACATTTTAATATGCTCATGTTATAAGTTTGTGATTTATTTAACAACAAACCACGTAATAATAAAAAATCGCTTTTACCAGACCATTTTTTCATGTCTGATTTATCGAAGACTATGCTTTATGAAACAAAATGTGTTTATTTAAACAAGATACTTGGTTTGCCAATAATTACCAACAATTACCAATGGTAATCATTGGCAAAGTATCTTGTTTAAATAAACACATTTTGTTTCATAAAGTATAGTCTTCGATAAATCAGACATGAAAAAATGGTCTGGTAAAAGCGATTTTTTTTAATATTACGTGGTTTGTGGTTAAATAAATTACAAACTTGTGCGAATCATGTTTTGGTCATTTAGGTAAACGACACTCTTAAACTCTTGCTATTACCGTACCAAATTTGAATCCAATCGGTACAGTACATTTTGAGTTAGCTAGCCGTCATTTTGTTTCAAGATCGGTGCTGTAAATTTTGAGTTAGCTATCCGCCATTTTGTTTCAAGATGGCGGACTGACATTTTGGTAAGCTCATGTTATAATTTAGATCTTAAACTATTACCGTACCAAATTTGAACCCAATCGTACAGTAAAATTTAAATTCATTTTTATATAGATTATAATTTAATTTGTATTTACCTCTTTCTTCGCAAAAAGGGTATCTATTACTATTGCAGTTTGTTGTCCCTGAAAAAAAATGCAATGAAAAAGACAAATTTTTGAAAAAATAAAAATTTACTTACGACTTATGCCCCTATATTGCGCCCTAGTTAGCACCAAACAACAAAACACCATCAGTGAAAACAACATTTTGCTTTTAGTTACACTACTTGACTAAACTACTCTAAGTAGGTGCTGTTGAGATAGTGGTTAAGATAAAAGTGCGAGCTTTTTGATAATTATTTACGAGAATTTATAATCAGTGGTATTTTACGATAACAAAAAAACCACCATGAAATCAATAGAAAAACCCAGAAATAATTTTAAAATATACAGAGAAGACTCTTTGAATCCGAATTCATAGAATACTTTTTTTCTATTCCTCTCTTTTCTCCGCTACTACGACTGGCTAAAAAACTCGTACTTTACCGCATCCTAGCAATGCAATGTCATTTGGAAGTTGAAAAATACTGTTTCGAGTAAACTGTTAGTTTATTATTGTCTTCAAGGTAATGTTTTTATAAACATTTAATACAGAAAGAATGGATCTACAGATGTGCCTTTTTAAAATTATAAATATAAATTTCAGAAGATATAACCGTGTAAAGTTTGCATAAATTGGAAATTTTTATGAATTTTCAGAATCATGTACAATTTTTTATGAAACTTTTAAAAACTGGATCCTTTAAAAGTTTATAATCCTTGTTGAAATCATTCTTGTACTGGCTACAAAACACTCGTTAGTACATTTTGTGCTGGATTTTAGAAGATAGACGGGTCTCTTAAAAAACTAAAAGTATACAGGATGTCGTGCAACTCGATAGGCATAGTTTAATGGTACATTCCTTATTGGAAATTTTTAATCTAAAATGCCTTGTACATATGTACATGTACACCCATGTACAAAAATATATACCTATTCCAGAAAATTTTCTATAAATTGGTTAAACCTGATAAAGAAAAAAGTATTAATAAATTTGATTTTTGTTCTCTCATTTCATTGATAAAATTTTTAAAATTCATTACAGTTTGTGGCATTTTAAATAATTCAAGAAAACTGAAAAAACGAGTAAATAAGTATGTCGAAATTTATTGATAATAATTTATTATACTAACTTAGGTAGGTACTTAATATTGTGTCAATAGTGTTGCTTGCATAAATTGCATTAATTTTAATAAACCCATCAATTCCTTTGACATTTATTAATACCAGAATTTTATCTGCATTTTCTTTTCTTTTGTGGTTGAAAAAACCTGTTACGTTTTTCGAAGTTTCTTGACCTTACTGTTGAGTTGAAATATTTAACAACGTCTTTATGTGTACACTATAATAATGTGTTCTTACCAAATAACCATGAGTACCCGTGAGTTGACGGCTGGTAGCAGCACACACGCAGTGGCGGACTGGCTCCGGCGGGAGTACGGGAGATTTCCCGGTAGGCCGGAGGTACCGAGGCCGGTGGCCGGTCAAATTTTTATAATTAGATATGTGAATAGATAGACGAGAGAAAATTTCATTCGTGAAAAAAAACAATTTCGTAGAAAAACTTTCGACTTATGAGTCAAAAAACCAAAAAATTCACTTTATTTCAAACGCCCATAACTTAGTGCCAAATCGTCGTAGGAACTTCGTTTTTTGAGTCCTGTTCAGGTACTTGAACTTTCAATGCCCTTTTGGTGGATCGAGTCGACAAATTTTTTCCAACTCGGTACACAACGTCAAAGTTGGACGTTTTTTGGCCCAAAAACGTGTTTTTTTTGTTCGAGTTTTGAAGAGTACGAAAATAAATCATCCTAATCTGAGTTTACCCCCTTAAAGTATAGTCACAATGGATTTTTTCCCGTAAGAATCGTCTAATTTGGTTGAAAAGTCGCTGAGTTATGTGCGAAAAACCTAAAAATGCACTTTTTTAAACACCCAAAACTTTGTGCCAAATCAGCGTAGGAACTTCGTTCTTTGAGTCCTGCACAGGGAATTAAACAAATTTTAGTGCGTTTTTGGTGGATCAAGACAAAAAAAAATTAAACTCCGTACACATCGTCAAAGTTGGACATTTTTAAAATTAAAAACAATTTTTTTTCACATGGGTGCTAGAGGAGGGCGGAAGGGGTTGCGCATAAGTTCGCATGCATGGCTTTAGAGTAGACACTTCAAAGTTTTTCGCTCGCAAAGATTCATCGAAATCGATTGAAAATACGCCGAGTTATGGCGATTTGAAAATGGTCGAAATTTTTACGAATTTCAAGTGTTTCATTTTTTTTCCACCAGTATATTTAAAATTTCAAATTTTTTAGAATTAATTTAAAAGTCTAATTAAAATTGAGATTCGAACTTTTAAGAGGCCAGTCACTATTAAATTTCCCGGGCTGGTTAAATTTCCCAGTCCGCCACTGCAAACACGGTACCTTCGACCATATATAGGAATAGACAAACAACGCAAGCCTTTGTTGTGAAGCAAAGAACTAGCGTAGCGGTGTTTAGAGGAGTATGACCTGCAGACACCTTGAAGTGTTGCAGTTTTCCTATTTTCATTCTCTGGTCCATGATAACAAACCAGAAGTTAGCAATGTGCAACACTCTAACGTGTCCTCACTTCCTTTCCCCGCCTATAGCTGCTGCACCCCGCTTCCGTACTTCTTGCCTTCACAACATTGTATACTACAGTATTCAGTGTTATCTGTCTATACTTATATATGGTCGAAGCACGGTACCTATCCATACAGATTTGTCAGACTGACAGCATTATAATTCAAATAATTCAAATTAAGTGTTTTTACCTCTCGTCTCATATTATATAAGAGAGGTATTGTAATTAGTCAAAATTTTCGAGTAGGTATGTGTTTTTGGTGGATAAGCACGTTTCAGGGTCTCTAGAAAACGAATTTACTATTTTCACGATGATGTCTGGGTGTGTGTGTGTGTGTTCGTATGTATATATGGACGTATGTGACGATTTTTCGTCCACGATAACTTAAAAAGTATCAAACCTTTAATAACCAAATTTCATATTTAAGGTTTTATTAAGGATCTTAACATCGAATAAGATTTTGGTAGAAATCCGCAAACCGGAAGTAGTACTTTTTGAAACTTGAAATAGTTTTCCTTAAATAAATTGGTACATTATTTATTTATGACAATTTTTGCAATTAAAAATGAAAGAAAATATAATTATCTATGGGTACAGTTAATTTTAAATACAATTTGCTGAATCTGGTAGTATTTAACAATAAAATAAAGTACATTTAACATTCTACTTTTTTGAAATCTCCAGTATCTTGTTGTCCATGATCATGATCATATAAAATTTGTTTCTACACAAAATTTGAATGATTATGACAGTGACAGTACAGTACAGTAGACATCTTTTGCTTGCATCTTGGTTTACATTATCGTTTACATATTACATGAACATGAAACTATTAACATGTAAGTAAAACTATTTATTAGATTAGTAGAATAAGCAGAATTAGGCGAGAGGTCGGGTCGTGTGCTGGCCACATCAGATTTTTTAGCACTATCTAAACAGGATTTGCGGCATTGGATTTCTCAGGACAAAAACAACTTAAACCAAGCTGATAATAATATACAAAACAATTATTATTTATTTAAAAAATATATTTATTTATCAATTACAAAATATCCTATAGTATCTAGTCTTACAATGCGCTAATTTTAATGGAGTCTACTCTAAGAGTGGACTCTGAGTTCGGCCATGTTGGAAGCCAATTGCTTCTAGCTTCGTAGAACCTTCTAGTTGATCTAATAGATGGTGACGACCACGGTTTACCTGTAACCCCGTTGGGAAAGTCGCTGTTTCCACCCGCGGCTATTCCTAGCGTTACCAGGAGCTAAACAGAAATTTCGTATTTTATTTATAAATTATCTTTAAGCCCCATTCACATAAGCATTTAGTTTTAGGTTTACATTTGTGTTTTCGTTGAAGAAAGTTTGAATACATTTAACTAAATACGAGCATTCACAGTATTTAAAAGTGGGACGTGTGAATGCTCGTATTGAGTTATATGAATTTAGACTTTCTTAAACGTAAACATAAATGTAAACCTTATTAAAACTAAATTCTTATCTGAATGAAGCTTAATATAATATATCGTTTGTTAAGTGACACTTTTAGTTTAGTTTTGTGTTTTGTGTAGATTCAATTGAGTTGTCGGCTGGTAACCGCACACACGCAAATGCTCAGTGAAGTAAAAGTCGTTATAAATAATAATTTTTCTACTTACTTCTTTGTCGTATGCCCCAACTGAATTTGTTATGTGCAGCGGGTTTCCATCTACTGTTATTGACATGCTATCTGTAAACAAGTAAAAAAACATATGAATTAATAAATTATGTCATTTTTTAATGTACTCTCCACTAACAACCGTGAGCAAAACGACTGGTAACCGCACACATAGTTTAATATACAAGTGTTTCTCTACATCTGCATAAAACTTAAATAGATAATATAATAACTTCAAAAAAGTACTGATTAAAAAATAAAGAATTGTCTTGAAGTTCGCAAAAATATGAGTAATTTACATGAAGTAAACATTTTCAGTGCCACTGGTTTACTAAATTATACAGAATGAACCACAACTTCGTGTAGGAACAAAAATATTTTTTAATTCGTATATTTTTGGTGCCACTGGTTTGAAGATTGCATAATTAATGACACCAACTATGAATGGAATAAAATTAAACTTTAATTAATTGCATCAATGGCAATAAATTCTCTTACAATTAAAAATTAAATTAATTTATGAAATTCCATATGAAAAATGTGGCCTAGCTAAAAGTGTAAAAGTATTTGATTAAAAAGTCTGAAAATTAAAATTGCGAATTCATAAAATACTCTCGATTTTACTTTTTCTTCTAATACACTTCCTTCCCCACTACTGCAGCTGCCCGAAACCAGCCCGAAACTCGTACTTTACCGCATCCTAGCAATGCAATGTCATTTTGAAGTAGAAAAATACTGTAAAAGTGTTTTCGTTTATTATTGACTTCAGGATAATGCTTTTTTAAATATTTAATAGAGAAAGAATGGATCTACAGATGTGCCTCTTTAAAATTTTAAAAACAAATTTCTACCATGAGATAAATAGTGTAATGTTTGCATAAATTTAAAATTTTTATGAATTTTTATAATTACGTACAATTTTAAAAAGGCACAACTGTTAATTGATCCTTTAAGTATATAATGCTTGTTGAAACCATTCTTGTACTGGCCACTAAACACTCGCTACGTTAATACATTTTATGCTGGATTTTATGAAGTAGACGGGCCTTTTAACATGTATTTTATTAAGAGTGTCGTTTACCTAAATGACCAAAACATGCTTCACACAAGTTTGTGATTTATGACCAATGGTCATTCACTAGTTTTAAATTATCTTTTTTCAATAAACACATTTTGTTTCACAAAGCATAGTTTTCTTTGTTAAATAAATCACAAACTTGTGTGAAGCATGTTTTGGTCATTTAGGTAAACGACACTCTTAAGTCAACTTACCTCTCCTCCACGTGAAAACAAACGTGTGTACTTCATCCCCCCACCGCCTTCCCCCTTGCATGTTGATGGTCTTCGTGCGTGAAGACCTCACTGGTTCAGAGGTCGAGATAACCGGCCCCGCGTACAATACAGTGTTGCCAATCTCCTGGTCATCTGAGGCCTTTAAGTTACCATTTCCCCTAGAATACGCTAACCAGATCCGGCCGTTGTTGTACGCCTGCCGAGCGTCTCTTGTTTCTAAATACAGCTCTGAAACAAAAGAGAACCTGTGACGGTGCTACAGCCAAAGTGGAGGGGAGAATATTGGCAAAAAATATAATTTACAAAAAAATCTGCTCTGTTGTGTACTATCCACTCTTAACCAACCATGAGTACCCTTGAGTTGAAGGCTGGTAACCGCACACACTTAATATTCAGAGTGTAATGCCATAATTAATCATGGTTCAAAATGATTTTGTTTTAAATGTAAGGGCCTAAGGGCAGATTTTGTTTTCAATGTAAGGGCTGTTTTAGCAAGAAGCACATTTTTAAAAACACTGGATTTTCGATTTACAAATCATAATTCTTGGTCTAATCTCTAATGGATACCTGACTAACTATGAAATGGATGAAATAAAACGAAATTTTAATAGTAAATTTATGAAACTCCATTTGAAAAGAGTTACTTTTTATTAAATAACCTATAAACTGAAATTGCGTTTTTTTAACCTTCATATTCGTGCTAAGTTACTATGCCATTAAAATATATGCACTTACTTGAAAGTAACACAAGTAATCACTTATACCTACTGCCCTGTTCACACGAGGAAAGTTTTAACTAAAAAGTTTCTTGAAAGTAAAACAAGTGCTAGGAGCTGTCATAGTTTAGCCCCCGAGCCCGAAGGGCGAGTGGGATAATTTCTTCGAGTGAATAAACATTCGTATCTCACGTGGTTTATACAATATTTTATTCAATTTTGACGAAATTATGTCAAATATATGAATTATAAATTTATTTTGACAGAACAAAAAAAACTAATCAAAGTAGTCGTTAGTGGCAAGTTGTCATTGTTTTTATGCATTTTTGACGTAATAATATAACAGTTTAAAACGTCAGAGTGATTTAAAAATGTGTTGAGTGATTTAAAAAAAAATTAATTCACTTGTGAATAAACTTTTATTTAAAGTTGTTGCTATGGAGTTAATAATAGCAGTTTAAAACGTCAAAATTGAATAAAAAGTTTTAATTGACTTATGAATCAACAGTTGTTTAAAGTTGTTGCTATGGAGTTAATAACAGCAGTTTAAAACGTCAAAATTGAATAAAAATGTATAAGTAAGTCATTAAGTGCATTTTATTTTGCGAATTTTGAATTCATGATCAAAATGTCAAGGAGTATTTTTTCCTAAAGTTATGAAACACCCTGTATTTGTTATTTCTATGTACTTACGAGGGTAAATCCAGTCTCCCTTAGGTAATTGCGCCTTTATTTCTATAACTCCATATTTAAAAGAAAGTTTGGATTTTACTTGGCCTGCGATAATTGGAGGGCTCAACCTTCCTACATATGTGTCTTCAACGCATTTTGTACCTGTACAACTAAAAAAATTATTTTATTTAAGAATAACCAATCATTGAATGATGATTCACGAAATTGATTAATATTAATATAAAAGATTTAAGTTTGCTAGCACTAACCCCTTTCGTGAATCAGTACACTAACCCGTTAATAAAATTAAAGCTGTTGATCCGCTCTACATTAGGCCTTAATGTCGCCTTTAAATTTAAAAATCCATTTGATGTTGCAATATTTTGTTTTTCATATG
This sequence comes from Agonum fuliginosum, assembly GCA_947534325.1. NCBI lineage: Eukaryota > Metazoa > Arthropoda > Insecta > Coleoptera > Carabidae > Agonum > Agonum fuliginosum. Next base: position 20,028,463 of record OX384036.1, read on the forward strand.
TCACGAATTCTTCATCCTTAAACAAATAAAATAATGTAGTAAATTAATTATTTCCTGTGGGGCACTCTCAGTTACAATCTTGAGGAGCAGTTTACTGCTGGTAACCGCACACAAACATAACGGTGTATTTTTGATTTTATTTTTTTATTTTTTATTGAAATTGAATAATTTTGATTACAAAAGAAAGTTTTAATCATGAAGAGTTAAAAAGATAATTAATTAATTACATATAATTAAATTATGTACCTAATTAATACAATTTTGCAAAATGTAACATTGATCATGTAATTTAAATGTTAATTAATTAAATATTTGTGAGTTTAATTAGCCACGTTTTCTTATGAAATCACAATTACATTAAAATTTCAATAAAATTTATTTCAATAGAAATAAAGTTTGTAATTAGTTCTTGTAATTTAATTACAATTTTTTCATGTAATTCAATGAATTAACTAGTTACATTTTGACCTAAAGCAATGTAATTTAATTAACATTAAGACTGTAATTGCAATAAAATCATTAATATTTTTGAATAATTTGTCCATTCTGTGCTATTTTGCCTAGAGTACCCGTGAGTTGGTGGTCACAACCAATTCACACATAACGTATATACCTCTCGCAGTGATCTGTGTGACTGCTACATCCAAATATAAATGAACTCACCGGTTTTTCAGCGATATAATACTGCTTCTCCCATTTAGTTTCATCTAAAGTGTTAAAATCATCTTCAAAAATGACTGCACCAATACAGGTACGTTGTCCGCCATTAATTGTGGTCTCAGAGTATGTACAAGTCTCTACAGGAGTAACAGGGAACGTTGGGGTTGTTCCATCATCCACTAAAGCTGAAAAAAATTAACGAAATTGAAAATTGGTGGCAGCGGTGTCAAAACACTTTGGTGCTTTGGTAGAAAAAATTGTTTATTGCTAATCTAGGATGTGCGTTGTTTTGAAAATATGGTTCTAGGTATAAAAATGTGCTAGGAATTTAATACTGGGTTAGTTAAGTAGATTGGTTTAGCCCTTTGCCAGATACAGGGCCGTAATATCTAAATTATGTCTTACAGTTATTTCTGTGTCTGAAAAAATATTTCTAGCTATACTAACGGATTAAAAAAATTGAAAATATAATTATTATTATAAAAATATTAAAAGCCTGTACTCGAAAGGTTGATTACGAATAGATACAGGATCGTAATCTCAAAATTAACTGGCAAAGTTGTTCTTTTGTCACAAAATAAATGTTTATAATTAAATGACGGATCAACAAATTTTAAAATATAGTTCTGCTTATAAAAATGTTGAAGAAATCAAATTCTGGCTCAGTTAGATTGCTTCATTTAGTCTTTTTACCTCCCGCCTCATATTCTCTAAGGGAGATATTGTCATGGGTCAAAAATTTTGAGTGTGAGTAGAATAAGAATTTTACATTTTCGAGATGATGTCTGTGTGTGTGCGTTCGTTCGTGCGTTTGTATGTTAAATTCAAATTTCAAATTTTATATTTAAGGTTTTAATTTTTAATACGAATCTTAAAAAGCCATTATATTTTTTGTTTCAATCTACAAACCGAAAGTAGTACTTTTTAAAAATATTTCGATAAATAATTAATTTAAGACAAAAAAATTATTATTATCTACAATCGGTATTTTATAAATTTTTCTGTATCTGGTATCATTTAAGAATAATTTAAGTATTATTATACTCAATTTAGTATTTTGGTATCTTGTAGTTCATGATCGTTTAACATTTTTTGTTACTACGTAAAATTTAAAAATGATTATGACATGACAGTGACAATAATAAAATTTCATGTATATCTTCTTCTGCAGTTTAAATAACATGACTACAATATATTTGTGAGTAGTAATACCTACACATTAATATATTTATATAATAAATAAAAATAATAAAGTAAGTATGGCGGAAGGTCTTGTACTGGCCACATCAAATTTTTATAAATACAGGGCCTTAAACTTAGAATGGTTTCAAAATGTCCAGAATAGTAATTTATGTAACAAGTACGCTAAATAGAGTTTTAGAGAACGAATCTATTTACGTACGAGGCGCAGCCGAGTCTTGAAATTAGGTGAGTCCTCTAAAACTTAGTTTCTGTACGTGTTGCATACAAATTTGTTTGGTAACTACACGTAATTATTCTGAAATATAACTTTAATTAAATTTTGAAAAACGTAGGCGATGAACCAATGAAAATCAGTGATATAATCCTACACAGGTTGGTGGAGGTGAAATGCGAACATAGGGAACATACATGACAATCGAACTTTCATGCCAGGTATCTTGATATATTTTGTAGTGGTGTCACAAAACGAAGTAATGTGAATTTGTGTGGCAAAAAGAGTAATAAATAACAGAAATAATAATAAAATATAAAAGTGCATGTCAACCTTCTCGTTCTGCTCGTACACATACATTATTATGCAAAGAAAATATTTTAATGACAATTCCACTCATAGTTTTTCATCCAATCAAAACACAGTATTTTGCTGAATTGTACCAATCACAGACGAACTACAGTGACAATTTTCACTAGTGAAAATTACACTGACAATTTTCACTAGTGAAAATTGCCGCGAAGCGTTGCTTAGATATTATGTCAGTTGATGATTGTTTTAAAAATACATTACTTTTTTTGGATTAAATTAAATCATTCGAGAAATTGTCAAGCCGAATACCATACGTGACTATGATTTTTTGGTAATTTTTGCCGTCTGGTCACTCCTGCTTGTTTTTTTAGAAAATAAACACTCCTGCTACGCACTCGTGTTTATTTCGACGCAACAAGCAGTCGTGACCAGACGACAAAAATTGCCGGCAAAATCATAGTCACTAATGGTATTATATATGACAATAAAAATTTCAATAATATGACAGCTACTTTGACATTGACAGTACTTATTCCACGTATATCAAGATGCCTAGCATGATAACATTGTCATATTATTTCCCTATGTTCGCATTTCACCTCCACCAACCTGTATAATGTAAATAACAGCAAGTCTTTTAAAGGACAGGATTCTCTAAAATATTATTATGCGGACTCAAAATAGTTTGGGCTAGGTAAGTCGATTAATTTAGCCCTTAAGGAGGTTGGGGCATGACCTGCTTCATGATAAGACATTTTTGAAAAAAAAATTTTGTAGAGCATCATTTCCCAATCCATTTCCCAAAATTTCAATCAAATCGACCCGCTAGTTCACAAGAAAATAAATCACAAAGTTAACGAAAAATGTATGGAGTTAAATGGAACGTAACTAAATTTAGCAGGTTAAAGTTATTTATAGAGATGTTCCCATGATAGGAATCTAATGAAAATTTAATATAATGTGGAGAAACATCTATTGATAAATGTCTCGAAATTTGAACAAGTTTTGCCCGCTATGTTCATTACAATTGATTTTAATAAGTAAGAAAACCGTGAAATAAAGTTGTTCTTGAAATAAACGTGGCAACGCCGAAGCTACCGCTACCTAGATCGTGCTCGTACACGATCAGTCACGATGACAAGGAGCAAAATTTAAAATACTAATTGGAAGAGATTTTTTAATAATATATGCAAATATTAAAAGAATACTTTGTTGGAATATTTCAAGTGACCGAAAAATACTTTATCGGATGAAATTGCGCCACTCATATTTCCGCGATTGTCAAAAAGGTTATGTTTGCTTTGACATTTCTACTTTCTTGTCACTAATCCAAGACTGCCAACTGTTTGCAACGTTGTCAAGTCGGTTCACCTTTTTGGGAAATTAAACAACATATTTAATAATGAAGCAATAATAATACCTGAATGTATGTATGTAACAATTAAAATTTATTGCTAAAAAATTATCTGTATCTCTGTATTATGGCTATAAAATCGAAAATATATGCTCTCATATATTTTTTTAAAAAGTTGGTAATTGATTTATTTCCCAATGCTTTAGCATAGGCATAGCCTCCTTGCCTTTCGTCCCGCAAACTCATGCCCCAACCTCCTTAAATAGATATAGGACCGTAATCTCAATAATTTGAAAACTATAGTCTGGGTATAAATCGAACTCTAAATCAAAATGAATTCCTTACCCGTAACAGTGAACTTCTGTTCCTGTTTATCGAATCCTAGTCGATTCTGTTGGACGAATATCCAGTAATGAACAACATCTCCAACTTTGAGTACGACGTTTTCATCCTTGGCTGTCCATACGCCATTCACAGCCCTTGTGGCATCTTTGGATATGGCGCCCTCTTCCTTTCCCTTAATAGGGATGTTGACATTGCCGTGAAAGGCGAAGTATTGCGTGCCAGGACTATCTAGAACAAATGAACAATTATAAGACGGAGAAAATTTAATTTTGTTATTTTTTGAACACAAATATCTTCTATTTTAAAATAATGCTTTGTTGACAACATATTAAAATTTGAAGTTAATGCACTTATAAATAAAAGCTGTACAGTGGCGCGCGAAAACCCTCTTTTTACAAATATTGCAGTTCTTTACAAATATGGGTGCCAGAATTATTTTTCCCCTCAAACATAAATTATTTGTTATATTCATGTTTAACAAAACAATAAACGCTATAGCGTGCGGAATCAATGACAAATAGATTCTTATGAAAGTGTTAATTATCTGCCTATACCGTGAGTTTATTTTAACGTGAAACATAGGACTTTTCATATCCATGGTTACGAATTTGACAGCAATGTATTAGAGCGTTCTTTTTAAAATCGAACATAGGGAATCAATTTAACTGTATTATTTTTGACTAATATAACATATTTGGGCAGCTGTAATAGTTCCAAGAGACGCTTTCAACATAAACTTTTAATTGTTTAAACTATACCTACATCGTATTTCCAGGTAGCATCAGTTTGACTCCAATTAACAAATTCAAATGTTGCTACCTGGAAATACGATGTAGGTATAGTTTAAACAATTAAAAGTTTATGTTGAAGGCGTCTCTTGGAACTATTACAGCTGCCCAAATTATGTTATATTAGTCAAGAATAATACAGTTAAATTGATTCCCTATGTTCCAGGGTGTGCATGATTTAAATCACATGATTTAAAACATTGATTTAAATCGCGATTAAAATCACATGATTTTTTTAAATTAAAATCAATGATTTAAATCAAAATTTCCAAAATTTCATCTCATTTTATAAAATAGCTTAATAAAATGTCAAAAATGATTATAAGTTTTTGTTTCATTACCTATTATTATGTTTCTATCACTGTTAAATTGTTCATATTAAAATTATAAATTTGTGTTGCATTTTTATCAATTTAACAGTAGGTACCTACCTAATATTTATTTTACAAATAACATATTTAACAAGAACTTAGAACTTATTACTGTATTGTTGAAAGAAAAGTTTAACACTCATAAATAATTATTATATTACCTAGGTACCTATTCGGTACCTATATTGTTGTTTCATTCCAAAACGTAGAATAAATAAATGAAAAATATACAATTTATTCAGAACTCAACCCAATAAGAAAAGTATCTACTATGTTTTCTACAGAACATCAATCTATACTATTCAGTTTTCAAAGTAAACAAATAGAATAATAATAATAATTGTAATATTTTAACAAATTTGAATGCTTTTACTGTTATAGTAGATGAAAAATTCAGAAAAACACAAGCATTTTGATATGCGACTCGAAAAATAATTTGATTTAAATCAAAAAAATCTGATTTTTATTAAATAAATCTGATTTTTTTATTTTTTTCCAAAAAAATCGATTTTTTTCACACCCTGCTGTGTTCGATTTTAAAAAGAACGCTCTAATATATTGCTGTCAAATTCGTAACCATGGATATGAAAAGTCCTATGTTTCTTGTTAAATTAAATTCACGGTATAAAAATGAACATAAGACAAATACAGTGAGTTTATTTTAACGTGAAACATGGGATTTTTCATATCCATGCTGACGACTTTGACAGCAATGTATTAGAGCGTTCTTTTTAAAATGAGACATAGGAAATAAATTTAACTGTATTATTGAGCAATATAAGATATTTGGGCAGCTGCAATAGTTCCAAGCAAGAAACGCTTTCAATATAAACTTTTAATTGTTCAAAGTATAAATCGTATTTCCAGGTAGCAGCAGTCTGACACCAATTAACAAATTCAAATTTATTCTCTGTTTCATTTTAAAAAGAACGCTCTAATACATTGCTGTCAACCATGGATATGATAAATCCCACATTTTACGTTAAAATAAACTCACGGTATTTTACACAATAATTATAAACATAAGTCAATCAAATATAGTGGCAAAAAATAGTTACATCTGTCTCATCTGTGAAATCATCAGAATGTCAAATGAAATTGATATAAAGGTGAATTTAATTAGAAAAGTCACGAATCATAAGACTTAACTATAATTTTATTTAGGTATATTTCTTATTTTTAAATCCTTTATATTAACTTCACCGTCTTGTCATGGTCAAAAAAACAAAAGTCAAAAATGACCCACTTCCCGGGATCCTATCGAGCTGAAATTTTGGAAATAGACTTTTGTCACCTAACAATGCACTTTGGCAGATTCTTCGCCATCTTGAAACGAAATGGCGGCTAGCTATCTCAAAATGTACTGCATCGATTGCGGTCAAATTTGGTACAGTAATAGCCAAGGATCTAACTTATGATATAGATATATTAAAATGTCAGTCCGCCATCTTGAAATAAAATGGCGGACAGATATCTCAAAATGTACTGTAACTATTGCGTTCAAATTTGGTACAGTAATAGCTAAGAATCTGTCTTGAAACATAGGTATATTAAAATGTTAGTCCGGCATCTTTAAACAAAATGGCAGCTAGCTATCTCAAAATGTACTGCACCGATCTGATTCAAAAACAAAAATTTAAGTAAATATCGATCGAGTCTCATATAATAAAGGATTTATAGTCCAGTCATTAGAGACATAAAAAAGGTGTTTTCGTGCAAAAGGTTGAGGAGTTTTGAAACTTGGTAGGATTGTAGACTAGGTAGCCCTAAGTATGCCCCTAAATTTACGACCTCGAGCGACCGCCGCTCCCGCCGCCATCTTGGAAAAATGGCGCCCAAAATCAGTTTTTGGTATATAGCTCCGTTCCTGTAGGTTTTAGAGAAAAAGTTTCTTTACAAAAGTTGTAGAGGACTAAATTTGCTACAAAATTGTTTGTATACTTTTTTTGTCAGGCTAATACTTTAGTAGTTATAGGACCGAATAATAGACTGGATTTTTAAAAATCACAAAAAAGCAGCATTTGCATGCAATTTTTTTCCAATTATGAGCCAATTAGTGTACCTAAAGTTGTTTCATAAAATTAAGTAATGAAAACTCATGCTTTTGTCAACTCGTTATCACACCACTCCTGATGATTAAGCCTACTAGATCGAACGCTAACACCAAAAAAGATGGGGTACTTTGCATTTCATGAATAAAGCATACCGTTTAGCATAATATGTGTTCTTTAGATCATTCTCTACCAAACCGAAATTCTAACAACCCCCGGAGTCCTACAGGGGATGTGTATTGCGAGTTGCATATCCATTTCTTGAATTTTTTACGTTTGTCTCGTAAATGGTTATAATTAATTTGTTCAGGTAAAAATATCGACTTTTGATTTCTAGCTTCGATTCCAGAGACATTTTTTTATCAACATTATTATTATCAACATTTTTCGGACTCTGGTTTCAACACAATTTTTTAAAGAAAGAAAAAAAATTTGTGTTTTTAAAATTTCTTGTGTTTAATTAACTCTAATTTATAAACGATTTAAGATATTAACTTCCGGGTTCCGGAGTTGGATTTCCCAGACATTTTTTTATTAGATACATTATTTGAAAAACTTCTGAAGGCATTACTAAGTTCGAAATTTAAGGTTTTTTTCCGAGAGAAAATACTAACATTCTGGTAATATTTTTATTTTTTGTGTTTTATGAACTCTAATTTCTAAACGAATTAAAATATCGAATTTCGGTTTCCGGCATTTGATTCCTTGAAAATTTATCTGTCAGATACATTATCTTCATTTTTTTTAAGTCCTTAATTAAGCCAAAATTGAGACTTTTTCTTCGGGAGAAAATAGTACAATTTTATTATTTTTTCTATTTACTATTTTTAATCAACTATAATTTCTTAACGGGTTATGATATTGAATTCCGGTTTCCGGCATTGGATTCCTTGAAAATTTCTCTTTCAGATACATTATCTTAAATTTTTTTGAAGTTCTTGATTATGCCAAAATGAAGACTTTTTCTTTGGGAGAAAATAGTAGAATTTTATTACTTTTTCTTTTAGCTGTTTTTAATCAACTATAATTTCTTAACGGGTTATGATATTGACTTCCCGGTTTCGGCATTGGATTTCTTAGACATTTTTCTATTGGAAACATAATTTTAAGTATTTTTGTAGATCATAGTAAGGTTGATTAAACACGAGAAATTTAAAAAACACAATTTTTTTTTCTTTCTTTAAATAAGTATGTTGAAACCAGGGTCCGAAAAATGTTGATAATAATAAAGTTGATAGAAAAATGTCTCTGGAATCGAAGCTAGAACTCAAAAGTCGATATTTTACCTGAAAAAATTAATTATAACCGTTTACGAGACAAACGTCAAAAATTCAAGAAATGGATATGCGACTCGCAATACACATCCTCTGTCAGACTCCGGGGGTTGCTATAATTTCTTTTCGGTAGAGAATGATCTAAAGAACAGAACATATTATGCTAAACGGTATGCTTTAATCATAAAATGTAAAGTACCCCATCTTTTTTTGTCTTAGCGTCCGATCTAGTAGGCTTAATCATCAGGAGTGGTGTGATAACGAGTTGACAAAAGCATGAGTTTTTATTACTTAATTGCAAGAAACAACTTTAGGTACACTAATTGGCACATAATTGGAAAAAAATTGCATGCAAATGCTGCTTTTCTGCGATTTTTAAAAATTCAGTCCATTATTCGGCCCTGTAACTTCTAAAGTATTATTCTGACAAAAAAAGTAGAAAAACAATTTTGTAGCAAATTTAGTCCTCTACAACTTTTGTATAGAAACTTTTTCTCTAAAACCTACAGGAACGGAGCTATATACCAAAAATTTTGGGCGCCATTTTTCCAAGATGGCGGCGGGAGCGGCGGTCGCTCGAGGTCGCAAACTTATGGGCATACTTAGGGCTACCTAGTCTACAATCCTACAAAGTTTCAAAACTCCTCAACCTTTTGCATGCAAAAAGTCTCTAATGACTGGACTATTATTGTGAAAAACTTTGTTTTACGGGTTCGTTTTTACTTCATTGTACGGAGTAATAAGGAAGTATTGTAATCTCGAAAAATTTCGGTTTTCTAATTTTGATGGAAATATCCGTTTTGACCTATTCTGAATCCATTATGACTAGTTTCGTCGTGACGTCTGTACGGACGGACGTATGTGTGTCGCATAACTCAAATACGGTTAGACGTAGAAAGTTGAAATTTTGTATTTAGGACTGTTATAGCATCTAGTTGTGCACCTCCTATTTTTTGTTTCAATCTACAAACCGGAAGTAGTGCTTTTTTCAAATATTTCCATAAATATTTAATTTAAGACAAATTTTTTTATTTTAAATGAAAGATTATGTGATTATTCTACAATCGGTATTTTATAAATATTTTTGTATCTGCTATCATTTAAGAATAATTAAAGTATATATTTATAATTTAGTATTTCGGTATCTTGTAGTCCATGATCGATTAACATTTGTTTCTACGTAAAATTTAAATGATTATGACATGACAGTGACAATGGCAGTGACAATAGTAAAATATCGTTTATATCTTCTTCTGCAGTTTAAATAAAATGACTAAAATATATTTGTGAGTATAGTAGCAGTAGTAGTAGTAGGTACTTATATATTAATATATTTGTATAATATAATTCTACATTTTAGTTATTAAGAAAAGTATGAACAGTTTAATAGGCGTACAAGGAAGTCATGTGGTGTCCACGTCAGATTTTTTATAGCTGTGAATGATAGATATCATAATACACAGAGTGAATAAGAGCTTAGATTATCACGCCTTTTATGCATTTTGGGTTCGAAAACCTCACATAACGTACTTGGCTCTCCATTCCATATATAAATTAATTTATTATTGAGTGATACAGTTATTCATAATAACGGCTATTTTTTATCTGTGTTGTGACCCAAGCTTATGCCAGATAAACTTTGAGATAGCACAGTTATTCTTGTATATGTGTATCAGAAGTTTTTACAATTTTTAAGGAAATCTTTGCAAAATGATATACAACTTATTGATCATGGAAATTCATAAAAAAGGCAGTTTTCGCAAGAAGCACTGGATTGTTGGTTGTATAATGGGAGTCTGATTAACTATGAATGGAGTAAAATTAAATTTTAATTAATTGTGCAATGGCAAGAATAGTAAATTTATGAAATGCCATTGAAAACAGTGACCTAAATTTGTTTGATTAATAACCTGGAACTGAAATTGTGAATTATAAATGCCATTAATATAAAAGTAGTGTTTCACCAAGACAAGAAATCTTGTCTTGGTACATATTTCTTGTCTTGAAATATTTTTTCATTCAAGAAGTATTTTTATCTTGACTTGATTAAAATTTGAACATTCATTTATTGACTTGAAATCAAAATTCTTGATATTTCTTGATTTTCGAGTACGAACATGTTAGTTAGAAGAACGGTGCCTTGTCCACGTCGTTCTTTGGTAGTAGTTAGAACAATCTAGAACCGTGGTTTAAAGTAATAGTTTGTTTCTAGTATTTGTGTTCGTTCGGTGGATATTAGATGTAATCATGGATTCCGAATGTAAATATATGGAAGACAGTAGCAGTTCATATAAAAATAGTGACAATTCATCCGATTCGTCGGATTCAGAATCTGTCAATAAAAATAAAAGATTAAAACTGTTAGTATCTAAAGACATACATTCGATCGTTTTATTACTATCTGAGAATTTATAATTACTAAAAATAATAATTTTCTTAACTTTTATTTAAAACCAAGAAATCAAGATATCTTGACAAGAATACTTGATTCTTGATTGCATCTTCTTGTCTTGATTAACAGTTCAGATATCTACTTTTTATACATCTTGTCTTGATTTTTGTCAAGATCAAGACAAGATCAAGAATTGTTTCTTGATTTTCGTGAAACACTATATAAAAGGTGTTTCTATACCTCTGTACGAAACTTTAATAGATAATATAATTTGATATACCGATTATAGATAAAAATTATTTTTTTCAAAAATCGCAAAAATAAGGGTAGTGAAAATTTTAGTGTCTCTTGTTTGAAAGTTCATTTAACTGTGTATTTATTAATTATTACATAACAAGTGATTATTTGGAGATAGTCTTATAGTATTTACAATGTTATTTTATAAATAATATAATAAATAAACAGTTAAATTGACGTTCAAACAAATGGAACTAATATTTTCACTACCCTTATTTTTGCGAATTTTGAAAAAAACCTTTTTTTTAATATATAATCAGTACCTAGGTATATCAAATTATATAATCTATTAAGTTTCGTGCAGATGCATAGAAACACCCTGTATATATACACGATTTTATTTTACTTGATAATTTGTTTTGATAAACACACTTTTTTTAATGAAACAGGTTTTATTGATAGCTACACGTTTAATAATAAAGTTGCATCTTTAATTTTGACTAACAAAAATTCCACAGATCTCGTATCATACTTTTAATAAAAAAGAAAGTTTGTGGTATTCCCCAAACGTTTTCTGCGAATTATTTCAAACTGAAACACAGCGGCATCCGTGAGTTGACAGCTGATCGGGCTGATTAGTTAGGATGTAACTACTCACTAGTAACCATTAAGGGGCTATGCTTCTTGAGTACAATAAGAATCAGAATTCATGATTCTGGCTATATTGCTCAAAATAAAAATCTGAAATTTTACATTAGTAACGACAAAGCATTGTTGAATTGAAAAATTCAAACTATATATTGTTCCGACAACAATTAGAGATAAAAAGAAATTAAACACTAGAATTTCGTGAGGATCTCATGAATGAACTATAAAAGTTATCATTGAGTTTCAAGATAAAATAAATAGAACATAGATGTAGAAAGGGCGGAAAAACAATAAAATTATAATTTTATCAACAGAATTGACATAAATTATATCTAAACTTGTACAATTTTCGCCGAATTTCGGATAATTATTAAAGCCAAACTAATTACATTAATTAAATATTTTGAAGATTCCTCACTTTTAGTATTCTTCCTTAATCTACAACAAATTCAACATCATACGTATAACAGTATTAGATTGAGATCCTCACAAAAATTACTCGTTTTTCAATGCGTATTATTGCCATGCAATAGGCTCTTAAGGCGCTACACTTGTAAATCCAGAAGATTAATAATTATAAGTGAATTTACTTCAAATTTTAACATGTTGTCAACAAAGCTGGGATCTGCGAAATAACCGATCGAATTTTTAAAATGCGTTTTAAAATAGAAGATATTTGTGTTCAAAAATAACAAAAATTTTAAAATTCTGCATCTTGCATTTTGTAGATTTTTATCTTCAACAATATTTTTAGATTATTATGTTTAACAAAACAATAAGCGCTGTGGAGGGCCCGCGAAATCCATGTTTTGACTGTTTTCTAGCCCGGTAGAGGATCGTCTTCAGAAGCATTAGGGTGTGTATCAACCACTAATACCCGTGGGCAGTCTTTGACACAGCCTTCACAACGTTTTCACAAGTACTTCACTGTTTCAACACTTCTTATTTTACAACTAGTCCTGTAACCTACCTGGCAAACTAATGACAAGTCCTTTGGGTTTGAGCGCTTGGATAGCAACGTCAGGAATGATAAACTTCTGCTGCGTTGTCTCGACAACAAGCCAAACCACAACAACAACTACGTGAGAAATAGACCTCATGGTCAACGGCAAAACCAAGACTGACCAGAGCTAAGAGTTGGTGAATCCCAATCATATGAGGTGGCCTTGACTTACCGCTGCAGAGTCGGATTGGGGAAATTTGGTTAGGGCTGGTTTATATCAGTTACTTCTTCTGTATTCTGTAAGATGTGGGATGGGAATGAGAAGTGATGACATAACCTTTTTATAACTGTCAGAAATGGATCCGTTTGTTGAAAGTTACATAGTTGGATCTGCAATGTTTATATTCTAGCGAAATATTAAATATTCATCATAATGTAAACAAAGATCAACAAAGAACAAATAGGACTCGCTTGCTATTTGTTGGGAAAGAGTAAAGAGTATGTAATACTGAGTATGGCTGACTTCAGTAAAATTGTATTTGAATAAAATAATACCTATGTTTGGAATGGAAATACATGAAGAGTTGAAAGGTTAGATACTGAACTAATTTTTGGATATCATATTGTTACAGTTAAATATTAATTAATTCCACATATTTTTAAGAGTATGAAACCATGGCTACTTGTTTGCAATATAGCGCCTATGGCCTCACTCTTAGGAAGTTTTCTTAAAAGTTGGCGGGCCTTACTGTTACAGTATACTTAGGTAAACGTCAAATCCAGTGTCATTATGAACTTTTCTGCTTAAAAAGTTATAAGCGAAAAAACACGGACAAACCGGGGTTTTCTCGGTTTTCCCCTTGTATTTGGTAGAGGGCTAAACTTTTTTTTTTAATTATTACACCAACTTAAACTAGAGAAATTTTCCTACATGTTCCATCAAAAAGAATTTTTTCTAAGATGAGTAGTTCTCGAGAAAATATAATATATATATATATACGTAATTGAGCAATTTCTAGTCATTTTAAGTAGAACCGTAATTTTATATTTTTATTCAATTTTGAAGTTTTAAACTGCAATTATTAACTCCATAGCAACAACTTTAAATAAATGTTTATTCACAAGTGAATTAAATTTTTTTAAATCACTCAACACATTTTTAAATCACTCTGTTTTAAACTGTTATTATTACGTCAAAAATGCATAAAAACAATGACATCTTGCCACTAACTACTACTTTGATTAGTTTTTTTTTTGTTATGTCAAAATAAATTTATAATTCATATATTTGAAATAATTTCGTCAAAATTGAATAATAGTATATTATTTAACGAGCATATAACGTAGGTTATGATGAAAATTAGAACACGAGCCATAGGCGAGTGTTCTAATCATCCGAGTGTAATATAACCATTATATGCGAGTCAAATACTATACTTTATCTAATTACTTGTAAATGAACTTGGTGTTGTATAATTTTACCTACATCTGTCATCGATTAACAAGCAATAATCACTACGCTTTCCTACTACAACTCTGAGAAAATGCTTGCTAGAATAATTTATTTACTTACAAAATTAATGTACAATTACTACAATTTGTGAAATTCATAAAAATATCAAAATTTACTGTTTTTAGCAATGGTAGAAACACACAAATGGGCAACAAATCTAATGAATGACACCGCTTTTGCTGCTTCTCGTATCTCTAGAGGTGAAAATATTATTTCACTATTTTCAATATCCATAATTTACCTTCTTTACGACAATACAATAGAATACGATACTATTTGTTGCAGTTAAATGGTTTGTTGTATCAATCTACACATAACCTTACTTATTATCTGTCATTTGGTTGAATCAAGCGTGGAATATGAAATTTCATATTTTGTATTTGGAGTTAGATATAAAATGAAGCTATTATTTAATAGTTGTAGATAAAATATTGTATAAACCACGTGAGATACGAATGTTTATTCACTCGAAGAAATTATCCCACTCGCCCTTCGGGCTTGGGGAATAAACTTTCTTCTCTTGAATAAACATTCATGTATCTCACTTGGTGTATAAATATCTATTAAACAAAAAAGTTTCTGAACGGATTATTTATTAAATAATATGTTATACATTAGTTGTAGATAAATAATATTATATTAAGGTATAATGTAATAAATGTCGAATACTGTTTTAATTGTGATATTAATTATGGTTTTTTTTCTAGGTAGGTTCCAGAGGTCATAGCTGAGCAGTTTTGCAGTCAAGAAAAAGGTCAGGAAATATTAATTACTCATAATGATAAGAATCAACTTTGTACATTAGAATGTTAAAAAGAGTATGGCGCATGTAAACATTTAATAATATACGAGTAACTTAAATATTATCTGCGGTTTTCTTATCATATATTTTGATAAAATAATTCTGCAATATTTCTAAATAATTTTTGATCGTTTCGGACAACAAACAACAACAAACAACATTTCATAATAAATCATCTTTTTCAAATTTGATGAACAATTTTTATTTTGTAAGATTTGGAATTTCCATGTAATCTTTTATCGCATAGTGTTGTTTTATTGAGTCGTCACGTATTAAGTATTAATTATCATAATGACATACGTTATGCTGTGATTATATTCCAAGAATATTATTTTGGAAACAAATTAAATAATGAAAGATACGTGAGCAATGAACCAGGTAGTAGATTTAAAAATTGTTGGGTTGATAGCCTACTGTGATGCTTAAGCCCTATTCATACTCATTCTTTGAGGATTATTTCATGCCTTTGAATTCTGGAAAAATTAATTCCCTAGTTTGAAGCTATCAGTGAATTATAAATTATTTCCTAAGACTTAATTCTATAAGAGAGGTACCTATTGTAATGGGTCAAAATTTTCGAGAATGAGTTTTTTGGTAGATAAGCACGTTTCAGGGTCACTACGATACGAATTTACTATTTTCACGATGATGTCTGTGTGTGCGTATGGATGTATGGACGTATGAACTTATGTAACGATTTAAAAAGTATCAAACCTTTAATAACCAAATTTTATATTTAAGATTTTAATAAGGATCTTAATTCCGGATAAGATTGTGGTAGAAATCTGCACACCGGAAGTAGTACTTTTGAAGCTTGATATTGTTTTCCTCAATAAATTGGTACATTATTTATTTATAGCAATTTTTGCAATTTAAAATAAAAGATAATATAATTATCTATGGGTACAGATAATTTTATATACAAGTTGCTGAATCTGGTAGTATTTAACAATAAAATTAAGTACAACTAAATATTCAACTTTCTTGAAATTCCAGTATCTTGTTATGCATGATCATATGAAATTTGTTTCTACATACGAAATTTTAATTATTATGTCAGTGACAGTACAGTTTTGCTTGCATCTTGGTTTACATTATCGTTTACATATTACATGAACATAAAAATGTAAGTTGAGGAACGGGGGGTTCAGTGAAACACAAAAAATTAAATACAAAATTATGTTTGTTTATGATCAAATTAAACATATGAATTAAATATTAGTATATCGAAAAATATAAAATAAACTATAGTATTCGAAATTCGACTATAAAAATTTTATTTGTATTGCCAACATTTGTCTCACTGTATACCATGATTGGGGAACAGTGAGACAGTATTAATTAATGTTATAATAGCTTTAATTAATACTGAAAGATACTTGTAATAACTGTCTTTTTGTTTGTCCATGCATAATTGATTTCGGTAGTGTATGTATGATGTATGATATCATATTTCCCGTCTGATTTCAATAATTTTCGAAGAAATGAAATTTCGTATTCAGCATTGTCTGCAATATTTAAAACTAATGCAAAATATCCATAATAATAATAATATTTAATAGGTATCTTTTTTTGTATTAAACTTGACTAGAACGTAATCATATTTGGATGACATATAATATAACATAGCTTAATGAAAGCGAATGACACGGGGTACAGTAGTATAGTGAGACATGTCTCACTGGCCTGGTTTACACCGTGATACTTTATTGTGACCTAACCATATCTTTACCATACCAAAAGTTTAGTTGTTGGGTGTTTACACCGCAGATATTTTTTCAAGGTTATTTTTCATTTGGTAAAAATTTGGTCAATCTAATTTTGATACCTTATGTCAAAACTTAACCTTTTTAAATTTTTATTATTAAAGCGACTGTACACAATTTGTAAATAAATAATCTAATAAGAAAGAAAAATATTACAACAAATTTTACAGCGCAGATGTAGGGTCATACAAAAAATACAAGATAACCAGGTTAGATTATAAAGCTTCCTTCTTTTTTAAGTTTTGTAGTCATTCTGGAACGTTCTGGAATATAATTATTAAAACGAATTAACCAAAAACTAATTTGTTCTTACAAATTACCTTTTATTTACAAACACAAAAACTTAACCAAACTCACTTGTGAACATCTGTCAACATATCAACAAGAACACGCATGCGTAGATTTGGTCAGTGGTTCAATGCGTTTACACGGTAACAATTTGTCATAGTTAGCCTGACTTGCAGAACTAAGTTTGGTTAGGTACTGGCTTCAAACTGTACCTGACTATTCTGGTGCGTCAGTGTTTACACGCAGCGTACCAAACTACATAGTAGTAATATAGTCATAATTTGGTGTTTGGTTAGCTAACCAAGATATCGGTGTAAACCAGGCCAGTGTTTACTTTTGTAAAATGCCTCACTGTTGCCCAATGTAAACAAAACATATTTTTATAGGTCACGAAAAAACTACTTGCAATAATAATATTGACAATACAGATTTATTATCTGGGCAAATTATACATTAACCACAATATAAAAATAATCAACTTACAAGTAAATTGCAAATGTAACAACATTTTCAATTTACTGTCAATATTTATTTTTGCGGCATGGCAAACCGACATTGGATACATTTTCGATAAGGTAGAAAGTCTTCACACAAAATGTAATACAAATGTTGGCAGCAATTCTGTAGATGAAACCTAGATGATGCTATCGCCAAATATTTATCACGTATAATAATAAATTTAAATGTCTCACTGTGTACACTGTCTCAGGGTACCCCCCGTTCCCCTATAATTATTTATTAAACTAATAGACTGAGCAGAGTTAGGCAAGAGGTCATGTGCTGACCACATCAGATTTTTAAGTAAATTGAGAAAGAAATTTTAAACTAGAGGAGGGAAGCAATTAAGAATGTAATCTGTAGTTGACATATTAACATTCAATTTTTTTGTTAATAAGAATAAAATAATAAGAATAAAATAATCCAAGAAGTAGCCCATTGTCGCCAATATTATTTATCTCATGATTCAGATGCATAAAAGAATCCTCAAAGAATCCTTGTGTGAACGCGGCTGTAACGTATAAATGGGTAATGAACAAAAAACTCTTCAAATCCGTTAAAAAATATTATATTTCCAATTACATACACTCCTTAGTCCGTCTCTTACACTTTTAATCGTTCAAACCCGGTATTAAAATACCGCTATCCTTGCCATTAATGCTATCCTTAATGTTAAGCGTGCTGAGCAACGTCAAGTTGTCCATTTGTTCGTAATCAGGTTCATTGATTGGTTCTTGATCTTGCGAGCCCAGAAGAGGTACGTCTGTTAGATCTGGTATTAGCTGAAGTAGTTCTTCTTCTTTTTCTGTCGAGGTGGGGATGGTTTTACTCGGTTTTGATTGGACGGAATGTTTGGATTGAGGCGAGTTGGGAAGGGATGATTCGGAGACCTCCAAGGCTTGCTCGATGTCGTGGTCTTCGTCGTCGATATGCTAAAAAAAATTGTAGTGAGAATAAAATACGAGCTGCAAACACACAATTTTTGTTTTAGAAATAATAGATATTTATACACCAAGTGAGATACATGAATGTTTATTCAAGAGAAGAAAGTTTAGAGCCCGAAGGGCGAGTGAGATAATTTCTTCGAGTGAATAAACATTCGTATCTCACGTGATTTATACAATTTTTTATTCAATTTAAACGAAATTATTTCAAATATATGAATTATAAATTTATTTTGACATAACAAAAAAACTAATCAAAGTAGTCGTTAGTGGCAAGTTGTCATTGTTTTATGCATTTTTGACGTAATAATAGCAGTTTAAAACGTCAGAGTGATTTAAAAAAATTTAATTCACTTGTGAATAAACCGTTTTTAAAGTTTGTTGCTATGGAGTTAATAATAGCTGTTTAAAACGTCAAAATTGAATAAAAATATTTATATTAAATCAAAAATGTTACGAACAAATTTTTAAAAATATATTTTGACATTTTTTAAAAGAATAATATCAAATTTGTTTCAAAATTTTAGTTTCGAGAATTCTCGATTTCTCGAGAACTATTTCTTGTCTCGTAATTTTTAATTCTTATCTCATCTCGAAAATCCGGGACGAAAAATTTATCGTCTTGGCGGCATCACTAATTAAATTTAATTTTTTATTAGTAAGTTTGCAAATCCAGTCTTGTAAGTAATGTTTGGTTTATGCAGCAACTAAATAATTATAAAATTAATAAATTAAACTAAGAAGTTGAACAGACAAGAATTGACGATAGAATAGTTTGTTAAGGGGCCCGTCTACCTTTTTTTCGAATTCCTAGAATACTCTCGATATTACTTTTTTTCTATTTCACTCTCTTCTCCACCACTACGGCTGCCAGAAACCAGCCCGAAACTCGTACTTCCTAGTTATGCAATATCATTTTGAAGTTGAAAAATATTGTAAAAATTATTCGAAAAAGGAAGCTTGCTGCATGCTTCTTGCTTTTTAAATTTTTATTGCCATTTATAGTGACCGAAAAAAATCATATCAATTAATGACAAAAAACTGCAAAAAGCGTCATTTTTAATATTTTTTACTTCAAATTCCTAGGCCAAAGACAAAAAAGGATTAAGACATCCTTAGTTAATACACTCATATGTAAAATAAATAAGCATCATATACTTCAATTATAACTAAAGTAAACGTGTAAACACCTCTGTAACACTGTAAAATTTAAAGGGTAGACTTACACCGTAATTTAGTTGCATAAACGATTATTATTGTAAATAATGATGTCTACTTTTTAAATTTAATTACATAATGGAAATTCCTAATTTAGTAATTGTCTGCATAAACCAAGCATAAATTTATTTTTCGAATTTCTGAAAAATTATTTCTAATCCGTTATCAGCATACAAACTGTATGTAATCGAAGTTATTATACAATACACCCTGTATATCCATATCGATGGCTCACATTATATGAAGCTGCCACACCCAAATTGGGTAAAAGCCGTGTTAAATTCCCACCCTTACCGTGAAAACAGGCATAGTGCTTTTATACTGAAAAGCGCTGTTGCTTAAGTCAACTTCAACTGGAAACAGAGCTGGTCCGCATAGCAGCTCAACTGTGTCGCTGTGGAGCTCGGCTAAGCCTTTAACCAGCCTGGCAAGGTGACCTCCTAGTGCCTGCACGTGCTTGTTGTCTAGGAGCTCCATCTTCACCAGCACGTCGGCTCTCAGGCGGGCGAACTTGGTGCGCGCTACTTGCCGGCACCGGAGTATCAACCTATGGAGATGATGTCCAAATTTATATCATGAGCTAAGATTAGAAATATCGAATCGAATTAATAATGACAGCAATGTTATTTCTTTGAAAATTTTTAGGTTAACTAAATATCCCATTAATTTCGTTCATTTCTGATCACGTATACGAAATTGACCAATGAATACAACATTTAACTGACTATTTCCCACATATTAATTAAACCAATCATTTGCTTCAATTTTTTACATTCTGACCAATGACGTACAAAATATATCGGCAAAAATTGAAAAAAATCCCTAGGGATTGTTCAAGTGACAATTTACCCGTTACATGGCCATGTATGACAATTTTATTGATTTTGTATTGTTTTTAATTGAAATTAAAAGTGTCAAATGAACCTTTTTGCGACAACTTCTTACGATGAAATAAAAATATATCAAATATAACGCCAAAAAATACAGTTACGTCAAAAACCTTAGTTTGGAACGAATTATTAATGAACTTGTGAAACGAAAGAAACTAAAATTTAAAATTTTGACACTCAAAGGTTAGTAAAAAAATTAAATGTCAAAATAAACAACCGTTTCGGCACAAAAAATTAGTCTTTATTTAAAAACACGAAAAACCACGAATAATTATTCTAATCGGTCTGCAGCAGTATCAAATTTTGCTTACTCCGGCATTATAAAACATTTAATAATAAAAATATTAGGACAATCCAACGTAAATTTATTAGTTCATATTTTATGTCTGTTTATTTGGGAAATAGTCTAACAAAATATATCTCGGGTCTCATTATTTTGCAGGTAAAATTATTTCTTAAGATTGTTGCTTACAGGTAACAATCCTCGGAAAATTGAATGATAAAATCCCTCGCCTTCAGCTCGGGATTTTGATCATGTCATTTGTCTCGATATGTTACCAAGCAACAATCTTTTGAAATAAATTTTACCAGCAAAATAATGATACCTTGATATATTACTATTGACTATCGCCCTCACCTGTCAATGTCAGAAAATCAACCAATTAAATTGACGTATTTCTTCAAAACTAACCAATCACGAATTAATTGTGCGGATATTTTGACAGACAATCTCCCGCAATGGTAACTAAGATAGTTTTATAATAATATTTTTTACATTAAAAAAAATTGATGATGCGTAACCAAGGTAGTTAATGACAGGTTCAGTGTACGGAAACTCGTATACGAACCGCTGTAACCATCACGTTTAGTTTTAGTACCCTCGCGTAGAGGGCAATACGAACCAAACTACGTTTAAACACAGTATACAACCGCGTCATTTGTCATATAACCTCTAGTACCAAACACGAATGGTAGACTGCGTATCGCTTAGGAAGACTAGAAGTTATGAAACACCCTGTATACTTTGTAGAGTTCTGTGAGACTGCCACACCCAACTTGGGTGTAAGTATACGCACCTATATTCATAGTTTCCGGTTTCTACTCTGTACAACGGTTCTTGTAAGGCGGCATAACTACATTCTTCATCGTCCATTTCCTTAACTTTTAAACAATACGCTAAATATTCAAACTTGGCATCCGCGTATTTCTTGACAGTTAATCTTGTATCCGGAATGGCCTTGTGAAGGTACGTACCCATATCTGACAACACCTGAGGAAGAGATAGATAATGTATCTACCAGATGGGAATGGGTTTAACACCAGAAAATAACATTCTAAAATTCCGAGCGAGTGAAGAAAACCTGTCCAGTTTCAGCTTATTTTAAAGGTATTGGTAAAAGAAACACATCCCCATAAACCAAAACCCGATATCTTAATTCTTCCAACAATTTAATTTTAATTAATCTTAATGTTTTTTTCACGGTTGTTACGATTTTGATAACAAATGTTCAAATAGTCGACCTTCTTCGGTCTCGCAATGACCCAAACGCTTTAGTGATCCCCAAATTTTCAATTTGTTTTCTTCACTCGTTCAAAACTTATAGCTCCGTCCCGGAACTTTTGGGAAACCGTGTATACAGGAAAATGCATCACCAGAAGATGCAAATCTAGAAAATTCTTAAGTAGTAAAATTCCTGCGTTAAATGATTCACTCGCAGGAAAATTCAAATCTAGATCTTCAGATTCGGCATTAATAATTATGTAAACACTGGAAAATGCGAACACAAGAAGATGCAAATCTAGAAAAGTTATAATCAAAATCGAGTATGTGGAAATCAAGAAAGGTATTGGTTTGATTATTTAGTTTAGTTCAAATTCATTTGTATACCCTTCTTGGGGAATGGATGTATCCCTCTATCCCTCTAAAATTCAACACTGCTTAGCCCAAACACTGTCTAATGCATTTCTCTAAAATTCAAAACCTGCCTTATTTAAATCTATAAAATAGCGGATCCCAAATGATTCATTTCTCTAAAATTCAAAATCTGCCTTAACTCACTCTCTAAAATGGCGAGCCCCAAATGATCCATTTCTATAAAATTTAAAACCTGTCTTATTTAATTATCTGTGATGGCGAATCTCCGAATAATGCATTTCTCTAACATTCAAATCCTACCTTATTCAATTACTAGTTTAGTCAACAAACGGAGTTCTGTTGGACCCGAGAAGGATTTTGTTAGCATTGATTAGTTTATGTCAAAAAAACGGATTTTTGTTGGACTCAAGAAGGGTTTTGTTAGCATAGATTAGTTTATGTCAAAAAAACGGAGTTCTGTTGGACTCGAGAAGGGTTTTGTTAGCATAGATTAGTTTATGTCAAAAAAGACTCAATTTTGGTAAAATTTAAATAAGACTGGTTTTGAATTTTAGAGAAATGCATCAGTCGGGGATTCGCCATTTTAGTAAATTGAACAATGCAGGATTTGAATATTAGAGAAATGCATCATTCGGAGGTCCGCCATTTTAAAGAATTGAACAAGGCAGCTTTTGAATTTTAGAAAAATGAATCATTTGGGAAGCCGCCATTTTAGAGAATTGAAAAGGCAGGTTTTAAAGATTATAGAAATGCAAAAGGCTGTGTTTGAGCAAGGCAGTGTTCGCAGATTAGGGTTAGCCCCCTTCTTGTATTGAAGAGACAAACTAATTTTCTAAATTTGCAACTTCTTGTGTTTCCATCCTTCTATGTTTGCATTTTCCTGTGAATGAATCTTTTAATGCAGCTATTTTAATACGTATAAATTTTCTAGATTAGAATCTTGTTGTAGAATTTTATTTTCTGATGTTGAACCCTGCCATATTACTTATCAGGAGGTAGAGAAATAATAATATTGACGTACTGGTTTGACTCCTTGTAGCATGTTATGTCCTAATCGTTCCATGTTTCTGTGCTGTTCTCCGAATAGTCGGAAGGCTTCACTGGCCCTTGGTTGGGGCTCCCGCACAGCTATAGCCGCGAATACGTCGCCCATTGATTTTATAGCTAGCATTAGTTCTGAATACGCCTGAAATTTGTTCAAAATTAGCCAACAGAAATTATTCAAAATATGATTACTCTTAAACTGTACATTATTTTTGATCCAAATTTTATATTTAGAGCTGTATTAATAGGATTAATAAGTGATTAAAATTTTGTAACGATCTTTTTATTATTTACCTAGTTTACATGAAATTTTTTTGATTATTTTGCAAGTACGGCCCTTATTATTTAAAATACGGTCCTGAAAACTACTCCATTGGATTCTACGCTAAAATTTACATGTTATAGAATTTTTTCTGGGACGATTAGCCCATAAATACTCGAAATTCCATTCTACGGCCACTTCTGCGCTTCTGCCATTTACCGGAAAATTATTATTTTGGTACAAAAATGAATTTTGCCCATATTGGAATACTATTTTAAGCCGTTAGTTAAATTTAGGCCCGTATTCTAAATAATTAGTCAAAAAATTGGACCTATTTTAAGTTGGTCTCTTGTAAAAAATAATTATTTATGGCTAAACTATGGCCTCGAAATATTGAAAATATGACTCTGAGTATAAAAATGTCCAAGGAATCGAATGAAGATGATTTTTACACGGTTTCCCCATTCTTGAAGATTTCTTAAGGGGTACCTATCCCTTACGATTTTTTCTAAAATCGACAATGTTGGATAAATCTTGTACCCGTCGGAACGTATGTAATTCGGTGAATAAATTAAGAGGCCCGTCTACTACCTAAAATCCAGCATAAAAAATGTACTAACGTAGTGTGTGTTTTGTGGCCAGTACAAGAATGGTAAAATTTCAGTTCAACCAGGATTTAATAGAAAAATAATGGATCTACAGATGTGCGTTTTTAAAATTGTGATTAAAAAATTGTACATAAATATAAAAATTCCGAAAAATTCAATTTTTTGCCAATTTTATGCAAACTTTACACGGTTATTTCTCATAATAAAATTTTATAAATAAAACTCAGATCTATTAAATGTTTATAAAAACATTATCCTGAATTCAATAAAAATCTGACAGTTTACTCGCAACGAAAACACTTTTTCCTCACTGTGAGGAAAAATAGCGTACTTCACAAGTGGGAGAAGTAAAATGCTCCTGTAACTCGTGTCCTGATTGGCCACGAGCTTTGCTCGTGTCAATCAGACACTTGTGACAGAAGTATTTTGCTTCTCCCACTAGTAAAGTAATAGTATATTACTTTACTAGTGGGAGAAGTAAAATGCCTCTGTCATGAGTGTCTGATTGGTCACGAGCAAAGCTAGTGGCCAATCAGAACACGAGTTAGAGCAGCATTTTACTTCTTCCACATGTGAAGTACGATATTTTTCCTCACTGTGAGGAAATATACTATTACAGTATTTTTCAACTTAAAAATGACATTGCATTGCTAGGATGCGGCATAGTACGAGTTTGGGGCTAGTTTCAGGCAGCCCTAGTAGTGGAGAAAAAAGTGGAATGGGAAAAAAGTAAAATCGAGAGTATTCTAGGAATTCGGTAAAAACGTAGACGAGCCACTTAAGTCGATATTTTGAACCATATTTCACAAAATCGAGGGTGGTCGGTTTTTGGGAGGTCAAAAAATTTCAAAATTTTCAAAATTCTGAAAATTTGTTTATAGGTTAATTTAATTGTTATAAATACACACCGTGGTATGTTTACTATTTATAAAACTTTCAGATTAATTATAAATCCTGTATTTATAATTGCTTAACCACAGCTTCCTGGACCCAAAATAAGACAATTTAACCAAACTTACCTATATCCAAAAGTTATAAAAAATAAAAATGGTCGTCAAGGTTCGTGCAAAAATAAAAATTGACGTGCCCAGAGGTAAACCCTTCCCAGAAGCATCGTCGAGAAGAATCTTCTCATGAACCAGTAACGCATTTCACAGTTCACCCAGAAATACAACAGACATAGTACAGTCGTACGGAGCTACAGTTTATTTTTCTTGTGGTAGGCTTCACGTCATTATTTTCCGAACTAAGAATTAACGAACATCATATCTCCGGTCTTCGTCCTACACGTGCCTACCCCACTTATCTTAAAATTCAACGTTTGTCTAATGACTGCATCTCTTTCTCATTAAAGACATAAAATGCGATAGAGCAACATCGCTTCATCTGTATGGCTGAACAGAAACGTGACGCCCAAATTTTCTCCCACTACTGTTGATTTGATTCGTACGAATTTGAATGATGACGTGAAGCCTACCACAAGAAAAATAAACTGTACGTTAGTACAGTCCAGGCCCCGGTAACTTGCATACCCCTTCCACTAGTTTTATGACTGCTCAAGAGGTTACAGTTCGCCCTGTCGCCGCTAGGCGGTGTCATATCGCATAGGCCACATTTTATTAGCAATTTCACTTAAAATCTTCAATAACTTATAGAATATTGTATATATTATAATAAATTACAGAATATATATATAGAAATTATACTTTACACGTTAATCAGCGATTCTCGCGGGTTTTTGATGGCCTATGTTGGCTGCCATATTGAGTACTCCCTTTACCCCTCAGTACTGGACCAGTTCAGCAGTCACTTTTGCAAGCCAAGTTGGGTTACCTTCAGTGTCTTGTACCGTGGTACAGTCGTACTCTGTCTGTTGTATTTCTGGGTGAACTGTGAAATGCGTTACTGGTTCATGAGAAGATTCTTCTCGACGATGCTTCTGGGAAGGGTTTACCTCTCGGCACGTCAATTTTTATTTTCGCACGAACCTTGACGACCATTTTTATTTTTTATAACATTTTGCGTGGTTCATTTAATTTTTCATTTATATCCAAAAGTGTACCGTTAAGCCGGAATTCTGCTTCAAAATTCTTGCAAAAATAACGAATTTTGCTTATAACTAAAGATTGCTTAGGCCGATTTGGATGAAATTTTGTATGACATGAAACATGGCTATAAGTCATCTTTTGAAATGATATTTGTTATTTTTAGTGCACTGCCAGTGCGTAAAACTTTAGTGCTAGTCCCTTAATTAGGCTGTAACTTTTTAATGGTCAGGCTGAGAACACGGAGCAAGCACACGGATTTGATTTTTTTCTGTCTAAACCGTAAGAGATATTAAAAATTGAACGAAGAAATTAAAGTTTACTTATGAAAGTCTCTTTCTAAAAATTTTTTTTTGAAAGTTCTCAGCCTGACCATTAAAAAGTTACAACCTAATTAAGGGACTAGCACTAAAGTTTTACGCACTAGCAGTGCACTAAAAATAACAAATATCATTTCAAAAGATGACTTATAGCCATGTTTCATGTCGTACAAAATTTCATCTAAATCGGCCTAAGCAATCTTTAGTTATAAGCAAAATTCGTTATTTTTGCAAGAACTTTGAAGCAGAATTCCGGCTTAATGGTACACTTTTGGATATAGGTAAGTTTGGTTAAATCGTCTTATTTTGGGCCTAGGAAGCTGTGGTTAAGTCATGTACACTCATTTTAGAGACACCCTGTACCTATATCCGCCATATTGGTATGCTCTAGTAGCACACCACCTTCCGTCTCATGGCTTCAATCTCTTACCAAAAAAATCAGAGTATGCTACCTCTATAATTTTCTATACTCTATAAGAATAAATATAAGTCAGTAAAGTCAAAATTAGTATCAAAGATGTTCCCTCATCAAAAAAAATTATTTCTGGCTGAATCTGTGCCTCAAAAAAAAAGAAAAATATATTTCCAGGGGAAAAAACATTCAAGGAATCGAATGCTACACTAGTTAGACCGCTAGCGTCGCGCATTCGAAACATACAAACCAATAAAGCCACCCTACCTGTAAGACTCTTTTGCTATGGTCAACAAGTCCTTTGTACATAAACTCAGTATCTTGTAACTCTTTTAATTTTTTAACCAGGGTGTCATTACATAGAATGGCTCTCGAGAGGCCTAAAGCATCAGCTGTCGATGTGCTCATATTTTCTACTAATCTGTGTTTGACTTTCTTTAGAACTATGTCTAAGGTTTTGCCTTGATTTGGGTCGGCATGTAGCTTGTTGTAGTTTATTGTTACTTCGTCCTGAAAATTAATAAAATTATACAAAATACACAGTCAGAATTGAGTTAATAATACAACAAACTATTTATAATAATTTCTGACAGTTCATATTCAATTAGGTAACACTTTAACTACACAAGAATATCCACTAACAACCATGATTAAGATGACTGCTGGTAACCGCACACACGGTAAAATATACAGGATGATTCACAAATTACTAATTTTTAACTGTACAAGTTTTCTCGTCTCATTCTCGTCTCGTGTCGAAATTACTAGACGAGAACCGTCTCGGATTTTCGAGATGAGACGAGAATTCAAAACTACGAGAAATAGTTCTCGTGAAATCTTATTTAAGACATACATGTTGGGAAGATTACGATTTGCGTAAAATGCGTTTGACAAGATTACGGTTATATGCATAACTGCGATTTGACAAAAATACGTTTTGGATAAATTCCGTATTGGATTATTCCAGTTAGGTATAGTTGCGTTTTTGTTAAATTACAGTTTATCTGAAAACGATTTGACAATATAATATTAGTCGAAGTTGCGGTTTGGTCAAATTACGGAATGTGAAATTACAGTTTGGCTAAATTACGGGTTGGCATACGGGCAGATCAAAAAGTTCCGGAACTTTTCGAATTGCGCGCCAACGGATCGTCGGAAAGTGACCCGGTTGGCAGCATTAGTTTTTGTAACTCTTCTTGAACAGGATTTTTTTGTAGAACAGTAGAACCTTTTTTGTTGAGAAGTAACAGTCGTTTTTGTGAAACATGTTTTTCGTGTTTGGCGATTTTTCTTTAATTTCGTCAATTTCAAATATGGTTAATCGACGATTTGATCGTATGAGAACGTTTACTCTGGCAACATGATCATCGTCAGTTGATGACCGTCCTGAACGAGGATTGTGTTCTGACGATGTCCGCCTTTCTTTCAAATTCTTGAACAACTCATGAAATCGTGATCGACTCAGATATTCATCCCCAATAGCCTCTTGCAACACCCAAAAGTTTCTGGAAAAGTTGTATCCAACTTCACACAAACGCGTCACTCTTCTTTTTGATTCATTTGACCCACATTTGACCAAAGATCACAAAATCGCCAAACACGAAAAACATGTTTCACAAAAACGACTGTTACTTCTCAACAAAGAAGGTTCTACTATTCTACAAAAAAAAATCATGTTCAAGAAGCAAGGGCGGATCTAGAAAATCTCCAAGAAGGCGGCGAATTCTTATCAAAAGTAATATTTCGATGCTGTTCTTTGAAAAAGAAAGGAAAAATAGCGCCGCCGGCGAAAAATTTTTAGGGTTCAAGGTCAACGACTGTTTCATTAAAAGTCAAGTTTATCTATAAAGCGGAAATTACATATATTTTACCCTTTTCTCGAGTAAAAATTAAAATAAATTACAAATTTAAAAAATAAATGAAATGAAAATTGGGAAATTTCTTTATCTTAAATTTGTCAACGATTTCTTAAACTTTTAAAGATCAAATTCTCTCAAAGGGGGGTGATCGCCTTCCCTTTGGATCCGCCACTGCTATATTTACAAAATAATATATTTTTCAATTGTTATTTTATTAAAATTATATTTAGTGTACGTATAATTAAATAATAAAATTAAAATTTACCAACCGCCAAAGGGGGGGGGGCGATCGCCCCCATCGCCCCCTCCTGGATCCGCCAATGTCAAGAAGAGTTACAAAAACTAATGCTGCCAACCGGGTCACTTTCCGACGATCCGTTGGCGCGCAATTCGAAAAGTTCCGGAACTTTTTGATCAGCCCTCTATTTACGGTTTGACAAAATTCCAGTTGAACAAATTACAGTGTGACTAAAATACAGTTTGGCTTAATTATTTTTGGTCAAACTACTCTTTGACAAAACTATATTTGACTAAATAAGCGGAGGCCGTTTCTCACCTTAGCAGCTTGAATCATCTTGGCGACTTCGACTTTGGTCTTTCCTTTGACGCTTTGTGTGTTAATAGCTACAAGTTCATCCCCTGCTTGCAAGGTTCCATCTTTGCAAGCTGCTGTGTTGTCAAACACTTGCACTATGTACAGACAGGGGCACAGGGGCGCTCCGCCCCCTATGCTGATCCCTATTAAGTTGTTGTTGTCCTTTTTTATGGCCACCGAACCAGACGTCACTGTCATACCCCTGGAAACATTGTAAATGAGACACGGAACTAATTTTGGGTGGAACCACTGAGAAATTATTTGAGAGGTAGTCATAGATCACACTTGTGCCAAAAATTTAGTGAAAAAAGGACCTTGCTATATTACAAACTGAGCTCTTGTTAGTACACCTACACTGTTCATATTTTATGTATAGATAGTTAAAAGATGACTCTACAGTGCTAAGAAATTATATTTTTGCTATACTTAAGGGCCTATTGCATGGCAATAATACGCATTGAAAAACGAGTAATTTTTGTGAGGATCTCAATCTAATACTGTTATACGTATGATGTTGAATTTTTGTATGTAGATTAAGGAAGAATACTAAAAGTGCGGAATCTTCAAAATATTTAATTAATGTAATTAGTTTGGCTTTAATAATTATCCGAAATTCGGCGAAAATTGTACAAGTTTAGATATAATTTATGGCAATTCTGTTGATAAAATTATAGTTTTATTGTTTTTCCGCCCTTTCTACATCTATGTTCTATTCATTTTATCTTGAAACTCAATGATAACTTTTATAGTTCATTCATGAGATCCTCACGAAATTTTAGTGTTTAGTTTCTTTTTATCTCTAATTGTTGTCGGAACAATATATAGTTTGAATTTTTCAATTCAACAATGCTTTGTCGTTACTAATGTAAAATTTCAGATTTTTATTTTGAGCAATATAGCCAGAATCGTGAATTCTGATTCTTATTGCACTCAAGAAGTATAGCCCCTTAATGGTATTTTAGTAATAAATTAATAGAAGTAGTCAATTTGGCCGAATTTATACTATTTTTTTCGTCAGATGTGTAATTTTCTTGACAAAAAATATTTTCTTATGCCCGCTTTACACGGTCATAAAAATACATGTAATTTTACAAAATCTTCTTGTTCAATGAGATTTGACCGTGTAAAACGACAGAATTTTACAGAATGACATCGTTCAATACGATGTTGTAAAAATAGTTGGAATAGAGCATGTCCTAATTTATCAAGGTCATTTTCATCATATTTTGGTAATATTTAGGGGTTTTAGAATTCGTAGTTGCAAACTTGTGTGAAACGCGTTTGACGTTTAGTTTAGGATCTAACTTCATCCTTATTATGGTTGAATTTCGAACAACTGACAGTATTACTTAAAAGCCGGTGTAGAATCAACGGCACAGATATCAACGGTAAAAATGTGGAATCAGGAAAATACAAGCAAACTAATTTTCTTGTACGAAGAGCAAAGAAAAAAAACACACAAATGAAGTTGGTTGTTTTTCCTAGAAAGTATTGCCACCACAAATATATTACTTGTCGCTGTCATAGTATCAAATATTCTGAGAATATTTGATCGTGTAAAATGCTAATATAAATTGTAAAATATGACAAGAAATACATGTAAAATTACATGTAAAATTGTATGTAAAAATATGATCGTGTAAAGCGGGCATTAGCACTCTCACGAACAATGCAAGGAATCGACTATATAAAACAAAGTTAATAAATATGCAGCAATAAGACATAGAAGCCAATAAAATAGCGGCGCCTCTTTTTCACAAGCAACACACACAGTATTTTTTACTGTTGCGTGTGTGTCTTCTGTGTGTCCATGTGTGAACAGAGCATTAAAGATATCATCAAATGTTTCAATTTCCAAAAGCAACCAACCACACACGCATGCTAAGAGTGTAGCGTATAACTTATTTTTACCTAATAATTTTTTCCACCCATTCTGGAACACATATAACATTTTGCCGGACTCCTATGTTATTAACTGTTAATATATTAAGAGATTTTAGTGGAAAACACACCAAAGGGGTACTGGTTTGTAATAATTTGACCCCGTAGTCAAAATTGTAAATGTCATTCTGAATTTGACACATGTTAAATCAACTGTTTTCGATCAAATCGAGTGGGTTATGATACTGACAATCCAGGTTTCGAAACCAGTCATGTATATTTTTAACTGCACATAAAATCTCATGTGGTAGACTCTTCACTAACAACCAGTGAATTGACGGCTGGTAATCAGTAAAATTTTAGACGCACAATTTTTTTGAGAGGCTGTCACACCCAAATTGGGTTGAAAATGGCTGCATGTCATAAGCGCACAGTGTGGTTACCCATCCAAATTTTAATTTTACTTTAAAACCGTTTATATTTATTAAAATATTGTAGAATAATTTCAATTTGTAATGATCATACAATATATAAAAAAGCATCTTTAGTATTGATCTATGAAAGCCGCCCTTAAATTTTAAAAGATATTTTTGCATTATGTCATGTAATTAGTTGACATTTTATAAACTGTTCTAAATAGTTATTTGTGTATCAAGGCTGTAAAAGTGATCTTTTTTGGCCGAATCTGAAGTTTGCAGCCGAGCCGTAGGCCGAGGCCAGCAATTCAGGTGAGGCTAAAAACACTTTTAAGCCGAGGTGCACACAACATTTTTTAGGTGACTATCAAAAAATATATAATTTTATGTCAAAAAAGTTTCTTAGTATCATAAATAATTTTATTTATATAATTTGGGTTAACTAAGTTGTTAGGTAATTACTTCTAAATATATTTACCAATTAAAATTAAATAAATTTGTTATTTAGCGGTCGTGAAGTAAATGCGGCCGTAAAGTAGTCATTTTGACAGATGTGAAAAAATGTGACACTTTACGGCTGTCAAAGGATACATAAAACAACTATTAATAGCCACCTAAAAAATTTTTTTTAACAGTTTTCAAGAACTGTGCAAAAAAATTGTTTGCATAGTCTAAAAGAAATGTAGTAGTATCATATTATTTTTGAAGTAACGAAGTGCACATTTTATTGCTTACATTTTCTTTAAAAATGTATTAAACCGCAAATTGACGCAATTTTTGACACAGATAATTATTCAATATTTTTGATTTTGTCATAGGAAAAACAACGAAATAACTTGACATATTGCAAAAAATAGTGCATGAAACTTGTTCGTAAAGTGTCCTTTTACACTTATTACTCTTAGAACACTCGTTGTGCTTGTGCAAAAAAAGACTAACTTTAAGAACTACTATTTGAAGTGGTTCCAACCCTTATTTTAAAATGTAGTGCACGTTAGGGTGTTAATAAAAGTATCAAAATGTTATTATTTATTAATTTTGATACCTTTATTTTAAGGGATTTAAAAAATAATAGGTACATAGTGCATATTAAGCAAAAATATATTATACAATCATGCTTAAATAAATAAAATATAATATAGTACAATTTGAAACTGAAATAAATAATATTTATTAGTTTATAACGTATATTAACCAAAGAGATTTAGAATATTTTAACTTTAGCACAAAATGTTCGTTTCTGAAAATAAACAAAAATATTAGAAACATTTTTCTAAAAATAATAACAACAATTAATCAATCATCATTTTATTAACCATCATACAAATTTATCTAAATCTACGTAATCTTACATCACATTTTCTGTAGCCAATATCGTTCTATATCTATAATCTACATTATCTATATTTCTCTAGCTCTATATCTACATACAGTACTTGTGTATTTATATTAAACGAGGCTCCCACTCTGATAGGAATATTTTTTGCAAAAAAAAGCTCGCAATTTAAGAAAAATACGTTTCAGACTGTAACAGAAATAAAAATATAAATAAGAATTTGAATAATATGAGTCTGTGCTTGAAATTATAATGAAGTTTTATTTTGAGGCCTTAAGTGGGTGTAATAAGTAGTGAATTTGTGCGGGCAGGATTCACCAAACAGAGTAATAATTATTTGCAAAACTTTCATTTCTGTTTATTAAAAAATCAAGCAAATTGCATTTATCAATTACTTGATTATAATTTAAAAGTTAGGTATCTACGTCCTAATAAGTGTTAATTCTGCTCTGTTTTGTGAATCTAGGTGTGTGTGTGTGAGTGTGTGAAATCTACTGCTAATTTTTCTAAAGTGTTTTATGTACATTTGATACATTTTTATACATATTCATTTTGTTTTGTTCATTTTAAGGCACTACACTTTACTACAAAACTACTCGTACTTAGTTTATGCTATGTTATGAAGTACAACAGGTATATTTCTTATGGAACCGGTCACATATATGTCGCAGGCTATAGCATATAGATATAAAATCAGTCGTTTTGTAAATCGCGTTTCTTTTTTAAATGACTCGGCATATGATGTCATATCATTTTATTACACAATATGCCGAGGCTTTTGCTAGAAACTCTAAACTGAACTAAATAAACATCCGAATACCCTACTTGAATCCGACAGACTCGGTTTCGGTAGACACTCTGATTGTACTGAATTAATTTCAAAAAAATAATAATACCCTTCTTGAGACTTGAATACTCGGTTTTTGTACAAACTCTGACTCTAATTGAACTGAACCCAATACCTTTCGTAAGTCCCACATACTCGGTTGTGGTTGACTGAACTGAGCTAAATAAAGAACTTAATACCCTTCTTAAGATGTTCGTCTACCCTAAAATTTTCCAGCGTTACAGAGGTGTACGCCTCCCACGTTTACTTTAGTTATAATTGAAATTTATGATGCTTTTACATATGAGTGTATTAACAAAGGATGTCTTAATGCCTCTAGTTTTTTTTTATCTTTGGCCGAAGAATTTGAAGTAAAAAAATATTTAGAAATGATGGTTTTGTCATTATTTGATACGATTTAATATGACTTTTTCCGGGCATTATAAATGGACAGAAAAATTTAAAAAACAGACCTGCAGCTAACTTTCCTTTTTCGAATAATTTTTGTTTTACTTAATTTCTTTAAAAAATACAGAAGTTATTATGGGAATACTGGAGCCATGTTTACAGTATTTTTCAACTTCAAAATGACATTGCATAGCTAGGATGCGGCAAAGTACGAGTTTCGGGCTGGTTCGGGCAGCCGTAGTAGTGGGGAAAAGAGTGAATTGGAAAAAAGTAATATCGAGAGTATTTTAGGAATTAGAATAATAGGTAGACGAGCCTCTTAAGTGAAATAAAACAATGTGGCTTTGTGTTTTATAATATGCGTACCTGATTTTTATAAAAGTCTAATTTTATAATCTACCTACGACATATACTTGATTATGTTTTAATAAGTGTGGTGCCTTAATGACTACACGATGTTCTAATCTAACAAATAATTGAACTTGTAGTTGAAGTTCTAGCATATTTATCTAGTCAAGTGCTGTGTCTTACTAAGCTAAGCTACCTTTAGCTTGCGTGCACGTGCCCTGCAACATATTATGCCCATTTAGCATCCTGCTAAACGATTACTAACACCATTAGTGTGTGTCTTCGAATATGGAAACAGTACTTTTGCATTAGAGGTAATTAACCATAAATCAAATATTCTGGAGGGTGCATGTCACTGCGTCAAATTTCCGTAATGTCAAATACCCGCTGTGTCCAATTGCCGCAATGTCAAATTGCCACTTTGCCAAAACGCATCCCCACCGCACTTACATACTTGTAATAACGCATATCGAGAGAATACTGCAAATTTATTTCGACACAGAGGCAATTTGACCCAGTGGAAATCCAACACAACAGCAATATTTAGACATACTGGCAATCGGGCATAGGTTTTGGTATTTACTACACTAACAAAGCTAACAAAACCGTACTAGAGCCCCACAAACTCAGTTTTGGTATTTACTACACTAACAAAGCTAACAAAACCGTACTAGAGCCCCACAAACTCGGTTTTGGTACGTCAAATCTACTGTTGTGCCTGATTTCCACTGGGTCAAATTGCCTCTGTGTCGAAATAAATTTGCAGTAGTCTCTCGACATACGTTATTACAAGTATGTAAGTGGTGGGGATGCGTTATGGCACAGTGGCAATTTGACATTGCGGCAATTGGACACAGCAGGTATTTGACATTACGGCAATTTGACGCAGTGGCGTGTTCCCATTCTGGATACGAAAATATTAGGAAAGTATTATTTAATTCAAAAGTACTGTTTAATATTGAAACCGATAGTTTGAACAATAATTTAAGAAGTATTTGACTAGCTTAATTACTGTATTAAAATATTGTACAAAAATATGATATGTCCATTTAAAAAAATTGTAATGGGTTACTTGTACGATACTAAAATGAGATTTTTGTCAAAATACAAATTTTATTTTAAATAAATTATATATTTTTTTAGTAAATTGAGAAAGAAAATTTGCTGTGACGTCACTATTTTGTATAGGAGATATAGCAGCATACTACGTTATTAACATATTATACAATTTTGGGCTTGTTGATAAAAATTTTGTGAAAATAAAAATACGAGTTTTTATCTCTTCTTCAAAAATATTTAATGAAAAAAAATCGTAGAAGTAACCCATTGTTATAATATTATTTAGCTATCTTTAATTTATCAAATGACATTTTATTTTCTGATAAAAATGTATTTGTCATTTGCATGGCTGGTAACCGCACACACGGTAAAATAATGACTCACGAAATGTGTAATTTTAAATTGAAAATTATAGATACTATGTTTTGTATAATATTAATGAAATATTTTTTAAAATGGAAAATATTATATTTATTTAAAAAAAAAAAAACTAGTCAATTCTTTGCTAGTTCATACTACCGGTCTAAACTGTAAATATTATTAAAAGTGTTTACTATATTGTGTATTATTCTAATCTAACATAAAATCATACTTACATTGTGTTTTCAGAATGAAACACTTTTGGCTCAAACAATAATACATTGGAATCTTCATCTTCATCGTTTTTAGTACTGTCACTATCATCATTTTCTTTCCTATTTAAAATTCATAAAAACGACGCCCGTTAGTATAAACCATTAAGAGTGATTACGAAACATTAATTATTCACAAAGAGCAAAATATTTTTATAAATGAAACATTCTTGTTTCAATCATCACAACAATCTTAATCAATTTATACTAAGGACCCTTTTCCGGTACAAATCTTACTACTTATAAATCATAATCTATTTTCTACACATCATTGATTCTTTCAGGATTCTTTCACGCTTCTAACTGTTTTGAATGAATTAATTAATTCCAAGACTCATTGAAGATTCAATTTAGCAGCGCCACTTTTGACATTTGACTATTTTACTCAGGATTCAGAAGCATGAAAGAATCTTCAAAGAATCCAGGTGTGAATAAGATTTATTTGGATTCTTTCATTCTTCAGAATCGTATCAATGAATTATAAATTATTCTTTTACAATACTCATTAAGATTCAAATCAGCGGCGCCGCTTTTGACAGGCAATTCATCAAGACTATTTTACGGCGTCCGCTTATTTAGTCAAATATTGTTTCGTCAAAGCGTAGTTTGACCAAAAATAATGAAGCCAAACTGTATTTTGTCAAACCGTAAATATGCCATCCAGTATTTAGCCAAACTGTATTCTAGACAAACTGTAATTTCACATTCCGTAATTTGACCAAACCGCAACTTCGACTAATATTATATTGTCAAATCGTTTTCAGGTAAACCGTAGTTTAGCCAAAACGCAACTATACCTAACTGGAATAATTTAACACGGAATTTATCCAAAACGTATTTTTGTCAAATCGCAGTTATGTCTTGCCAAACGCATTTTACGCAAATCGTAATCTTCCCAACTGTATTTAAGAGCCTATTGCGTGGCAATAATACGCATTGAAAAACGAGTAATTTTGTGAGGATCTCAATCTAATACTGTTATACGTATAATGTTGAATTTTTGTATGTAGATTAAGGAAGAATACTAAAAGTGCGGAATCTTCAAAATCTTTAATGTAATTAGTTTGGCTTGAATAATTATGCGAAATTCGGCGAAAATTGTACAAGTTTAGATATAATTATGGCAAATTATAGTTTTATTGTTTTTCCGCCCTTCCTAAATCTATGTTCTACTCATTTTGTCTTTAAACTCAATGATAACTTTTATAGTTTTTTCATGAGATCCTCACGAAATTCTAGTGTTTAATTTTTTTTTATCTCTAATTGTTGTCGGAACAATATATAGTTTGAATTTTTCAATTCAACACTGCTTTGTCGTTACTAATGTAAAATTTCAGATTTATATTTTGAGCAATATAGCCAGAATCGTAAATTCTGATTCTTATCGCACTCAAGAAGTATAGCCCCTTAAGACATACAAGTTACGATTACGATTTGAGTAAAGTAAAAGTACGTTTTGGATAAATTCCGTATTGGATGATTCCAGTTAGGTATAGTTGCGTTTTGGCTAAACTACGGTTTACCTGAAAATGATTTGACAATAAAATATTAGTCGAAGGCGGTTTGGTCAAATTACGGAATGTGAAATTACAGTTTGTCTAGAATACAGTTTGGCTAAATTACGGGTTGGCATATGTACGGTTTGACAAATTACATTTTGACTAAAATACAGTTTGGCTTAATTATTTTTGGTCAAACTACACTTTGACAAATCTATATTTGGCCAAATTGTGTGCTCCCTTCGAAAGCTTGAAAGAATCTTCAAAGAATCCATGTGTGAATAAAGCTTCATTTGGATTCTTTCATGCTATCAATGAATAATAAATTATTCTATACTCATTTAGATTCAATTTAGCGGCGCCGCCATTTGGCAGGCAATTCCCACCTGGACAATTTTTATAAATTACTGAAGCATGAAAGAATCCTTAAAGAATCATTGTGTGAATAGGCTTCAAGCGAAAAATCAAGCAAAATAAGTAAAACATAATTACAATTTGTCTTCAAATCCAAGATGGTAAATATGGTAGCTTTCAAAAACGGAGTACTGGCGGTGCATGTAATTTTCGTAAGGATAATATGCCATGTTAACAAACTAAGCTAGGATAACTTTCAGGATAACTACAGGAGGCTGAAAAGTGCAAGAAAATAAAATTGTTTCATATTAAACGTAAATAATTTATCGAATAATTTTTATCTAGAATTGTTTAGGTATTGTATTGTTTGACTCTGATAACGTATCGGTAGCAGCATGGGTTTGACGTTAGTAAATCGATTTTTAGCAGTGACATGCCGATGTGCCTTTGTTTTGCATTTTATTAAATTTCTGACGCGGTTGCTCAGAAAACTCATAAAACTATTTTTATGAAATGGACTTTTTAACGAATAGTCCAAGAGCTAGCGGTCAATTAGTGTGGAATCTATTATACACCTACACCGTGTACAAAAAGTTCCGGGACAGTTAAATATCTCGAGAAATACGCATCTGATCGAAGAATAGAAAAACACGTATTCAATATTTTTTTAAAATCTATCTAATGACACCTAACACGACCCCCACCCCACACCCTTCGATTCGGGCTGGGGAGTAACTTTTAAATCTTAAACGGCAATCCCCATTTTTTATTGCAGATTCGTATTCTACAGAAAAAAATAAGTAACTTTTATCTCAAACTTTCTTTAAAATTTTTTAATTCGTTTTATAAATAAGAAATTTGACCGCTAGCTTAGTCTAGAATTATTGATTAATTTACAGAAATATTGATTTATATTTATTAATAAATTACACAAATTGTAAGAAGTACACACCTAGTATCCACAAGAAAGGATTTTATGTATTATTATAATTATTTATAAAAAAATTTGAAATATTAGAATAAACAAATTTTATCGGTTTCTATCGTTAATTAAATTACAAATATATAAATTGAAGTTCTTTATGGCATTTACTTCAATATTATTTTAATTATTTAAATAAAAACCTTTTTAAATTCTTTGAGGATTCTTTCATGCTTCTGAATCCTGGAAATAAACAGGTTTGACGCTATTAATGAGTTAGGTACAAATCCTTTTTTTCAAGACTAATTGAAGAAAGATTCATTTCAGTGGCACCGCTATTTGACAGGCAATTCATACCATGATTCTTTTTCTCAGAATTGAGAGCATGAAAGAATCCTCGAAGAATCCATGTGTGAACAGAGGTTTACTGGCAAATATTCAATTTTAATTTGCTAGAAGCAGGCCTAAATGTACCTATATCTTTATGTTAATTTTATTTTCGATTTAACCAAAAATAACACCGATTTTCTGATTTAAAGAAGACGTTTTTAATACTTTACATTTTTAGATTGTAGGTATTTATTTAATTATAAATATTTTTGTGGACACTCGGTATATACATGAAAGCTGAAGAATGTATATATTATCAATTTTATAAACATCTTGTATATGAATTTAAATTAAACTTGGTAGTACATTTATTTTTAAAAATATATTAGATTGTGGACGAATTGTGAATATTTGAATCACTTGTATTTATTTAAGTTTAAATAATACAAATTAATAATTTATTATTATTGAACTATTTGGTAAGTACATTAAGGTCGCGCTTGAAACCGTTTTCAGACAGTCATTTTTATGCACTTTATCCGCATAAATTTCTGCAAATAGGAACAAGCAATAGGCAATAATATATCATAGAATCATTAGAGTTTCTAGGTTGCCTTATGCTAAATAAGAATACCTAAAAATAAATATAATTTGCAGTAGAAATGAAAGAAGAGGGAGCAAAATTCATCAAATTGCAATGAATTTTATGTAAAATGTGCTATTATTACAGACATAATATCTAGTATAAGGCAATTAGGAATGTATACATTTTCATTGTAGGTTACATCGTTTATCCGAAATTTATGTAGAAAGCTCGTGCAAAATGAGCCATGTCAAAGTTTTAAAGTGTCACTGAAATGGCACATTTTTTATAAAATTATATTATGACCTATAATAAGATTTTGACTATTATAACATTATAAGGTTACAAACATTACCATTACAGACTTCGTGGTACGGTTTTTTTACTTTGAAGCGCGCCGTTAATAAGTACTAAAATCACGGAAAATATTTAAATATTTTTATGTGAACATAGTTTATAATTATTGTAGTAGGTACTATTTTTGGCACATTTTATTAATAAATCCTGAATTTATTTTTAATGTTTAACTACGCACAAATTTTTATACCCTTATATTATTTATCAAAGTGTATTACAATTTTAACTATCTATTATAGTAGTCACAATATTTTAAACAAATTATTTCAATATTCTAATAAAGTTAAATTTAAAAAATTATTAAATAACAATGCACAAATAAATAAAATAATGTCTAAATACACTAAAAACACTAAAAATACTACGTGTCATCTGCCACAAAATCCCAGACTTCAAAATCAATACTATACATACATTTTGTCTTCCTCAAAGAAGTAATCTTCTTCCAAGTCCATTTCAATTCTTGTTCACTTCACTGTATCCAAGAGATGTTCGTGTATATTCGCCGGAATATTAGTGTAATTTTTCCACAATTTATTTGTGAATTTGTCGGCGTTTATCAGGAACTGCGCGACCGCAAACTTATCGCAGGAATAGCGTGGGGTGAATTTTAAAGCAGCAGGTAAGTGGACTTGTAGAGGCATCTATCGGACAAAGGAGAAAGCTGAGAAGGCCGGTAAAGCAGGGAGCAATGTTTGGTGGGAGCCTGAGGAGGCAGGGGCGCCGGGGAAATTTTTTTCAGGAGAGGCACATAATTTTTTTGTTATTTTATTTATTAACAATGACTTTGACATTTTCTAGTAAATGGTTATACAGACTTAAAAGTGGCAACATTAGATTTTATAGGTAATTTTCTATCAAATTACATTTTAAAATACTTTATGAAACCTTTGGTCTGGCCAGAATAAATTAATTAATAAAATAGAGCATCTTTGAAGAAAAATTTTTGACTTTAACTAGATTTTTCTCGAAAATGATTTAAAAGTATTAATGTTAATGTTAATTTTGATAGATTTATTACATTTTTATCGAAATGAAAATGTAACTCTTTTGAAACGTGCATTAAAATGCGCCATGTGTGAAGTAGACAACATTGAAACCAAACATTGAAACCAAACCGTGAGTAGATTTGTTTGGACCTGTGTTGAAATCAGGTAAGATCTACGTATTCAGGGGCTCAGGTATAGAAATTATTTCTTAAGTCACATTTTGATGATTAAAGATAATGACTCAGAACCTCAGAAGTGCGACAACATTCTATTCACTGGATAAGTTTACATCAGGTAACATTTTTTTAAAAATTAAACATCTAATTCAGCCAGGATAAATAAGAGCATATTTAAATGGACAATTCTTTAAATTTTAGCACCTCCGCCATTTTTAAACAAAATGGCATCAAGTTATTTTTGGTCAAGTACGGTTTTGGTAATAAAAATGATTGTGTATGAGTTAAGTATACAAAAAATACAACACCTTTTTAAGTTACATAAATTTAATAAATAATATTCGAAAAATAACAACAACAAATAAATAACAAATAAGATTCGAGTATTCTACATATTTTGTCTAGGTTTTAAATTAAAAAAGGATAGATTTATTTTGCTATTTTGTATTAAAAATATTTTATTTTTTGGTTCATTATTGTATTTGATTAGATCTTCATTATTATTTTCTGATGCATCGGCCCAAATATATCTAAAATGCAATATTGTCTTTAGTTATCAAATACAGGATGTTTCATAACTTCGAGTACATACGTTAATGGTATAATGTTGTTTGATATGCTGATTACGAATCAATCGCAAAATTAATTTTCATGTTTCCCAGTCAAAAAATTTTCATTGCCACTGCCACTGGGCGAAGTGATTATTGTTTCATTAAAAATAATTAAATTTTGTATGTAAATTTTACTAGTATTATGTAATTTAAGATGTTTGATTACCTATTTCTCTTGTTTGTGTTTAATAGGAAAACGAATCCAGTGCAGTACTACAAAAAATGCTGCAGGTAAACTACCCTTAATTTTTCGAATTTAAACAAAAATTATTTTTAATTCGTAATCAGAATATCAAACAATATATACCTTTCACGTATGTACTCGACGTTATGATACACCTGTATAAAAAATTGTATTATGTATTACCTTCGGTAGAAATGTTTAACTCCATCAAATAAACTTAGTACGGCCCATGTCAGCTCAAACAACACAATACCAGCAACACTGATAATGGATTCGTAATTTGACATCTTCATTTCATTTGTTTGTACTAATTCAATTTTATAATCAATTGAAAACCTCTTGAAATTGACACTAGTAAATGTTGACACAAAGAAACAAAAATTTACACTGTCACTTTGTTATTTTCTTGTTGTTTACAAAACCACAGATGCCTACACGATTCTTGGATGCTAATTAAAATTTATGTCACTTTATATTACGATGTTTATATCGAATGAATGAATTCTTTAGCGATCATACGTTTATATTAAATGATTTGTAATTTCTTAGTAAATTCGTGCTCATAATATTTATGGAGTGAGTCAAACTGGCGATAAACTGATTAAGATTAAAATGGCTAAAATGCCACAGTTTTGATAAGACTGCTGTTTTGATATTTAGTTTGGTGCAATAAATATTTTATAAGATTGTTTTAGATAAAATGCAAATATAAAATACTTAAAAATCAACAGTAGTTTTAGCAGGGACTCGAACCGAACCGGAACAAAAGGAAAACTCGAACCGGTAAATATATGTTGGAAACCCCATAACCGGAGCCGAACCGATGGCTGAAAACCGGTTCGGAACGATTTAAAAATAATCTGATGTGGCCAGCACAAGACCTCCCGCCAAACTTATTGTAAGTACACTTTTTACTTATACAAATATATTAATATACTAATATAATATTACTACTCACAAATATATTTTAGTCATTTTATTTAAACTGCAGAAGAAGATATAAACAATATTTTAGTATTGTCACTGTCATGTCATTTTACGTAATAACAAATATTAAACGATCACGGACTACAAGATACTGAAATACCTACTAAATTATAATTATATACTTTAATTATTATTCTTAAATGATACCAGATTCAGAAAAAATTATAAAATACTAATTGTAGGTAATAATCCCATAATATTTCATTTAAAATAAAAGCATTTGTCTTAAATTAATTATTATATTATAGTTCTGGTTTATAGATTGAAACCAAAATTATATTGGGTTAATAAGAGATATATTATTAAGGGCTTTTTCATATCAGAAACAATATTTTCAAAATTATTGAGCATCTAGTTAAGAAGAAATGGACAAGGAAGCAATTTTGGGCAATAATTTTGTGTTTACGGTCCTGTATTTTTCGATGGGCTGAATCTAGCTAGGTACTTTATAAGGGCAGCATTCGATTCCATGGACATTTTTGTATCTTGAACCATATTTTTAATTTGTTTCAGGTCCTAGTTTAACTAGAAATAATTTTTTTCAACAAGTGTGCAATCTTGAAACCAAATTTATATATACGGTCTTGTAACTGTTACAGGGCTGAATCTAGCGACATAACTAAAACAGCATTCGATTTCTTGGACATTTTTATACCTACTACAATATTTTCAAAATTTGGAATGCCTTAATTTAGCTAGAAATAATTTTTTTCCACAAGTGGACAATCTTGAAACCAAATTTAAATGTACGGCCCTGTAACTGTTACAGGGCTGAATCTAGCGACATAACTAAAACCGCATTCGATTTCTTGGACATTTTTATACCTACATTAATATTTTGAAATTTTTTAAGACCCTAATTTAGCCAGAAATAATTTTTTTCTAACAGGAGAGCTAGCGTTTATTAAGATGCAAAAAATTAACAACAATTGTATTTTGATTCAATTATTATTTAAATGAGTGCTGTACTTGAATTAATGTGTAAAATCGAGTAAAACTATTGCCAGGGCTGTATCTGTAATTTTTACAAAGATTATTGTAATTAATTTTGAAAGAAACATGCATAAAAATACTGAAATAAATTTTGACAGTATA
Source organism: Agonum fuliginosum (assembly GCA_947534325.1). Taxonomy (NCBI): domain Eukaryota; kingdom Metazoa; phylum Arthropoda; class Insecta; order Coleoptera; family Carabidae; genus Agonum; species Agonum fuliginosum. Next base: position 20,073,185 of record OX384036.1, read on the forward strand.
AAAAGTTGTAGCCTTATATAAATACTTAAAGTTTTAGTTAAAAGGGTAGTTATTAAGGGTCGTACTGGAAAAAATTCATGCAAATACTACTTCTAATAATATTCAACAACAATTTATATTCAATATTATCAGCCAATCTGAATCATACCATCATACGACTGATTGAAACCTAAGTATTATTCCTGCTATCTTTCTCTATTCTCATTGCCCCCCTCCTAAGTACGCTACTGTAATCGCAATCGCGTTCATTTGTCTAAGCAAGTCAGTGTACCAGCAATCTCCATCAAAACAACAATGTTGCTTAGAAAGTTATTGTTTTTAATTGTTGCTCTATTTGTTAACAATGTGACAAGTGATAAATATTATCCCATTGTCATGTGGCATGGAATGGGTAAGTGTTTCATTGTCGGTTTGATCAGAGGTTATGGAGTAATTGACCCTTGGTGAACTTGACATTGCAGTGGCGCCTCGTGCAAAGGGCAAAATTTTGTACCTTTAAATTTAAGAATAGTTACATGTTTGATCCTTTTCCAAATTTTGTAAGCTGCAAAAAAAGTTGAACAATTTAAAGTGTATACGATGAGTACCCGTGAGTTGACGGCTGGTAACCGCACACACCGATGAATCATAATATGTGACGCTGCCACACTTAAGTTGGGCAAAATGTGTGATAGATATTATGTTACAATAATAAAGCCCGTCTACATTTTTGTGAATTCCTAGAATAATTTCGATTTTACTTTTTTTCTATTCCACTCTTTTCCCCACTACTACGGATGCTTAAAACCAGCCCGAAATTCGTACTTTACTGGATCCTAGCAATGCAATGTCATTTTGAAGTTGAAAATACTGTAAAAGTGTTTTCGTTGCGAGTAAACTGTTAGTTTATTATTGACTTCAAAGTAATGTTTTTATGAACATTTAATAGAGAAAGAATGGATCTGCAGATGTGCCTTTTTCAAATTTTCAAAATTAATTTCTATCAGGAGATATAACCGTGTAAAATGGAAATTTGTATGAATTTTTCTGAATTTGTATAATCATGTACAATTTTTTTTATTAAAGTTATAAAAAGGCACAACTGTTAATTGATCATTTAAGTATATAATCCTTGTTGAAACCATTCTTGTGCTGGCCACAAAACACTCGCTACGTTAGTACGTTATGTGCTGGATTTTAGGCGGTAGACGGGCCTCTTAAAATAATTAAATTAAAATTTGGATGTGGCAGTCTCACATATTATGAGTCACCGGTATTTATCCTCTTAAAAATTGTTTTGAATTTCTTAAACAATTTTTAAAACTTAAGAGGCCATAGTGAATTAAATAATTTTGATTTTAATTTTGTAGTGATAATGAACCTTATTTGGAACTATTTTTTTTTCGTTATCAATTTGCGATAAATTCCAATAAATATTTTTGTACTTAAAATTATAAACAACAATGAAGTACTTCTTCAAAATTTAAACAATTCTTGTTTCCAGTTTTAAAGTGTATTGTTTTCTAACAAAGATAACAAGAACAAAGATAAAATTGTTTTTATTATCCAAGTAATTAATTTACATATTATTAACGAATCAACTACTTAAGTAATTGTGATTAGTAACTCTTATAAATAGATAAATTGAAGCAATGAGTAGTATTATTCATAATTATTATCTTAATTTTCGGTATCAGTTTCATAAATAATTATTTGTAAATATGTTTAATAAAATTATAAGAATTTGTTGTTATTTGTAGTTTATTTATCAAACAATTTTCTTGTTATTTAGAAAACAGTGTTACAAATGTTTCGATTTCTTTGATAATTGAACCATAACAATACACAACCATAAAACTGAACGACATACTTTATAACATTCAGAAACAATGTCAAATTTGATTGATATACTTTTACAATTTCTGTCAATTTTATGTCAAATTCTAGTTATTTAATTTGATTTCTACGCACTACTAACATTAAACTAACTATAACCATACGGTCATTTTATCATTAGCATGGCAGTACTTTCACATGACTTAAAATGTTAATAAACATTTTTACTAAATTGTGTGTTTGCACCGTTGTGTAATAAGTAAATTTACTGACTTACTAAATGAATATTAATGTTTATCTGTTACAACTAAGAGTAAGAATACTCGTGAATTGTCTGCTTGTATTTTATAAATAAAGTCTATCAAAATAAAAAATGCCAAACAAATTTTTTTATAAACATTTTTGCTAAGAAATGTCTGAGGTATTGGGCTAAGCCGTCCCTGCTTTTTCAATCAACCAATTAAACTTAAATGCGTTCTTTGAATACCATTCCGTAACCGAGTACTAAATAATTTATTCATATCTGAATAATGTACCAAAATTGTTAGATATTTGTTGTTAATTACGAGTTTCCAAAAGTCTAGAAAGTTAATATGACATAATATATAGTAATTTTGTTTCATAAAGAGTTAATTAATTATATAGTAACCTTGAATTTATGGTAATAAATAGAACAAAACACCAGCGCAATTTATTGCAACCTTATGCATTGTTTTGATACAATAGAATTTTCTATTTTTCTCGCATTAGAAAATTATTATTTTTGGCTAGGGCTATCAAAAATTTTATATTTTGGTTCTGGGTGTAAAAATGACCAAGGAATTGAATTCTGGACCAGTTAGAACTCTAGGTTCAGCCTTTATAAAAATACAGAGCTGTAAACACAACATTAAGTAATCAATCAAAATGGCTTCCTTCGCCGAAAGAAAATAGTATATTAAGGGTATCATCTCCAAGTAGCTCAACACCGCGTTTGTCCTATGTTAATGCATAAAAACGTTCGCTAAAAATACGTAAAAGCAGTCTATCAATTTCTAAAATACTCACGAAGTTTTATAGATAAATTTAAATTTTATAAATTTATTTACAGACGAAGAATGCAACTAGGATTATGCCGTGTTACATTTTTTAATAAATCTCTGAAGAGCCTATTGCATGGCAATAATATGCATTGAAAAACGAGTAATTTTTGTAAGGATCTCAATCTAATACTGTTATACGTATGATGTTGAATTTATGTATGTAGGTTAAGGAAGAATACTAAAAGTGCGGAATCTTCAAAATCTTTAATTAATGTAATTAGTTTGGCTTTAATAATTATGCGAAATTCGGCGAAAATTGTACAAGTTTAGATATAATTTATGGCAATTCTGTTGATAAAATTATAGTTTTATTGTTTTTCCGCCCTTTTTACATCTATGTTCTACTCATTTTGTCTTTAAACTCAATGATAACTTTTATAGTTTATTCATGAGATCCTCACGAAATTCTAGTGTTTAATTTATTTTTATCTCTAATTGTTGTCGGATCAATATATAGTTTGAATTTTTCAATTCAACAATGCTTTGCCGTTACTAATGTAAAAGTTCAGATTTTTATTTTGAGCAATATAGCCAGAATCGTGAATTCTGATTCTTATTGCACTCAAGAAGTATAGCCCCTTAATAATAATATAAAGCGTGTAAGAAATTGCTGAAAACACACTTTTTCATTAATTTTTTATATGGATTCCAAAGATTTTTTCAGAATTCTAACTCGGCATAATCCTAGATTAATTCTTTCACAAACATCTAGTACCTGTTTTTCCTTCAAATTTTTAATATGCAATGAGTAAAGCAGAAACTGCTATACCTCTAAACACGCAATATTTTGTTACGGAGACGAGACCCTTAAGTATCAAGAGCGGTAAGTGCAGTTTACCGTTTGGAGACCGAGACGTAGTACAAAATTCACTTAACGCCTGCGATGCTTAATATTTTTGCACGATCGATACAATATAAATAAATTCAAAAATAATGTTAAATATTTGGTTGTATTGGTTTTCATGCTGTTGCCTTGGTTTCTGTTGTTTTTTAGTACTTACCGCCTTCCTTATAACCTTCCAAATTACTTACCGCATTTTAATTTGTAAACTATCTTGGAAACAGAGTCAGTAAACGCTAAAAAAATCACCAATAGTGCATAAAAATTATAATTTCTTAAAACATAATATCTATTCTAAAAAATTTTAAAGTTGATATTCAAGGAATCGAATGCTGATCTAGTATAGTAAAATATACGGAGTGATCAAAACAAACTGATAGTCACGTGACCCGCAATTTTCCTAAATGATATTAAAACTAGACTTCTAGGAAGAAAAGTTTGATTTCCAAGTTCATGGGTGTGCGACTTAGGATAATAAAGATTTTTTATTTTAGTAATTCTATTAAATTCAACAATATTTTCTAAATGAATAATTAAATACCTAAGTTATAATAGCCACCGTTTCGGGTAGTAAACTTAATCTAAACACACTTACAAACCAAATAACATTTTGATATAAAAATACACGTCAATGGATTGAAAGCTAATGCTAATACTTATTTCCGTGGAGTAAAAATTGAGAACTACCCAGGTCACTTGACTATCAGTTAGTTTTGATCCGCCTGTACAATCCAGTGCCGTACTGTACCACAGGAAAAAAATTCCACAACTTAAGGGGCTTTTATCACAGTAAAAAAGTATTTAACAAATTACTCCCAACCTATTAATCCTATAAATCCAAAAAAAATACCATATAAAGATAAAGGCAGTAAAAATCTAGCTACGTTGTCGAATTTTTTAAATTGTTATTATTATTATTTATAAACAATTAAATAACAATAATTCTGAGAAAAACTCTTCGTAAGTTTGATTGCATTGTAAATTTAAATGTTTATATCACATTATTATATAAAATTTTCAAATAGTAGTCGAGTAATTTGTTAAATAAATTTAAAACTTGTATGCGCGCTAGCCAATCAAATTGAGTATTTTCTAAACAAAAATCTGACGTGGGCACCACATGACTTCCTTGTACGCCTTGTGTGTTCATACTTTTCTTAATAACTAAAATGTAGAATAATATAAAAAATTCTTTTAACTTATTATACTAGTATACTCACAAATATATTTTAGTCATTTTATTTAAACTGCAGAAGAAGATATAAAGCATATTTTACTATTGTCACTGTCATGTCATAATCATATATAATACCACTAGTGTTCCAAGTTATGTCGACAATTTTTGTTGCTGTATCACGAATGGTTATTACGCTTGATTGAAAATTGCACGAGTGCGTAGCACGAGTGCTATTTTCTTAAGCGTAATAATCATGAGTGATGCAGCCCCAAAAATTGTCTACATAACTTGGAACACGAATGGTATTCGGAGGACAATTCACCGAATAAAAATGTATTCTTTCTTTATGAAAATGATTTATAAATAGCTTCACTTCCATTACAACAGTTATAACAATAGGATTTTGATTAATTAAGATATATTCAATTGTTTAAAATTGTCGATTGAATCACTAGTGAAAATTGTCGAAAAATTATGTCGCTGCAAGCACTAGTGATAAATTGTCGAAAAAATTCGTTTCAATTGGTGGAAAATTTATAAATCCTCAAAATTGATTGGTCCATTTTTGACAGATGACACATGAGTTGAATTGTCATTTAAATTTTACGTAGTAACAAATGTTAAACGATCATGGAGTACAAGATACCGAAATAATAAATTATAAGTATATATTTTAATTATTCTTAAATGATAGAAGATACAGAAAAATTTATAAAATACCGATTGTAGATAATAATCACATAATCTTTCATTTAAAATAAAAAAATTTGTGTTAAATTTAATATTTATCGAAATATTTTTAAAAAGTACTACTTCCGGTTTATAGATTGAAACCAAAAATAGGAGGTGCACAACTAGATGCTATAACAGTCCTAAATACAAAATTTCAACTTTCTACGTCTAACCGTATTTGAGTTATGCGACACACATACGTCCGTACGTACGCACGTACGTACGCACGTACGCACGTACGCACGTACGCACGTACGTACAGACGTCACGACGAAACTAGTCATAATGGATTCAGAAAAGGTCAAAATGGATATTTCCATCAAAATCTGAAAACCGAAATTTTTCGCGATTACAATACTTCCTTATTACTCCGTACAAGGAAGTAAAAATGGAGCGAAACATAGCAATTAGATTAATAGAGACAACATGTGCTCATAAAACATAGGCTGTCAGCGCGGATACCTGAAATAACGAGGATTTGTGATTTAGCAGCGCTGAGCGATAAAACCCCCTTAAGAGGCTTTCCTCACAGTAAAAAAAGTATTTAACAAATTACTGCCAACCTATTAAACCTATAAATCTAAAAAAAAATGCCATATAAAGACAAAGGCAAACTAGCTACAATGTTGAATTTTTAAAATTGTTATTATTTTCATTTATAAACAATTTAAAAAACAATTCTGAGAAAAACTCTTTGTAACTCTGATTGCATTGTAAATAAAAATGCTTGTATCACATTATTATATAAAATTATCAAATAGTAATCTAGTAATTTGTTAAATAAATTGAAAAATTGCTTACGCGCTAGACAATCAAATTGAGTATTTTCTAAACATGAACATAGCAATTTAGATAAATACAGACAACATGTACTCATAGCTCATATGCTGTCAACGCGGGGGAATTTGTGAGCTAGCAGCGCTGAGCTATACAACCCCCATAAACATTAATTGATCTTAGGTGACAGTTGCTGTTTTCCCTTTTCCTTGGGTGCCATTAAAAAGGACCTCGAAGAGTCTCTCCCCGGAGTCTACGTTAGTTCTATTAAATTAGGGGATTCTCTTGTCCAAGACGTTGAAAACGGGTACAGTTTAACCCTTCATCTAACCCTTAACCAATTAATAAACAGTTTTAATTGTTAGATATTTCATGCATCCTGATAAGCAAATTTCACAAGTATGTGAAATGTTGAAAAATGATCCTCAACTGAAAGATGGGTACAACGCTATCGGATTCAGCCAGGGAGGACAATTTTTGTGAGTTCATAAATATTTTTTTCCAATACCTGCACCAAAAACGCCACGTTTCGTCCCTATTAATAATAATTTGCTTTAATTAGCAATAATTAGCTTTAATTTGCAATAATTTGCTTTTTATTAGCACTAATTTGCAATAATTTGCTTTAATTAGCACTAATTTGCTTTAATTAGCAATAATTTGCTTTAATTAGCAATAATTAGCTTTAATTTGCTTTAATGAGCACTAATTTCCTTCAATTAGCAATAATTAGCTTTAATTTGCAATTATTTGATATAATGAGCACTAATTTCCTTCAATTAGCAATAATTAGCTTTAATTTGCAATTATTTGATATAATTAGCACTAATTTGCTTTAATTAGCAATAATTAGCTTTAATTTGCTATAATTTTCTTTAACTAGCACTAATTTGCAAAATTTGCTGTAATTCGCACTAATTTTCATTAATTAGAAAAATTAATTTGCTTTAAGATAAGAAGAATTAATTTTTATTAAATATTTAGGAGGGCAATAGCACAAAAATGTCCCGATCCTCCGATGAAAAATCTGATATCCTTAGGAGGACAACATCAAGGAGTATACGGACTACCAAACTGTGGATCTTTATCTCATCCTACTTGTGATTATATTAGGAAATTATTAAACCATGCTGCTTACCTCTCGTAAGTCCTTAATTCATACATTGTTCATTTACAGGGAAAAAATAAACATAAAAATACAGTAAAATGCATAATATGTTATTGGCATAGTATACTTAAACTTTCATATTTCAAATGCAACACTCTTTATATTTTTATATATTTTAATTCTACATAATAATTCTGAATCCAATGAAGTATCACAAAAGTCTAGATTTCATGCATAATATCTCACAAAAATAAATAAGCTATCAAAGGTTTCAGTATTATTTAATGAAATACAATCAAAAAATAACAAATTTAAAAATTATAGAAAATGTTCAAAGTGGCCACCGTGACCACCATTTTCGTTTACACACATTCTAGACCTTTGAATAATTGTGAAGAATTATTTTCACCTATCGCATGTCCATAATTGCTTTTACAAATGTCAAATTTTGTAACTTTCTTGATGTTCTTTATTTGAACTTTTTCTTGAGATATTTGGAATAAAATCTAGACTAGTAATACATCATTGGATTAAGAACCGTACGTAGAGTTCATATATGTAGAAATATATAGGCTGTTCCATTTGAAATAAGAAAGTTGATGTCATTTTTGGTTTATCCGGAAGTGACATTTTTGTAAATAATATTTATTTTGATGCCTCCTTATGCCTTATTTACTCTTATAAAATTTCACAACGATTGCTTTATTAATAAAAAAGGTATGTCTAGCGTACCATTTTTTTGGGACACCCAGTATGCACGAAGTTGTGAACCACCCTGTATTGGAATTGATTAAAATTATAATTATTGACAAAAATTACGATTAAAAATTATATGTAACAAATTGCCAATGGAATTAAAAAATATATTTTTTCATAAGGGTAGTTTACCATTTTTTTAAAAGTTTTTTATTGAAACTTCATGTTATTTGAAAGCGATTAAGAGTACTGATAAGCCTTAATTGTTCTTAATAAAGCTGTAATTAATTTTTAAAGTTTGTGTGACGTAGATGTATAGCTTTAAATCTTCTCAAACCATGGGGCTAGAATTAAAATGTACTGATGTAAATCAACTGTTTCTAAATGTTACAAAATATAAAATACAATTTGGTAGTTTCTTTATTACTGTAAGTAAGAATACACGTGAAACGCATTATTGTGACGTAGATGTAACGATAACGATACGTAAAATCTCAAATATTTAAAGAACTATTAACTTTTTGAAAACATTTTTCATGGCAATAACTCATTTTTGAGGTCTCCTTTCAATATAATTGACTGAATTGTTAATTTGCTACTATGGTAAAGTACCCTATTTTATTTTTTTCGACGTCATCTCCAGCTGGGTCCAGCACTTCCTAGTGCAGGCCACGTACTGGCACGACCCCCTGCACGAAGCCACCTACGTGAAGGGTTCCACCTTCTTGTCAGACCTTAACAATGAGCGAGAAATAAATCAAACGTATGTAGAAAACCTCCAGAAACTAAAAAACTTCGTGTTGGTTCGTTTTGACAACGACACCATCGTTCAGCCTGTAGACACCGAGTGGTTCGGATTCTACCGGCCTGGCCAGGCCAAGGAGACCGTTCCTGTGCAGGAAATGGAGATCTACAAGCAGGTAGGCTGGGTGGTTCGGATTGCTCACTTGAAACGACGCTATCTTTGTATATAAATTTAAATTTCTTTACCTGAGCCCCTGAACTTCTTAACAAATTATTGATTAAAATACTCCGTATGAGTACTTATATGAAAATATCGCAGCAATTAATTATCAACAAATTATTTAATAACATAATGCCCTGTTCACACGAGGAAAGTTTTTACCAAAAAGTTTCTTGAAAGTAATACAAGTGATAGGAGCTATCATAAATAAAATCTGTCAATATTGTTTACACGGGGAATGTAATTATTTTTATTAAATATATTTAAGATCACTCCACGGTTTCCCCGTATGACCGGTATTGACAGATTATTATATGACAGCTCCTGGAACTTGTTTTACTTTCAAAAAACTTTTTAGTGTGAACACTGAACAGGCATGGAACAGGGCATATGAATCTTAGGAAAATATTGTGTCACTTAAGGCCCATCTCTTGCTATCAAATGCAAAGCAAAAAATCTGACGTGGCCATCACACAACCTTCCGCCATATCTAGACTTTAAACAGAAATGTATACGTACAATCTGGTGCCCATTTAAAATATACAAATAAAAATCTAAAATATTCAAACACAGAAATTAGTATCACCTGAATCAAAAGATTCATTCACACGAAAACTCTTCTGTGTTGAAGCAATCCTCCGTTCAATTACTACATTTAATAGCTTACTTATGACTTATATGGCGCTAGTATGTCAACTTGTCAGCCGTCTCATCTCTCAATATTTTTTATGGAGAAACAAAAATCAACCGAACATGGATTACAAGATTTCAATGTTTTATTTGATAAATTTATTTTTTAAATTTTACTGCAGTTCTTTAATGTTACCAGATAAAGACAATTTTTTTATAACGTAGATTGCAAATAACTTTTCCTCTTATTCTTATTACAAATAAATACTATATTTATCCAAATTTATATAAATTTTTGACACTTAACCTTTTCAATCTTCATAAAATATCACTTCCGGTGAAGATATTTGTACCAAAATCTAATGAGCTCTTCCTATTCGTATACAATTGTAAAATACCAAATATCAAAATTTTTGGGTAATTCCTATTTGAGTTATCCGACAGACGGCATCGGCCCGGACCACACACATACACACACACACACACACGCACACACACACATACATACAGACATCATCGGGAAACTATCAAAAATGAGTTGTAAGGACCCTAATTCGTGCTCATCCACTAAAAACTCACTACCCGATTTTTTGCATGATTCCAATACCTTCCTTTACAGGTAAGCGGAAGGTAAAAAGCATGTTACAATAAATCATTTCGTGACTTTGGTTTTGAAATCGATGACCTCATATTTTACAATAATGTACTTATAGGTTGTGCTTGGCTATAGAATTTAATTTACAAAAAACCTTGCCTTATTTTATTAAATAATTTCTAAAAATTACTAAAAATGCGAGTTTTGCACAAATTATTACAGTCAATGGGTTCACTTTTTTTTTCGTATACCCGTCTTCCGACTTGTATATTATCGATTTCATAGAAATTTTTTATTTTTGTGCATTAATCAACGTATAATATGGATTATTAAATCATAAAAATTAACTGCAAGTTTTGCTAATTGATGTCACAGCAATTAATAATTTGCAATTATTGATTCACTAATGAGTCATGATTCTTCATGTTCAATTTCAATTTGAAATTTTTTATAATACAGCCAGAATCGTTCAAATTGTTAATCTTCTGGATTTACAAGTGTAGCGCTTAAGAGTGTCGTTTACCTAAATGACCAAAACATGCTTCGCACAAGTTTGTGATTTATTTAACAACAAACTACGTAATAATAAAAAAATCGCTTCTACCAGACCATTTTTTCATGTCTGATTTATCGAAGACTATGCTTTATGAAACAAAATGTGTTTATTTATTTAAACAAGATACTTGGTTTGCCAATAATTACCATTGGTAATTATTGGCAAACCATTGGTAATTATTGGCAAACCATGTATCTTGTTTAAATAAACACATTTTGTTTCATAAAGTATAGTCATCGATAAATCAGACATGAAAAAATGATTTGGTAGAAGCGATTTTTTTATTATTACGTAGTTTGTTGTTAAATAAAGCTAAGTTTCCATGCATACGTTCCATCCGTTCCGTTTTATACGTCGCTGCAAACTTGACGTCGTATGAAATTTAGACTGTTCACATGTGTCCGTTGCGTTCCATCCAACGACACTCTTAAGAGCCTAATGTAGTGAAGTTGCGCGCAGCAAAAACATGCTTTTGAATAGGGATTGAAATTGAGACTAATTTTGGTCGGATCGATTTAATTTTTTTTTTCATTTAAAGATAAAGATGAACTTCGCATCCGCTTAGTGTTGAAATTTTAGTTTTAGTTTTTGTTTCAATTGTACAATGCCATAAACACTTGTCATAATTTGTCTTACTTCACATAACTGTTATTCAGTATATCAACAAAACTTGCAAATTTCAACACTAGATGGATCTAGATTGAACTTTTATCTTTCAAATGAACCCTTGTTTGTGATGATACGTTCAAATGTTGTACCAATTTTAATCCCCCTACGAGAGCGCGTTTCCTATTGTTGCCTTTGTTCGACATTCTAAGTCTGTATAAATCTATCCTTTTCTCGCAGACAGCTACATTCAGGCCTTAAGAAATAAATTTATGGTGGGTTTATGCTCACAAAATTTAAGAATAAGAGCTAAGAATAAGAATAGTCGTAAAGTTAAAACGGTTATAAACATATGGGACGGTTTATGCTACTGGAATAAGAATAAGGTTTAAGGTTTAAGAATTGGGCGTAAGCAAAAGTTAGTTAACTTTTATCTTTACGCCTTATTCTTAGTTCTATTTGTTAAATGCGCATGCGTGACAAACATTTTAAACGTCAAAGTCAAACGTAATATAACCTCAAAATATATTTTTCATTGCTACTTTGTAATTGTCAACATGGAGAACCAGAATATTATTTTGTGTGTTGCTGGATATCTTGTCTTATCAAGTGCGGTTAGTGCTTTGTGTTTTTTTATTAATTATAATTTAATTATATTAATTATAAACGTGTATACCAACATCAGAATAATAAATATAACAACTTTTCACCAACCTAAAAATATAATATACCTAACTACTTTTATTCTTACTCTTATTCCTTAAAACTGGCAGCATAAACGCCTCTATCATTATGCTTAAAATTATTCTTAACACTACGCTTATTCTTACTTCTTATTCTTAAATTTTTGAGCATAAACCCACCTTTAAATTTCTAAATCTGTGCTCCTGAAATAAATTATTGATTAAAATATACCATGAGTGTACATTTTATTGTAATTATGAAAATATCTCAGCAATTATTTATCGACAAAGTAATTAATAACATAATAAGAATCTTATAAAACATCAGTCAAATTTTAGTAATTTTTATTCTAGGACCGTCTAGGATTACGCAAAATGGAACAAAATGGCAAACTACATTTCCTATCAACTCCTGGAAACCATTTACAATTTAACTGGGACTGGTTTTCTGAAAATGTTATCCAAAAATACCTTAAACTTTACGACGAATCCAATTCAGAAGCTGGAGAAAATGTTAATAATTATTTATATGCCCAAGAAATTCATGGATAGATGTTATTTGTTAAATATACAGAATGCGAGTAATATTTTTAAGTTTTAGACGAACAAATATGATATTAGTGTTATATATTTTTAATTTTCGTAAATAAGGAAAAATAAAAATAAATAGTTGTTTTATTATACCTATTACACCTTTTATGGCCATTTGCACCGCTTCCGCTTAAATTTTAAGTGTCACCTAAATGAAAAATCTGACATGGCCATCACACAACCTTCCTCCATATCTAGACTTTAAACAGAAATGTATACGTACAATCCGATGCCCATTTAAAATATACAAATAAAAATCTAAAATATTCAAACACAGAAATTAGTATTAGTAATCAAAAAATTCATTCACACGAAAAATCTTCTGTGTTAAAGCAATCCTCCGTTCAGTTACTACATTTAATAGCTTACTTATGACTTATATAGCGCTAGTATGTCAACTTGTCACCCGTCTCATCTGTCAATATTTTTTATGCAGAAACAAAAATCAACCGAACATGGATTACAAGATTTCAACGTTTTATTTGATAAATAACGTAAATTGTAAATAACTTTTCCTCTTATTCTTATTACAAATAAATAGATAAATACTATATTTATCTAAGTTTATAGAAATTTTCGACACTTAATCTTTTCAATCTTCAAAAAATATCACTTCCGGTGAAGATATTTGTACCAAAATCTAATGAGCTCTTCCTATTCGTATACAATTGTAAAATACCAAATATCAAAATTTTTGGGTAATTCGTATTTGAGTTATGCGACACACGGCATCGGCCCGGACCACACACATACACACGCACACACACACATACATACAGACATCATCGAGAAACTATGAAAAATTTGTTGTAAGGATCCTAATTCGTGCTCATCCACTAAAAACTCATTACCCGATTTTTTGCATGATTCCAACACCTTCCTTTACAGGTAAGCGGAAGGTAAAAATATCGAATCGAACTTATGACAGCAATAATATTTTTACGTTTGACACTTTGATGTTTATTCTATAGAGGTGTATCATAACTTCGAGTACATACGTGAAAGGTATATGTTGTTTGATATAGGTACTATTACGAATCAAAAAGAATTTTTTTAAATTCAAAAAATTAAGGGTAGTTTACCTGCAGCATTTTTTGTAGTACTGCACTGGATTCGTTTTCCTATTAAACATAAACAAGAGAAATAAGTAATCAAACATCTTAAATTACATAATACTAGTAAAATTTAATTATTTTTAATAAAACAATAATTACTTCACCCAGTGGCAGTGGCAATGAAAAATTTTTGACTGGAAAACATGAAAGTTAATTTTGAGATTTAAAAAAAAATTCTTTTTGATTCGTAATCAGCATATCAAACTACATCATATACCCTTAACGTATGTACCTGAAATTATGAAACATTCTGTATTGTTCATTTAATGAAAACTTAAATTTTAAGTGGAAGCTGTGAAACTTGCCACAAGATTATTTTTTGAACTTGGATGGAACAATCTACTTTCTACTAGGATCTGCAGTTATTTATAGATCTACAGGGGTTCCAGGTAAACTATTGCATATAATTTAATCAAACATATAACGATATAACGCCATTTTCAAAAATAGTCATCATATTATTTTTTATTATTTTATAAAAATATAAAATGTAAAGGTTTTTGGTCGTGTCAACCTTACAGATCACTGTGAGTCGTTGATAGAGAAATGTGTCAACTCACGGGTACTCCTGAACAAATACCTACTTTAAAAATATTTAAATTACTCCAATAGAAAGCATCTTGTGATTTTCGGGTGAATAATGTGTAAATCTGACTGAATGCGGGCCTGTCCAGTAAAATAAGGAGCATTCTTCTTGAATAAATTCTGTTTTCGAAGAACTCAATTGATGAAATGGATTTTTCTATATAATTCTTTTCTTTTTAAATGCGAGTTTGATTTGTATGGACACAAAAATACGCGAACAAAAATATAAAAGAATCAATGCATTTAATTTCCAGTCTTTTAAATTTGTACAGAAAATTATTTGGGGGAGTGCACCACAGTAATCTGTGGACTGACACATCCTAAATGTATACAAGATTCATGAAAACGGTAACACTTACAACTTTAAAATATAATAACATATATAAAAAATAATATAGTACAATATTAAATAATAATTAAATTCAATTAATTCAACGCACAAAAAAATTCGTAAACTTATAATAGTGGTTTTTATTTATTTATTTTATAATATACAAACGTGTACTAGTACCAAAAATTCTCGCAAGAGGCGCCACGTACCCGAAACATTAGATCCAATTAAATAGTTATTTAACTTATTAGTGTGATAATGAGGGCGATTAATAATTGAGACATTTTAACGCGTTCGCTTCTCTCACGCGTTAATTGACGAGATTATTAATCGCTTATTAACACATTAGTTAAGTTACAATATTTTTCCGTTGATCATACCTTTTTAATTTGGAGAAAAACTAATTTCATTTCATGACAAATAATGTTAGGTTAGTAACGATTGATATCGCTGAGCATCAATATTACGTGAATATTATTAGCTAGAACTGTCAAAATCATTTCATTTTATTCTATTTATCATTTTTTACAAGTTACGAGTAGCTAATATAACTATATTACGTGTACTGAACGCATAAAAAAAATCGTTGAATAATAAAAATCATGCATTAATAGAGGTCATTAATGTATGATGTTCTTACATTAATTGATACTCATTAGTAAACGATTAACGGAAAAAATTATTAACAATCCAGTAGCATACAAAAATTATTTAACTATCACATAATGTAGTCTATAATTAACGCGATGAAAGTTTATGCACGAGCTGAATGCGAGTGTATAATCATCCGAGTTAATAATTATAGATAGAAATTATGTAGCCAAATTCAACTCATAATACAATAGTGTTGAATTATGAACTCATAATGCAATAGTGTGTCTTATGGAAGAGTTTATCTTACTACAAATACCTACATAATTAATGTATTATTATTTTAATGGACGTAGATAATAATATTATTATACGATGACGCTATAATGGATGCAATTATTCCTGAAGATAAGTTTACAACACGAGCGAAGGTTTTAATCATCGCAGGAAATAATATTTATTATAGCGAGTTGTATACTGTATTTTATCTACGACTAAATTATTACTTACAAGATTTTAATAAAATAAATACCAATACGCAAAAATTTTAACATTTCCAAATTTCAATTCTTTATCACCATAGTTACATCATTAAACATTGCAATGTTTGTTACTTCCTTGTATTAATTGTAATCGCGAAAAATTTCGGTTCTCAGATCTTGACGGAAATATCCGTTTTGACCTTTTCTGAATCCATTATGACTAGTTTCGTCGTGACGTCTGTACGTACGTACGTACGGGCGTACGTATGTATGTCGCATAACTCAAATACGGTTAGACGTAGAAAGTTGAAATTTTGTATTTAGGACTGTTATAGCATCTAGTTGTGCACCTCCTATTTTTGGTTTCAATCTACAAACCGGAAGTAGTACTTTTTTCAAATATTTTGATAAATATTTAATTTAAGACAAATTTATTTATTTTAAATGAAAGATTATGTGATTATTACCTACACTCGGTATTTTATAAATATTTTTGTATCTGGTATCATTTAAGAATAATTAAAGAATATATATTTAAAATTTAGTATTTCGGTATCTTGTAGTCCATGATCGATTAACATTTGTTACTACGTAAAATTTAAATGATTATGACAAATGACATGACAGTGACAATAGTAAAATATGCTTTATATCTTCTTCTGCAGTTTAAATAAAATGACTAAAATATGTTTGTGAGTATAGTAGTAGTAGTACTTATATATTAAATCAGATTTTTATATTATTCTACCATTTAGTTATTAAGAAAAGTATGAACAGTTTAATAGGCGTACAAGGAAGTCATGTGGTATCCACGTCAGATTTTTTTAAAATAATGTGCACGGACAAATTGATTATCTCATTGGTGCCAGAGAAGAGAATACTGACTATTATTACCTGTGGGATTAATTATGGCATTATGTAGCAAACATCACATATTTTATGTTCATGTTATATACATTAGTCGTAGATTAAATTATTAAACAAAAATAGGTAAACTTATGGACAATTCTTGAAGGAACCCAAATTTGAAGTCTATGTTTAATTAATCAAGACTGCGATAGCATAAATATAACGGAAACATTTGTATAAAAATAACCACGTTTCCGGTTATGATTAAAAAATGTTGCAACAAGCGCATTAAATAAAACTCGCACAGCTAAAAAACAAATTAAAAACGCAAAAAACCATTCATTCCATCCAGCATTAATTAAAAATTTTCATACAAAATATATTCTATCAGCACAATAAAATAAAAAAAACATTCCGGCAGTATTTGTTCGTTGTGAATCCCCCCTTTTCCCGTTTTTATTAGTTGATTATTTTTTGTGCAGCTGTATTTCTTTGTAGACTTCAAACGCCCGCCCCCTTCCCCCGGCCCTGTTTTGTGTTTTGTGAAATTTTTCAATCAGACTTGTCATCCATTAGTTATATTATACGCTGCTTGTTGGCTAATGCAGCTACAGGAATAGTTGAATAAGACTTTTTTTCTTGTAGGGACTTATGCACGGCTGTAGAAGGACGATTGTCCTTCGGTACGCATCCTGCCGTGAATATCAAAGCGAGCCTTGTTTTCCTGAAACGAAGATGTAGATTTTATTATTACCTCTCGCCTCATATCCTCTTCTGTGCTGGATCAAAATTTTCGAGTTTTAGGAATACGCGAATAAAGTATTTTCGAGATGATGTCTGTGTGTGTGGGTATGTGCGTTAGGTTGTATGTAACATTTTTTCCAGGTTCTATAACTCAAATGTTACAAACATTTAACAACCATATTTTATAGTACAAGATCCCGCTTACATCCGACACCCCTCATCCTTTTTCCGGATGAAATATATTTTTTTTACAATAAAATTTATAGGTAAACAAAATCTGGGGTGATTGACACCCCATATTCTGGCAAGGCTATTTTTAATAAAGAGTTATTTGATTAATTTTTTTTTCCAGTTACGGCCATTCTTTTTGTTCATAAATTTAGTATCAATCGAAAGCAAAACACATATAGAAAATGCCGAAGGGTGATTGACTACCTTTTTCCTGGCAAGGATACCGGTCAACCAGATGTAAACAGGTGAACTGGTATTATTAATTTACCCTCATTCTTTTTCCTAATCAATTAAATATGGAAATGTAGATAATTTTATTGCGGATCCAATGGTATGTGATTGACTTTTCAAATCGTGGCAAGGCTAATGATTGCCACGATTTAAAGTTTCAATATATAAATATAAAATTCGCATGATTCGTATTACGCCTGCTATGATCCCCAATTCTTGAATTAGGTCATGGTGCCGCGTATAGATGGCGCCAAAATCTACATGATAAATTCAAAATAGCAGGCTCGTGTCTCTTCTTCATATTGAAACTTTAAATCGTGGCAATCATTAGCCTTGCCACGATTTGAAAAGTCAATCACATACCATTGGATCCGCAATAAAATTATCTACATTTACATATTTAATTGATTAGGAAAAAGAATGAGGGTAAATTACTAATACCAGTTCACCTGTTTACACCTGGTTGACCGGTATCCTTGCCAGGAAAAAGGTAGTCAATCACCCTGTGGCATTTTCTATATGTTTTTTGCTTTCGATTGATACTAAATTTATAAAGAAAAAGAATGGCCGTAACTGGGGAAAAAAAATTAAGCAAATAACTCTTTATTAAAAATAACCTTGCCAAGATATGGGGCGTCAATCACCCCAGATATTGTTTACCTATAAATTTTATTGTAAAAAAAATATATTTCATCAGGAAAAAGGATGAGGGGTGTCGGATGTAAGCGGGATCTTAGACTATTATATATACAGGTTGTAAATCAAAAACCGGGCCATAGGCGTTTAACATGGGAAATCAGTTTTTCCTTGTTCAAAAGTGGCAAGTTAATTTTAGACAAAAATACTTTAAATAAAAGTTTAGTTATCATAATTTACTTTATAAGTTTATTTATCGAAATATGCGTGTTTAAAATTTTATAAATATTGCTCATTTGTCAGAAATATTAATATTTCTGACAGTTTAAACAGCATTCATTTGTAATTTTGTTTCTATTCCATGGCTATAACAACTACAAATGAGCTATTTTTATAAAATTTTAAACACGCATATGTTTCGGTACATAAACGTGTAAAATAAGAATATGATATATTTAGATGTAGAATTTAATTTCCTAAAACTTTCATTTAAAGTATTTTTGTCTAAAATTATCTGGTCATTTTTGAGCAAGGAAAAACTGTTTTCCCTTGTTAAACGCCTATGGCCCGCTTTTTGATTTACACCCTGTATATATAAAATTTGGTTGTTAAATGTTTGTAACTTTTTGAGTTATCGAACCTGGAAAAAATGTTATGTACAACCTAACGCACATACCCACACAGACAGATATCATCCCACATACTCGGTTTTAACTGTAACTTTTCCAGATTTGCATCTTCCTGTGTTTGCATTTATACCGAATATAAAATTCAAGATTAGTATTTTCCTGTGAATGAATCTTTTGACGCAGACATGAAATTTCTTCTGGTGTATGCAAATTTTAAAATTTCATTTTCGGGTATTGTACCGATTGAGACAAAATACAAAAAAATCAAACCCACCCCTCATAACAACCAACCTTTCACGAGAAATGCCATCAAACTAACAACCAGCCAACCCCATTTTCAATTCTGCCTCCTGTTTATAATCGTTCCGGGTTTGAGCCCGGTGCTGGGCGCATCGAACCATCCAAGTGACGTGCTGATATTCCTCGTCTACCGTGTAGTTGCATTCCTTTGTTTAGAGATACGATGAAGTTTTGTCGTCGTTATTGTTATGAAATGGACGCGACGAACTGTTCCAGGAAAGCGAGATGTTGAAGTTAAGGTAACGTAACGAAAATTAATGCTCTGTTGCTTTAAAGACAATGAGATGTCCAGGAAACATACAGAATCACGTTGAGAAAGAAGAATAAATATGGTGAATTATTTGGTGGAGGTGCTAAATATCTTGCCGCAGACTAGATATAAAATCAGTCGCTTTCTAAATGATTCGGCTTATAATTTTAGGGGAAGGTGTTCTACCTTGGGACAAAAATTACATTTTCTGTTCTATTTACCTCTCGCGTCATATTCTATAAGAGAGGTATTGTGATGGGTCAAAATTTTCGAGTGTGAGTTTTTGGTAGATAAGCACGTTTTAGGGTCCCTAGACTAAGAATTTATCATTTTTGAGATGATGTCTGTGTGTGTGCGTGTGTGTGTGTGTGTGTGTGTGTGTGTGTGTGTGTGTGTGTGTGTGTGTGTGTGTGTGTGTGTGTGTGGACGTTCGTGTGTTCGTTTGTATGTTACAATTTTTTCGTTCACGATAACTAAAAAAATATCAAACATTAAAATTTTAAATTTTGTATTTAAGGTTTCAATACGATTCTTAAAAGTCCAATATATTTTTGGTTTCGATCTACAAACCGGAAGTAGTACTTTTTAAAAATATTTCGATAAATAATTAATTTTAGACAATTTTTTTATTTTCAATGAAAGATTATATGATTATTACCTACAATCGGTATTTTATAAATTTTTCTGTATCTGGTATTATTTAAGAATAATTATTGTATATACTTATAATTTAGTATTTCGGTATCTTGTTGTCCATGATCGTATAAAATTTTTTTGTTTAAATGTTTATGACATGACAGTGACAATAGTAAATATCGTTTATATCTTCTTTTGCAGTTTAAATAAAATGACTAATATATATTTGTGAGTAGTATTATTAGTAGTAGTAGTACTTATATATTAATATATTTGTATAATAAGTAAAAAGAATAAAGTTGTTATGGCGGGAGGTCTTGTGGTGGCCACGTCAGATTTTTTTTTGTGATGAGTTTTCGGGAAAATATTGTACATTAAAGAACAACTAACTTTTGTTAATAACTATTATTTTTATTGTGATGATATTTGAAAGAATAATAGTAAAATCTTATGTAAGAAATAAAAATGGCAAACTGTCTCGAAAATGCGGTGTTGTACTTTGGAACAGAGCTGGTTGTACTTCGGGACAAATAAAATATAATGAAGAAAGAAAGAATCAAACGAACAGAAGCATTTTTTTAACTATAGGTATAATAATTTTAAACGAATGTATTTATAAATTTTTTATGTTACACATATTTATTCAAAGAATTATAATTGAGTTTGGAAAAATTTCAAGTCTATACCGTAGCGCGATACTTAAAATTTTAGTTTAGCTATAAATGTACGCAATTATAATTTCCATTATCCTTGAAAATTAAATTTGAAGTTTACATATCCCCGAAATCAGTAGGTACGTTTTATTTCTCATTCTACTCTGTAAACAGCTCAATATGGCAAATTTAATTTACGTTAATCTCGTGACAGGAACGTTTTATATCAATAAATAAGGGCCCGTTGAATGCAGTTTTTTATTCTGAACATCTTTTGTATTTACAGTTACAGCAATAGGTAAAAACTTTAAATTAAAATTTTAACATTGATTTCCTATAAGTTAGAAAAAAATTCTGTAATTAACTCACAATACAATTTTTGGAGGGTGCGCCTGATTCAGGAAACACCCGGTATGTTAACAATTATTCCAAACCATATTTCGTTCTGATGTGCGTGCGTTAACAGCCATAAGCCATTAATACCCGTGAGTTGGCGACTGGTAACCGCACACATCCACCTACCAGACAATAACAATTTCAAACTGAATATCGTTCAGATGTGCTGTTTATAAAACCAGTAGAATAATTGAAATAACACAATGAAAATAATCTATGACATCGAGGCAAATAAAATAAAATACAACAGAGAACTGCGGAAAGCAGTAGCAACAGAAACAAATGAAAGCAGAGCAACACAATAGAACGTCAAAATCCGTATATTAATTTGGAAAATTCATCAGCGCACGTGACGTCATAGCAATGGCGCGCGCTCGCTAGAATATTAAGATTGATTTGGGCTGAATAGATTTTTAATTTTGTGTTTTCTGGCAGTTCTTTTGTCCGTGGAAGCGTGCAGACAGATGAGTTTATGCTGTATATGATTTCATTCATCGGTGGGCCCCGCCTAGCGCTGCGCCCCCGAACGGGTTTGTCAGCCGTAAAATCACTGTGCAAATTAAAAAAACACACAATGCCTTCACTGAAACTCGACTATATTTATATACTGCTCTGACGTTGATGCGCGTTTACAACAACGATTTTATATTCGGGATTCATTCCGAAATGTTCTCTAAATTATTCCTATTTAATTCACATAAGCATTTAGTTTTAAGGTTTACATTTATGTTTACGTTTAAGAAAGTTTAAATTCATGTAACGAAATACAAGCATTCACACTTTCAACTTTCAAGCACCGTGAATGCACATAAGCACTTAGTTTTACGATTTATTTATGTTTACGTTTAAGAAAGTTTAAATTCATCTAACTAAATATAAGCATTCACACTTTCCACTTTCAAGCACCGTGAATGCACATAAGCACTTAGTTTTACGATTTATTTATGTTTACGTTTAAGAAAGTTAAAATTCATGTAACGAAATACAAGCATTCACACTTTCCACTTTCAAGCACTGTGAATGCTCATAAGCACTTAGTTTTACGATTTATTTATGTTTACGTTTAAGAAAGTTCAAATTCATGTAACGAAATACAAGCATTCACACTTTCCACTTTCAAGCACTGTGAATGCACATAAGCACTTAGTTTTACGATTTATTTATGTTTACGTTTAAGAAAGTTCAAATTCATGTACCGAAATACAAGCATTCACACTTTCCACTTTCAAGCACTGTGAATGCACATAAGCACTTAGTTTTACGATTTATTTATGTTTACGTTTAAGAAAGTTCAAATTCATGTACCGAAATACAAGCATTCACACTTTCCACTTTCAAGCACTGTGAATGCACATAAGCACTTAGTTTTACGATTTATGTATGTTTACGTTTAAGAAAGTTCAAATTCATGTACCGAAATACAAGCATTCACACTTTCCACTTTCAAGCACTGTGAATGCACATAAGCACTTAGTTTTACGATTTATTTATGTTTACGTTTAAGAAAGTTCAAATTCATGTACCGAAATACAAGCATTAACACTTTCCACTTTGAAGCACTGTGAATGCTCATAAGCACTTAGTTTTACGATTTATTTATGTTTACGTTTAAGAAAATTTAAATTCATGTAATTAAATACAAGCATTCATGTTCCATTATTTACTTTTAGATCAAAAATATGATGACAGAACGTGTTTGAAAACCCTCCATTTTTACCTCTCGCCACTCATATCTGTACGAGAGGTATTGTAATCATGCTAAAATTTCGATAGTGAGTTTTCAATGGATAAGCACGTTTTGAGGTCCCTAGAACACGATTTTGATAATTTCGCGATGATGTCTGTGTGTGTGTCTGTGTGTGTGTTAGTCTGTGTGTATGTGTGTGTGTGTGTGTGTGTGTGTGTGTGTGTGTGTGTGTCAGGATGGATGTTGGAGGTACGATAACTCAAATACCACTGAATAAAAAAATTTGAAATTTGGTATACAATATTCTGACACCCTAGATTAGATCTGATTAGATTTTGGTGTTGATCGTGCAACCGAAAGTGGTAGTTTCTTGAAGATCTGAAGAGTTTTTCTGGAATATTTTCAAAATTTATGAATTAATAGGAATTTTTTAAATAACATTGTATACTAAATGTTACTATCTACAATATGTATTCAAAACGTTGTTTCTATCTAGCACCATTTTCCAATTACAAGAAGTTTAAAATTCTACAAATTTGTTACAATTTTGATTTATCTGCCTACCTATGGAAACAAAAAATAAAATATTTGAGTGTTAATGTCATATGAATTTTTGACTTTTTGGCAAATTGAAATGGAAAATATGAAATGTCATTTAGTATTTATAAGGTCATAATAAACTTTAATAATATTATAAAAACTACAATTCCCGAATTCCCTTCTAGTACAATGGTATATTTGTGAGTAAGTACTACATAATAATATACTTATATTAGAAAAATAAAAATAGTAGAGTATGGCGAGAGGTTATGTGTTGGCCACATCGGATTTTTTACGAGGGATATCGTCGTTATAAATAAACAATTTCACAATATATAACATATAGTGCATCTATTCATGTTCATTACTTATTTCTCCTAAAATTAAAATAACCTATACCTATCTACATTGACAGTTTTTCTGAAACACTTTTCATTATTTCACAGCAATATTTACCTGATACTTTTTAATGTACTAATAAGCTTACGTGTTTTTTAAATATTTTACATATATTACTATATCACTGTATAGTGTATAAAGCACAAATTATTAAATTAAATTTCAAAAATACTATAGGCAGTTTGCACATATCGAGCATGAGCGCCTCTAGTGGGAGATTCGGCAAAAGTATTAGGTATACAACACGTTTGAATGTTTAATTAAATAAAATGAGCACTGGTTCCCAGCTCTTTTCGTCAATTCTCAAAATACAATTAATAAATAGATTATAAAACGTGATAAAATATATTTTCAGTTATGTAGGTATCTACTTACGAAATTCGTTTTACTCTGTGAATCCAAATTTTTCATCTCTCGTCCTCATACCATCTTATTATAGAACCTTAGAACTTAGAACAGAACTGGTTGAATTGAAACAGTACCTACAACTACTGTCGAACTGTCAAAGGGTTTACCCTAATATTAATGCATTTTTTTCCGCCAGGGCCCAGGGCGGCGCTGACTACTCATGTGCAAACCGCCTATTCAGTGACAGCAAGTGACAGAATGAATTTGTATCGGTAGTGACCAGCAGAGACACCTAGGAACACCTATGAACTAATACAACTTCTGACCGGAGTTGTCATTGAAAAACGTGGCCAGTCGGTAAACCTAATTATTCGTAACCATGTTTACTAATTGTTTATCCCTATTTAAAGTTTAAACTTATCTATTGAATTAACGTACGTGCTTTAGCAGAGTCTGCATGTGTGTGTGTGTGTGTGTGTGTAGATGTAGATATATGTATATATAATGTAACTAGTATAGAGGTATAGAGATACGTGCAATCTCATTACATTACATGGCCGAGAATTGTATGTACCTATTCGAATACAGAGAATACATAGAGAGCCATGAATACGAGCACAAAACACAGTCGCCTGTGTCTCGAGAAATCAAATTAATTAAATTTTGTATCTGAAATACAGGAGTGTACAATGTTTAACTAAATAAAATTTAGTTGTGTTCAGGAGGGTAAATTACCAAATTAAGTACCGTAATTTACCAAATATTTATTGCCGTAAATTATCAAATAATTACGGATAATTTACCAAAAAAATCTGATGTGACCAGCACAAGACCTCCCGCCATACTTACTCAATTCTTTTTATTTATATAAATATATTAATGAGGTGAGGTACTACTGCTCACAAATATATTTTAGTCATTTTATTTAAACAGCAGAAGAAGATATAAGCAATATTTTACTATTGTCATTGTCATGTCATTTTATGTAGTAACAATAGTATATTACATTACAAGTCATGAAAATGTTTCATTGCAGACGAGGAGGCTTGTTTGAAGAATGCGAGGATGCGCAGCGTCCGAGTATTTCTTCAAAGCCTCCGAGTCAAGCAAAGACATTTTTATGACGCGTGATGAATTCTATTTTTTTTAAATCGGCAATTATAGAAGCTTAAAATTATAGAAAAAAAAATAGGTTTGCATAAATCATCAGAGCTGTAGCAAATTTTAGAAAACGTTGTCATGACAAGTGTTTGTTCCTACAAACAGTGGAAAGTAAAAATGACTAGGCATTTTTACTTATTTATTTTCATGCCTAGTCATGGAAATCTTATTTTCAAGACTCAAATTAGTCAGGAAATGAATATTTTCATGCCGATTTTGAAAAAAAATATTTTAAACGATCATGGACTATACAAGATACCAAAATACTAAATTATAAGTAGGTACTTATATATTTTTTGCACTTCCGGGACTAAAACTCATCTTTAGTCTTTATTTTTAGGGACTAAGCATCGGACTAAGATTCTTAATTTTATCCCAAGAGATTATTTTTCATATTCAATCCCGTTGTAAAAGGAATTGAATTAATTAATCCCGTTGTCAAGTAAATACGTGCTATTTGTTACAGAATATCTATGGTAACGATAAAAATATTTGTCATAAAGTTAACTGTCAAAATTGCAAAATTTGTCTTTTAAACTATTTTCTATTCGTTTGAGGATGAAGTGCAAAAAATAGCGTATATACCACAGGACTAAAGTATCTTTAATCCCTCAGGTGATTATTTCCCTCACCTTCGACTCGTGAAATAAACTTCACCCTCAGGATTAAATCATGCACTTTAGTCCTTTAATATATAATGCACTATTAATTATTCTTAAATGATACCAGATACAGACAAATTTATAAAACACCGATTGTAGATAATAATCACATACACTTTACACCCTACAGATTATTATTAAATAAATATATCATGCATTTTACCCATTTTTACCTCTCGCCTAGAGAGGTATAGGGATCGTGAAAAAATTCGATGTCGAGATTTTTGTCAATAAGCACGTTTTAGCACCTTTAGATCCTATTTTGACTATTTTCACGATGATGTCTGTGTGTGTGTGTGTATGAAAGTCTGTATGTGTGCCTACTATGCTCTTTCGTTCTTATTCATTTTCTCAAATTCTATTGAACATAAAATTCTAATATTTTGCATTATATATTTCTACATGTTAATGAAGAGCTGATTAGATTTTGGTAAAAATCTGCCAACCGGAAATGGTATTTTCTTGAAGCATTTTAACATTTTTTGCAAAAAATATAGAAAATTCTGCGATAGTTACAATTTGTCATACGACATTTCAAAGAACAAATTATATCTTACAATATTTATTTACCATCTTGTCTATATCTCTTACCAATAAAGGAAAATTATTTTTCAAAGATATATAATTTTACCTACCACGATTTGTAAATCACAATATAGGAAAAAAATTAAAAACAAAAATGAATATGTCAATGTGACAGATGAACAGATGTATACACAATTTCTGAAATTTTGGTTGCACCATTTATAAAGAAATGTATAAATATATTAATAACTGGATTTGAAACTTAGTAGGTACCTATAGGAGCTGAAATTTAATTAATAAAAATCTGACTGAATTCCAGTAAGTTTTTATCCTGCCATTAAACGTAGGTATCCAGTCAAGAAGCATCATCGATTCATTATTAACTGGATATAATGTAATAAGGTAAGAATAAAATAAAAATTGTATCCACAAAGAGCTAATTTGATTTCAATGTCAATCGGAATCGGTACGTTGCTTGAAGAACTATAAAATAAATTACAAAAAGTAGCCTAACAAAAACCAAATTCACATATTACAGTGTCAAGGCGGGAGGTTATGTGCTGGCCACAACAGATTTTTGATTGTGCGCTCTAAGAAGCTGTGGATCCCATCGCAAATGCTTTTGCTTCTTAGCAAAATTCGGTTTACATAAAACAACAAATTCTAAACATGGCTCTTTTCTTCTCTTCAATGCGTAAACTTTATAAATTAACGCTTTCAGGCTTAAAAAAACTAATTACCCTAAAAATAAAAGACTACAAACTTAACCAAACTCCTTAGAGCGACTTGGATCTTCGCCTCTCCCATGTGTATTTTTTTGCGGAGTGTTAATTAGCAGCTGCAAAGCTGATTAGCCGAGGCAGGAGTGGGGGTGGGGGTTGCAGGAGGGCAGCAGGAAGGCCTCGTCCTGCTGCAGGACTCTGTGCAGGAAGGATAAAGGCAGCCAACGCTGCTGTGCGGTTGTTTAGAACACAGCATTTAATGAAAATCTGGTTTGCTTTCTGGGGATACTTCGGTCGCGGTAACTTTCCCCTGGGACGGTACGGTAATTTATACATTTATACCTTGGAGTATAGAAAATTATAGATGTAGCATACTCTGATTTTTACCTCCCGCCTTATATTCTATAAGGAAAGTATTGTGATGGGTCAAAATTTCGAATGTGAGCTTTTGATGGATAAGCACGTTAGAGTCTTTAGAATAAGAATTTAACATTTTCATGATGATGTAAACCTATCGAAAATTTCATTCGTAAAAAAAACAATTTCGTCGAAAAACTTCCGACTTATGAGTCAAAAACCACAAAATGCACTTTTTTCAAACGCCCATAACTTTGTGCCAAATCGTCGTAGGAACTTTGTTTTTGAGTCCTGAACAGGTAATTGAACAAGTTTCATGCCCTTTTAGTGCATCGAGTCGAAAAAAAATTTCCAACTCGATCGCCAAAGTTGGACGTTTTTTGGCCCAAAAACAGGTTTTTTTTGTTCGGGTTTTGAAGAGTACCTACTAAAACAGATCGTCCTAATCTGAGTTTACCCCCTTAAAGTAGAACCACAATGGGTTTTTTCCCGATAGAATTGTCTAATTTGGTTGAAAAGTCGCTGAGTTATGTGTGAAAAACCTAAAAATGCACTTTTTTTAAACACCCATAACTTTGTGCCAAATCATCGTAGGAACTTCGTTCTTTGAGTCCCGCACAGGGAATTGAACAAATTTTAGTGCCTTTTTGTGGATAAAGTAAAAAAAAAATCAACTCCGTAGTCCGTACACATCGTCAAAGTTGAACATTTTTAAAATTAAAAACATTTTTTTTCACAGGGGTGCAAGAGGGACGCGGAAGGGGTTGCGCTTAAGTTTGCATGCATGTAGACACTTCAAAGTTTTTTGCCCGCAAAGATTATGGCGGTTTGAAAATTGTCGAAATTTTTACGAATTTCAAGTGTTTCATTTTTTCCGCCAGTATATAAATGTAGTTGACTTAAAAATATAATTTGGGGGGGGGGGCTGTTTCAGGAGCACCCGGTATATTTTCTAGATTTGAATTTTCTCGTGCATGTATTTTCCTGTGTTACTAGTATAGTAGCATCTTCTGGGGTAGTTCCCCATTCCCAGTGGCAAGAGCCCTCCACCGGAGTGTTCGACAGACTAGAAAGCAGATCTCGCCACACACCGATGTTTAATTAATCAACTCGAACTCGCGCTACACAGGGCCGGCCTAGGGGGTGCGGGGCGGCTTCTCCACCACTAGGAGTGCTACATTAACAGCATTCATCATTGCTGCACATTCACGAGTTAGTAGCAGTTACTGCTGGAGATAAACTAAAGCTATCGAATGTGTACAATCGAGTGGTTGCTATTGAAAATCTACCGCACTGGCTGACAATTCTCCACTACACATCGGTATTAATTTACCTCCAAATAATTAGATTTATTAATGACAATTCAACTCATGTGTCATCTGTCAAAAATGAACCAATCAATTTTGAGGATTTATAAATTTTCCACCAATTGAAACGAATTTTTTCGACAATTTATCACTAGTGCTCGCAGCGACATAATTTTTCGACAATTTTCACTAGTGATCCAATCGACAATTTTAAACAATTGAATATATCTTTATTAATCAAAATCCTATTGTTATAACTGTTGTAATGGAAGTGAAGCTATTTATAAATCATTTTCATAAAGAAAGAATACATTTTTATTCGGTGAATTGTCCTCCGAATACCATTCGTGTTCCAAGTTATGTAGACAATTTTTGTGGCTGCATCACTCATGATTATTACGCTTAAGAAAATAGCACTCGTGCTACGCACTCGTGCAATTTTCAATCAAGCGTAATAACCATTCGTGATACAGCAACAAAAATTGTCGACATAACTTGGAACACTAGTGGTATTATATATGATTATTTTGCACACGTCATTTCTGGCCAATAAGAATGCATAACTTTTTCGAAGAGGGCAGTTTTTCAGCGATAAAATTTGATAAAACCACAGTAGGGTAACCATGGATACATTTTGTTTATTAAATGTTTTTAATGTTGCAAACGTCAAAAGTAAAATAATATACAGAGAAGATATTCATTAAAAATGAGATTTAGAGATATTTCTATTGAAGAAATTAATATCAATATTAATAAAAGTATTATGGAGAATACTAAGAGAACAAGAATGTCCATTTGGAATCAATTTAATTATAATTATCGTTCGTGAAATAATCAAGCAAATATAATTCGAGTAATAAATTTAATTGGTAAAATTTACTCATAATTCCTGCGTAGAAACGACAACTCGGGTCAAAATTGACTCTTAAATCACTCCAGCTTCGCTGTCGTGATTTAAATATGTCAATTTTGAGACTCGTTTGTCCGTTTACGCAACAACTATTCGTAAATTTTACCGATAAATTTATGGCTCTTATTATATTACTTATGATAATTCCACTCATGCGTATAAAGTAAGCCATAAACAAAACACAATTTTATCGCTTTGACACCGGATAAAAGGAAGGTAACTGTTTGCAAGTGATAAAACCTTATTTACCTTTTTCTTAGCAACCAAACAATAATCAAAACACTAAAATGTCATTTGCTTCTTATTTCTAATATTTGTCAGTGAAATGATTCGATTTTGGGAATATTTGTGAAGAACCAAAGGAGTCGTTGAATTATTTCGTTGAATTAAACTCGAGCATTTTATTTCCTACGAATAAATTTCTGTTTAACATCTCAACCTTGTCACCTGACAGCAATTTGACTCGAAAAATTGTTTCAAAATTACTCCTCCTACGGTGTCGTGATTTTATTAATAGTTATTTACTTTACAAGTGGGCAAATTAAGGAATTACCCACGAGGGAAATCTTAACTCACGTGGCCGAAGTCTGAGTGAGATCATTTTCTCGAGTGGGTCATTCCTTTTTGCCCACGTGTGAAGTATAACGTTTTATCCAACACCTATTTTTAATTTTTTTAAATATTAAGTTTCAACCTAAAACATCGTTTCTATGGTGACTTCCAACAAGCAAAGTAACAATTTACCCACAAGTGGGTATAATTTTGATCAAAGCCACTTGTGGCTAATTTTTTACTTTGTTTGTTTAAAATCACCATAGTTATGATGCTTTTATTAAGAGGTGTTGGATAAACAATTTTTCTTTTCAAATTGCTAGGCAATAAGGTTTCAATACAAACAGAAATTTATCCGGCGAAATAAAAAGCTCTTGTGTAATTACAGTTGATAATTCCACTCCTGTATAAAGTAAGCCATAAACAAAACACAATTTTATCGCTTTGACAGCGGATAAAAAGGTAGGTAACTTATTGCAAGTGATAAAACTTTATTTACTTACCTTTTTCTTATCAACCAAACAATAAACAAAACACTAAAATGTCATTTGCTTCATATTTCTAATATTTTTCAGTGAAATGATTAGATTTTGGGAATATTTGTGAACAAAAACCAGAGGAGTCATTAAATTATTTAATTTCCTACGAATGAATTTCTGTTTGACATCTCAACCTTGTCACCTGTCAGTAATTTGACCCCAAAAATTGTTTTGAAATAAAATCACTCCACCTACAGTGTTGTGATTTTATTAAACCATTTTTCTTTCAAATTGCTAGGCAACAAGGTTTCAATACAAACAGAAATTTATTATTTCATTACATTTTTTACCTTCCGCTTACCTGTAAAGGAAGGTATTGGAATCATGCAAAAAATCGGGTTGTGAGTTTTAAGTGGATGAGCACGAATTAGGGTCCTTACAACTCATTTTTGATAGTTTCTCGATGATGTCTGTATGTATGTGTGTGTGTGTGCGTGTGTGTGTATATGTGTGGTCCGGGCCGAAGCCGTCTGTCGCATAACTCAAATACGAATTACCCAAAAATTTTGATATTTGGTATTTTACAATTGTATACGAATAGGAAGAGCTCATTAGATTTTGGTACAAATATCTTCACCGGAAGTGATATTATTTGAAGATTGAAAAATATAATTGTCAACATTTTATATAAATTTGAATAAATATAGTATTTATTTGTAATAAAAATAAGAGGCAAAGTGATTTGCAACTTACTTTATAAAAAAAATTGTCTTTATCTGGTAGCATTAAATAACTGCAGTAACATTCAAAAAATAAATTTATCAGATAAAACGTTGAAATCTTGTAATCCATGTTCGGTTGATTTTTGTTTTTGCGTAAATATATTGACAGGTGAGACGGGTGATAAGTTGACATACTAGCGCCATATAAGTGATTCATAAGCAATAAGATATTAAATGTAGTAATTGAACGGAGGATGGCTTCAACACAGAAGAGTTTTCCTGTGAACGAATCTTTTAATTCAGGTGATGCAAATTTCTGTGTTTGAATATTTTAGATTTTTATTTGTATATTTTAAAGGGACACCGGATTGTATGTTATATAATTTATGTTTATAAGTCTAGATATGGCGGAAGGTTGTGTGCAGGCCACTTCAGATTTTTTTATAGAAAAACTAAACTTTTAATAAAACATCCATTAACCTTGAACCCAAAAATAATTTCGCCTGCGGCGCTATTTTTTCTTTTTTTTCAGAAAACAGCAATCCGATATTTTTATAGGAATTCGGCTGGGCCGACGAAATGTATTTTATGTCTTCCTAGTATGTAATTGTTTAATTATATCATGGATACGAGATATGTTATATACTACATTATACCCTAGGGCATTAAAAAATTGCCATGGTAATATTGTGACATCACTAATGTTTTTCTTCTGAAATTAATATATTTTCTATCTGTTACTAGGATACCAAAAATATTAACAAAATTCGAAACGTCAAAGCGAAATGTCACGCGCGCAATATTTTAAATAAAATAGTAAGACATAAAATATTGTATGCACCACGGGCATCATTGATGTTTATAGCCCTCGGGCGATTTACAGACCCTCGGGCTTGTAAACATGTCGCCCTCGGATGAGCATAAACATCATCATGATGCCCTTGATACATAAATAACTATAATAAAAAAATTATAAGCAAATATAGTTT
This sequence comes from Agonum fuliginosum, assembly GCA_947534325.1. Taxonomy (NCBI): domain Eukaryota; kingdom Metazoa; phylum Arthropoda; class Insecta; order Coleoptera; family Carabidae; genus Agonum; species Agonum fuliginosum. The sequence goes on from OX384036.1 coordinate 20,106,057, forward strand.
ACTACTTCAAGCTGTACAGATACGAGTATGTCAAACTGGTTGCTTACACTTTAGCAATATTTATAAAATATCTCCAATTTTTGTTCCAGTATTTACGGTTTGTAATTAATATTCAGTCCATTTCTTATTTCGCTTCCCCCCCCCTTGCCCTTCCAGTTGTCGCATTTCCATTGTCACAAAAACGAATGAAGAATGAATGGAGCATACAGTAGTCAGTAATGAAAATTATGCATTACTTCTTTACGTCATATCCTGGCAAAGGCTTCTCGCTGCAGGAGCAGGGGTTGGGGTGGGGATGACAAAGGGTCCCGCCCTCCTCGCCAGCAGGACTTTCATTTGTTACCCAGGCCTGCAGATCTGAGAAGCAGTGGTTATTTTTCTTTTATTTCAAGCTTTGATATTACGTGATGTGTAATTATTTTAGGGGTGTTGGCACGTGCTTTACACGTGTAAGGGAGGGTTTAATATGCTTAAAATACAGTAGATTCACTAAACGGTTTACGCTTATTTCTGGTAGTAAACTATTTATTGAGTTTTTGAAATATTTAATTTATTTAAATTTAAAACCTTTAAGGTGTTCGTCTACCCTTTACAGCGTTACAGAGGTGTACGCCTCCCACGTTTACTGTAGTTATAATTTAAATATTATGATGCTTTTACATATGAGTGTATTAACAAAGGATGTCTTAATGCCTCTAGTTTTTTATTTTTTGTCTTTGGCGTAGGAATTTGAAGTAAAAAATATTTATAAATGACGTTTTTTGTCATTATTTGATACGATTTGATATGATTTTTTTCGGTCATTATAAATGGAAAGAAAAATTTTAAAAGCAAGAAACTTGCAGCTAACCTTCCTTTTTCGAATAATTTTTGTTTTACTTAATTTCTTTAAAAAATACAGAAGTTATTATGGGAATACTGGAGTCTTGTTTACAGTATTTTTCAACTTCAAAATGACATTGCATAGCTAGGATGCGGCAAAGTACGAGTTTCGGGCTGGGTTCGGGCTGCCGTGGTAGTGGGGAAGAGAGTGAATTAGCAAATAAACAATAAAGTAATATCGAGGGTATTTTAGGAATTAGAAAAATCGGTAGACGAGCCCCTTAAGCCTCATTCACAATACGAAATTAGTAGTACTAATAAAGAAACTACCAAATTGTATTTTATATTTTGTAACATTGGTTTAGAAACAGTTGATTTTACATGAGTACATTTTAATTCCAGCCCCATGGTTTGAAAAGATTTTCAACTATACATCTATGTCACACAAACTTTAAAAATTAATTACAGCTTTATTAAGAACAATTAGTACCTACTCTCAATCGCTTTCAAATAACATAAAGTTTCAATAAAAAACTTTTTTTTAAATGGTAAACTACCCTATTAGTATTGACGATACTGTCGTTCACAATTACAAATTTAATGTTGTAGTCAGCCTTGTAAATCAAACTAATTTCGAAATTATCGCCAGAAGTGTCAGTTTGTTCGCTTATAGGTATTTTATGTTTGATTTACTTAAAGTTGCCTTTCATAAAGAAGCATTTATAAATATGATACAAAATTGTAAATGTCTCTATGACAAAGATGATTTCGAATATTAATGTCATCTTAAACGTCAAACGTCAAAATTAATTCTCGTTCTGGATTCTGATTGGTAGTTCAAACAGAAAATCATGAACTACTAACAACAGGTGTGCAAATCCCTGCGCTAACTGTAATTACGTGGAGCTAGTTATTATTAACGCTACAAGTGAAATGCATAATTATGTTAAATCACTAACGTTAACTATAGGTAGGTACCAACTGACTATAACTACTAATTTCGTATTGTGAATTAGGCTTACTGTAATTAATAAGTAGACATTTTTTTGTCACAGTTTGACATTTAAATTAAAAGTTGGTTAAATTTTCATTTTGAGTGTAAATAAGCAATTAATAAGCTAAATAATACACATTTATTGATGTTAAATACGCAAATACCGGGTGTCCCACGAAAATGGTACGGTCGAAATAACTTTTATTCAAAATCGGCATGAAAATCTTAATTTCCTGACTAATTTGAGTCTTGAAAGTAAGATTTCCATGACTAGGCATGAAAATAAATAAGTAAAAATGACTAGGCATGAAAATAAAATTTTCATACCTAGTCATTTTTACTTTCCACTGTCTGTAGGTACAAACACTTCATGACAATGTTTTCTAAAATTTGTCACAGCTCTGATGATTTATGCAAACCTAATTTTTTCTATAATTTTACGCTTCTATAATTGCCGATTTTAAAAAAATAGAATACATCACGCGTCATAAAAATGTCTTTGCTTGACTCGGAGGCTTTGAAGAAATGCTCGGACGCTGCGCATCCTCGCATTCTTCAAACAAGCCTCCTCGTCTGCAATGAAACATTTTCATGACTTGGAATGTAATATACTATTTTATTTATGAAGCAATCGCAATAAAAAAAATTTCAAAATCGGCATGAAAATCGTCATTTCCTGACTAATTTGAGTCTTGAAAGTAAGATTTTCATGCCTAGTCATTTTTACTTTCCACTGTCTGTATAGGCACAAACACTTGTGATGACAACGTTTTCTAAAATTTGTCACAGCTCTGATGATTTATGCAAACCTAATTTTTTCTATAATTTTAAGCTTCTATAATTGCCGATTTAAAAAAAAATAGAATACATCACGCGTCATAAAAATGTCTTTGCTTGACTCGGAGGCTTTGAAAAAATACTCGGACGCTGCGCATCCTCGCATTCTTCAAACAAGCCTCCTCGACTGCAATGAAACATTTTCATGACTTGTAATGTAATATACTATTACTTGAGTAAACTAGCCATAAAAAGACAACAAAATATATATTATTTACAAAAATATGAATATCACTTCCTATTAAACCGGAAATGACATCAACTTTCTTATTTCAAATGGAACACCTGATATATTTTTACATATTTCAATTCTACATATAATTCTGAATCCAATGATGTATAACAAGTCTAGATTTCATACAAAATATCCCAAGAAAAAGTCCAAATAAAGAAAAGCAAGATAGGTTACAAAATTTGACATTTGTAAAAACAATTGACACAAAAATATAGTATTTATATAGTATTAAACAATTGACACAAAAAAATAGTATTTCTGAACAGAATTTAACAATACTATGCCTATTGTTAATAAGTATTTTCACCTATCGCGCTATCGCTTGTCAATTGTCTTTACAAATGTCAAATTTTGTAACCTTTCTTGATTTTCTTTATTTCGACTTTTTCTTGGGATATTTTGTATGAAATCTAAACTTGTGATACATCATTGAATTCAGAATTATATGTAGAATTGAAATATGTAAAAATATATAGGGTGTTCCATTTGAAATACTAAAGTTATGTAATTTCCGGTTTAACCAGAAGTGATATTTTTGTAAATAATATACCTATATTTTGATGTCTTCTTATGGCTAGTTTACCTACATAAAATTTTATTGAGATTGCTTCATAAATAAAAAAGTTATTTCGACCGTACCAATTTCGTGGGACACCCGGTATAGTGAATATTTCAAGTTTGGAAAAAGAATTCAAAAATAGAGCGGCGATGTTGTAAGCAGCTCTCGTGTACCACTCGAGCTGAAAAAAAATCCTGAAAGAATTAATATACATATGCGAGATTATAAGTGAATTTATTTCAACCCTGTTCTTAAATAGTAGGTATATAATATTATAGTATTCTAGATATTTATACACCAAGTGGGATACATTAATGTTTATTCAAGAGAAGAAAGTTTAGCTCCCGAGCCCGAAGGGCGAGGGGAACACGCCACTGCGTCAAATTGCCGTAATGTCAAATACCCGCTGTGTCCAATTGCCGCAATGTCAAATTGCCACTGTGCCAAAACGCATCCCCACCACTTACATACTTGTAATAACGTATGTATAGAGACTACTGAAAATTTATTTCGACATAGAGGCAATTTGACCCAGTGGAAATCAGGCACAACAGTAGATTTGACGTACCAAAACCGAGTTTGTGGGGCTCTAGTACGGTTTTGTTAGTGTAGTAAATACCAAAACCGAGTTTGTGGGGCTCTAGTACGGTTTTGTTAGCTTTATTAGTGTAGTAAATACCAAAACCGAGTTTGTGGGGCTCTAGTACGGTTTTGTTAGCTTTGTTAGTGTAGTAAATACCAAAACCGAGTTTGTGGGGCTCTAGTACGGTTTTTACTTCCCCGACCTATGTAATAGAGGGAAGTATTGTAATCGTGATTTTTTGACAATTCGAGATTTTGGTGAATCTTCACGTTTTAGACCCTACTGAACCCAAAAAACATAATTTTAAAAAAAGTCGGTCTGTCGGTCTGTCGGTCTGTGGGTCTGTGGGTCTGTCGGTCTGGATGTTGCATAACTTAAAAACGCGTTGGTATTTCGGACTGAAATTTTATATTTAAGATCTTGACCCAAATTCTGACTTCAAGTTCGTTAATGAGCTTTATTCAACCAGTGGTACCAACTTTATAAACATAACTTTTTTATTTTTATCAAAATACTATCGTGTGTGGTATCAAATTAAAGCTCTCGAGAAAAGAATTCTAGTAGAAAAACAAAAATAACATATAAACGATCGTCAATTTTTTTTTTAAATAAATTATTCAAATTATACCGAGTTTGGTGTCAAGCGCTCGGGGAGATAAGTTTAGTAAAAATGTAAAAAAAATGATATTTATGTGTCTCAAAAAATTATTCAATTTTTTTTATTTAACCAGTGGTACCTACCAACTTTATAAACATAACTTTTTTTATTTTTATCAAAATACTATCGTTTGTGGTATCAAATTAAAGCTATCGGGAAAATAATTCTAGTACAAAAATAAAAATAACATTTAACCGATCATCAATTGTTTTTTTTTTATAAATTATTCAAATTATACCGAGTTTGGTGTCAATTTAAAGCGCTCGGGGAGATAAGTTTAGTAAAAATGACATTTATGTGATTTTCAATTGTTTCTCAAAAAATTATTCAATTTTTTTTATTCGAACAGTGGTACCTACCAACTTTATAAACATAACTTATTTTATTTTTATTAAAATACTATAGTGTGTGATATCAATTTAAAGCTTTCGGGAAAATAATTCTAGTACAAAAATAAAAATAACATTTAACCGATCGTCAATTTTTATATTATACATCATTCAATTTATACCGAGTTTGGTGTCAATTTAAAGCTCTATGTAGGGGAGATAAGTTTAGTAAAAATGTAAAAAATGACATTTATGCGATATTCAATTTTTTCTCAAACAATTATTCAAATTTCTTCAAGTGTATTATCAAAAGTTCTCTGAAGAAAAAATTTAGTCGGAGAATTAATAACAACATTTAAACTATGGTCAGTTGTTTTTACCTTCCGCATTATATTTTATATAAGGGGAAGTTTTGAGAGGAGTTTTTCGAGTGTGAGTTTTTAGTGAATAAGTACGTTTTACAATCCATAGAATACGAATAAAGTATTTTCGAGATGAAGTCTGTGCGCGGTTGTGTGTGTGTTACAATATTTTGTGGACGATAACTCAAATAATATCAAACATTTAACAACCAAATTTTAATACAAATCTTAAGAATCCAGTTATTTTTGTAGCAACCCTCAAACCGGACGTAGTAGGTACTTTGCGTAAATATTTCGATAAATAATTAATTTATCACAATATTTTCTATTTCAAATGATGGATTATATTTTTGTCATCTACAAATCGTATTTAAAATTTTTATCTGTACATGATACTATTTAGAAAATAAATTATTGTTAATAATTCAGAGTATGAAACATAAAATTAAAGGCGTTACGAAAGTAGGTTATTAAAACTTATAGTCGGGGAAGTACTGTGCTGGCCACAGCAGATTTTTTAGCTTTGTTAGTGTAGTAAATACCAAAACCTATGCCCGATTGCCAGTATGTCTAAATATTGCTGTTGTGCCTGATTTCCACTGGGTCAAATTGCCTCTCGAAATAAATTTGCAGTAGTCTCTCGACATACGTTATTACAAGTATGTAAGTGGTGGGGATGCGTTTTGGCACAATGGCAATTTGACATTGCGGCAATTGGACACAGCGGGTATTTGACATTAGGGCAATTTGACGCAGTGACATGCACCCAGGGCGAGTGGGATAATTTCTTCGAAAAATTTTAGGTTAACTAGATATCCAATGAAATTCTTTTATTTCTGATCACGTGTACGATATTGACCAATGAAAACAACATTTAACTGAAAGCAACCCATGGGACATTATCACTTATGTCAAATATGTTGCTAGGTTACAATTATTTATGTTCATTTTTATTTTTATAATAATAATTGAATAAAAATGTCATTTGCACGTTTTGGTAATGAAAATGATACTTCAATTAATAAAATTTTCTGTCCGAATAACCCTCGACCATTGATAAATACTTATAATTTTGTGACAGCTACCTCAAGCACGTTGCTTTTAGGTTATAACTGCCCTCCGCCTGCGGCGTCGGGCGGTTACCAAGCAACGTGCTTTCGGAATGTCACAAAATTATTTCGTAATTATCAATGTCCTTGGGTTATTATAGCTGAAAATAATTTTGACGAAATTAATTCAAATATGAATTATAAATTTATTTTGACATAACAAAAAAAACTAGTCAATGTAGTCGTTAATGGCAAGTTGTCATTGTTTTTATGCATTTTTGACGTAATAACAACAGATTAAAACATCAGAGTGATTTAAAAATGTGTTGAGTGATTTAAAAAATAATAATTCACTTGTGAATAAACATTTATTTAACGTTGTTGCTATGGAGTTAATAATATCAGTTTAAAACGTCAAAATTGAATAAAATTACAAAATAATAATTTTTGTTAACATTTCCGTAATATTTATTTCCATACTTTAAAACCATCTTCAACATCAAACAAAGCTTTGGTCTCACAAAACCTACGTCTACTTTTTCATCTCTCATAATCAGACTTTAATCAAAATAATGAAATAATAACACACGTCTGTGTCTGGTGTATGGGATGGCGGAGGTGTGGGGCGGCAGAGCGGGGGTGTATCTGCAGGGGTAGGGGGTGGAGCCATTGTTCCCAGGCCACGCCCCCTCCGAGCGGACCGAGTTTATTAATTACAGAACTCGGTGTTGTGACGTTTGTATTGTTATGAGGATCTGATTGTCATATCGCATAAACTAACAGGGGTGGGGGGATATAGGGGGTGACAGATGTGACTTAGAGAGAGAGAAGTAAATTTTATTACAAACATATAGGTACGTGAAAAATATACATCAAATGTATGGGAGATAATTTAACACATCAGGAAAAATATGTATATTTTAACAGGGTGTGATTTAACTGAGAATTATTTAAATAGATTACGTGCGTCAAAAGTGAAGAGATGATCTTCATAGTTTATAAAACATTTCAATTTTTAATCATTTCTCCTAAAATTAAAATAAGCTATTGGTGGGAATCTACTTTATTTACATTTAATATAAAAAAAATTGTCTTAAATTAAATATTTATCGAAATATTTGGAAAAAGTACTACTTCCGGTTTGTAGATTGAAACCAAAAATAGGTGGTGCACAACTAGATGCTATAACAGTCCTAAATACAAAATTTCAACTTGCTACATTTTAGTTATGCGACGTACGTCCTTACGTCCGTACGAACGTACGTCCGTACGTACAGACGTCACGACGAAACTAATCTTAATGAATTCAGAAAAGGTCAAAACGGATATTTCCGTCAAAATCTGAGAACCGAAATTTTTCGCGATTACAATACTTCCTTTTTACTCTGTACAAGGAAGTAAAAACTGTAATATTTGTAAAGAAAAGGATTTTCGCGCGCAACTGTACAGCTTTTATTTATAAGTGAATTAACTTCAAAATTTAATATGTTCTCAACAAAGATTGGTTCTGCGAAATAACCGATCGTATTTTTTAAATTCGTTTTAGAATAGAAGATATTTGTTTCCAAAATATAACAAAAATTGTCAAAATTCAAATTAACATAGATATTTCAATTTTAAAGCAAAATTTTAAAATTCTGTATCGATCATTTTGTAGATTGTATTTTTATCTTCAACAATATCTTTAGATTATATTTAACAAAACAATAAACGCTGTGGAGTGGCGCGCGAAATCCATGTTTTTTGCTGTTTTCTGGCGCGGTAGAGAATCGTATTAAAAGTAAATGCTTATGTGAATGAGGCTTTAGCCTGCTTGATAGAAAAGACTTATTTGCAGATAAATTAGGGTCACAAAATTTTAAAAATATTATATAGCTATAAAAAATAGTCATAAAATTTAATTTTGTTGTAATTCCGTCACCAGTAGGTACATAAAATATAAATTTTTCCTAACATTAAAATAATTACCTCAAATCTATTCTACTCGTCTAAAGTCACATACGACTCAATCAGATCCACAAAGCCTTTTGTCAACAAGTGGTGCACATTGGCCCATTCTTCGCTTTGTGAGCGCGCGTGGCTTTCTAAACACCCGGTAAATGCAAGATCAACATGTGTATTAAAAGCAAATTGCGGCCCTTGTTTAATCCAATCAGTTAGGGGATGATCCAATGATTCGCTCATCGTGAATGGTGAATGCATTAACTGAATCACTGAGATTAACTTTCATCTGTTTAGGGTGGAGTGGTTAGTTTATAAGGGTAGGTAACGGGTAGTTTATAGTTGATTAAATTTAAACTTGTACCCACTTTAGTACATAATAAATATCCTATAATACTTTGATCGTCCCGCAATAATAATTTGTTTCTCAAAGTTCTACAAATTTTGTTATGTGTGCGGTCAGTGGCGCACCCAGGATTGCATCTTGGGGGGGGCTAAGAATAATTTTGTAATGAAACCTGTAGTACGGCACAAGAAAAAAATGCGCCGCAGGCATAATTTTTTTAGAGTTCAAGGTCAAACACCTTTAAATTGAAAGTTTCATTTTAAAGATAAACAGTTGCACGTTTTACTCTCTTTCTTGTGCACACACATTGTTTTTTCGGCAGCTCTCTTGATATAATTTCATAAGAACGACTCTGAGCAGAGTCATGTTAGTTATAAATGTTGATATTAGTTCCAATAACATATATTTTAATTTTAGTTCATATTTAATGTATCAGTTCTTTCTTTCATCTTTTTAGTTTCACTCCCAAGTGCACCGTTGTTTAAGTTCAAAATTTCACCACAAGGTTCGCATTCTTATTAAAATATCCCAATAATCGTACAGATGCGTTATACGGAGTGTATATTATTGTATATTTGAACTACTTGAATTTAAGATAATCATAAAAAAAGAAAAAAGGCGATTATTTTTAGTCTTCAGTGAACTTAAATAATCTTACATAATGTTTAAAATGTTTAATAAAAAAATTTGAAAAAAGTCCAGTCGTCTGGGGGGGGCTCAAGCCCCACGAGCCCCCCCCTTGAGTGCGCCCCTGTGTGCGGTTACCAGCCATCAACTCACAGGCACACATGATTATTAGTATCTAGCACACCCTTAAGAGGGACGTCTACCTCTTAAAATCCAGCATACAATGTACTAACGTATAGCGAGTGTTTTGTGGCCAGTACAAGAATGCGATTATACTTATAGTCCGGGAGCTGGCGTCAAATTTGACCGGACCATTTCAACAAAGCTGATTTTTATAATATAATTAGTTCTATAATAACTAATTAAGAATTGCAGTGTTAGCTGGTCCGAAAGCGTGGCTCAAGATTTTAAGAGGCTGTGGAACTTGCAAAAAATAAAAGATTTTTAAGTGAACCAGCAAAGCTAAAATTTTGTATAATGATAATTTACCAATTATATTTAACAAAAAAATATGTTAGCTGGACAGGGCAGGTGGAAAACCTTGTTAGCTGTGCAGGTGAACAGTGACAGTGACAGTGTCAAAATAGTAACACATCGTTTATATCTTCTTCTACTGTTTACATAAAATGAAAACGATGTGTCACTATTTTGACATTGTCACTGTCACTGTTTGCCTGCACAGCTAACAAGGTTTTCCACCTGCCCTGTCCAGCTAACATATTTTTTTGTTAAATATAATTGGTAAAATATCAATATACAAAATTTTAGCTTTGCTGGTTTCACTTGAAAATCTGATATTTTTTTAAAGTTTCGCAGGCCCTTAAATTTGCAAGGCCATACACGGTCGTACCAGCTAACACATGTTTAAGTGGTTAAACCAACAAAATATACCACCTACATATAAGAAAAGATTTGTTGCAATCACCCATGAAAATTTGACGCCAGCTCCCGGACTATTAAAAGATCAATTAACAGTTATGCCCTTTTAAAATTTTGATAAGAAAATTGTACTTGACTATAAATATTCCGAAAAATTCATAAATATTTCCAATTTATGCAAACTTTACACGGATATACCTCCTGATAAAAATTTATATTTACAATTTTAAAAAGGCATATCTGTAGTTCCAATCTTTCTCTATTAAATGTTTATAAAAACATTACCTTGAAGTCAGTTTACTAGCAACGAAAACACTTTTACAGAATTTTTCAACTTCAAAATGACATTGCATTGCTAGGATGCGGTAAAGTACGAGTTTCGGTCTGGTTTCAGGCAGCCGTAGCGGGGAAAAGAGTAGAAACTCGTACTTTGCGTACTAGATATGCCATGTCATTTTGTAGTTTAAGAATAATGTAAAAGTATTTTCGTTGCGAGTAAACTGTCAGTTTATTATTGACTTTAAGATAGTATTTTTATAAACATTTAATTGAGAAAGAATGGATCTACAGATGTGCCTTTTTAAAATTTTAAAAATAAATTTCTATCATGAGATATAACCATGTAAAGTTTGCATAAATTAGAAATAGTTAAGAAGAATTTTTATAGTCATGTACATTTTTACCTCTCGCCTCATATTCTATAAGAGAGGTATTGTAATGGGTCAAAATTTTCGAGTATGAGTTTTTGGTGGATAAGCACGTTTCAGGGTCTCTAGAATACGAATTTACTATTTTCACGATGATGTCTGTGTGTGTGTGTGTGCGTTTGTATGAACCGACGATTTTTCGTCCACGATAACTTAAAAAGTATCAAACCGTTTATAACCAAATTTCATATTTAAGGTTTTAATAAGTATCTTAACACCGGATAAGATTTTGGTACAAATCCGAAAACCGGAAGTAGTACTTTTAGAAGTTTGGAAAAGTTTTCCTTAAATATATTGGTACATTATTTATTTATGACAATTTTTGCAATTAAAAATAAAAGGAATTGTGATTATCTATGTGTACAGTTAATTATAAATACAAATTGCTGAATCTGGAAGTATTTAACAATAAAATAAAGTACAATTAATATTCTATTTTTTTGAAATTCCAGTATCTTGTTGTCCATGATATGAAATTTGTTTCTACATAAAATTTGAATTATTATGACAGTGACAGTACAGTTGACATCTTTTGCTTGCATATTGGTTTACATTATCGTTTACATATTACATGAACATGAAACTATTAAAATGTAAGTAAAACTATTTATTAGATTAGTACAACAAGCATAATTAGGCGAGAGGTCGTGTGGTGGCCACAGCAGATTTTTTTTATTAAAATTTTAAAAAGGCACAACTGTTAATTGATTCTTTAAATATGTAATCTTTGTTGAAATAATATTTGATCATTCTTGTACTGGCCACAAAACACTCGCTACGTTAGTACATTTTATGCTGGATTTTAAAATATATTTTGATAGGTAATGTCATTTATTTAATTTAGCTGTCAGCGCAATGTAAGAAACTACGAATCTTTTAATTGATTATAAATTAATTAACAACTAAATAGTATTAAACATCTAAACAACCCCTTCTTATACGATCCTCCCTAAACAAAACAAAACAATCCTGAAACAATGGCCATCAGCAAACAAATCCTAACAACGTTATCACATTTGCGCCGGCGTCTCGACGCCCCTAAACAAAATCCGGCGCCTGTTTCCACCAATCAGGACCGGGGTGGGCGGGTTCTACCCTTAGTATACCGCGACAAGGGGATGATCAAGTCAGTTTGTAAGCGAAAATTGATAGAATCACATCACAGGAAAAATAACAACAACAAATTACTTCTAGTTTCACTGTCATTTCAATCAGTTATTAGGGTTGTGGCAGTGATTTTACGACAACTAACTGTCACTTAAATAAGTATTTAAGTTGTGGCAGTCTTCTTTCGTCTCGTCCACATATAAAAATAACTTTAAACATAAATTATTATCGTAATTAACTAAGTGACCATTTTTCCGATGGCCGGGCCATTTTTGTCGCCACTTCCTGGTGATTTGCTAACTGAGTATATGTTTGGACGTCGTCGCCAACGGCGCAATAGAACCACCTTCTCTCCTCAACAGTTACAAGAACTTGAAGCCCTGTTTCAGAAGACGCATTATCCCGATGTCTTTCTCAGAGAAGAAGTCGCTCTAAGGATTAGTCTGTCTGAAGCCAGAGTGCAAGTAAGTTTTTGTGGGCCTGTATCTTTTTAAGGGTTGGAGTGAGGGGTTTTATTTTCACAGGGTTGGATTCCTTGGGGTGTTTTATACCTAGAAACGTAGTTTTGTAATTTTTTGTGGAGAGGTTTTGCCGGAAATTATTTTTTTGTGACAAGGGACAGTTTACAAAATTAATTTAGGTACGGTCCTGTACTTTCAAAGGATAAATTTATTGAGTTTTTATGTGCTCAGATTCATTTTTTTTAAATTTTGTGGCTGTAGTTTAGCCAGAATTAATTTATTGTGATTAAATTTTGTTTACGGCCCTGTATTTTTTGAATGGTTATACTCAGAAATCTAACTAGCCCACTGTTCTATTTCATGAACATTTTTAAACTCAGAACCATATTTAACACATTAAATTTATTTATTTATAGTTTAGCCAGAATTTGTTTTTATAAATGAGTGCCTGTTTAAAACGAAATTTTGAGTTTACGGCCCTGTATTTTGCCAAGGGCTAATCTTAGCAACCTGACTAGACCACCATTAGATTCCCTGAGCTTTTTTATACCCAGAACCATATTTTCAATTTTTTTTTAGTTATAGTTTTGCCAGAAATAATTTTTTCTGATAAGGAAGCAAGTATGTGGCATGGAGATTCGCGATATCTCTGGTATTTTTTGAACTATCGTTCCGGGAAAAATCTGTACTTATATAAACTTAGGCGTAGAATCTAATGAAGCTATTTTCAGGGCCGTAATCTTAATTTTTACAATGGTATTAAATAATTTTTGCAAAAATAATTGTTCTAAAATAAAGTAACAATAAAAAATATACTTTATATTGCAGTAATTTATACATACTTCATTTAAGCAGTAACATTAATTATAAACGAAACTTATAAGGACCGTACTGTACAGGTTTCAAATACAGTCCTAATAATATTAAATGAATTGTTCAAAATTTGAATCAATTATTAAACGAGCTTACAATATAATCTTCAAATTAAAAAATTTAGTTTATACTATTTATGTTACATACTTTAAAAGTATATCTATGGTGGGATTCTGTGCAAATCTGTAAGTTTTACAAATCTGTAAATCTTTAAATATTGAACAAAATCACATCAATGTTTGATGACAAATAATATAAAAATGTTCATATGATTATAAAATTCATTGCGATTTTGTTTAATATTTGCAATTTTATACATTTGTAGCAACTACAGATTTTCACAGAATCCCACTATTAATTTATTTGATTAAATAAATAAATGGTAAATTTTCGTGGGTTGGTTTACCGCACAGCGTACATGTTTTGTTTGTCACAGGTCTGGTTTCAAAATCGCAGGGCAAAATGGAGAAAACAGGCCCGGCTTCAGTTATTGCAAGACGCTTGGAGGATGCGATGCTTAGGGCTGACTACACCACCGCTACTTCTTACAGGTTGGAAACAAACTATTGAAGAAATCTTTCGTTTTTTAAAAATTTGTTGCATTCTTTGTTTTGAAGTAAACAGTCATTACAATTTGTTATTTAAACTGCCTATTTCCGTCAAAATTCGAAATTCATGTTAGTATCTATAAACTAACAACCATTAATGACTTGAAAGCTGGTCATCTCATTCACAGAAAATTGTAGGGTAATAAATCTCTTAATCATAGGATAAAGCATGTAAAAAATTGCTTAAATCACGCTTTTCGATTAATTACCTCTCGCCTCATATTCTATAAGAGAGGTATTGTAATGGGTCAAAATTTTCGAGCATGAGTTTTTGATGAATAAGCACGTTTCAGGGTCTCTAGAATACGAATTTAATATTTTCACGATGATGTCTGTGTGTGTATGTGTGTGTGCGTATGTATGTGTGTATGAATTATGTGACGATTTTTCGTCCACGATAACTTAAAAAGTATCAAACCTTTAATAATCAAATTTCATATTTAAGGTTTTAATAAGAATCTTAACACCGGATAAGATTTTGGTAGAAATTCGCAAACCGGAAGTAGTACTTTTTGAAACTTGAAATAGTATTCCTTAAATAAATTGGTACCTACATTATTTATTTATGACAATTTTTGCAATTAAAAATAAAAGAAAATATAATTATGTATGTAAAATAAAGTGCAACTAATATTCTACTTTTTTGAAATTCCAGTATCTTGTTGTCCATGAACTATGAAATTTGTTTCTACATTTTGAATGATTATGACTTATGACAGTGACAGTACAGTTGACATCTTTTGCTTGCATCTTGGTTTACATTATCGTTTACATATTACATGAACATGAAACTATGTAAGTAAATGTAAGTAAAACTATTTATTAGATTAGTAGAATAAGCAGAATTAGGCGAGAGGTCGTGTGCTGGCCACAGCAGATTTTTTTTATATGGATTTCAAAGATTTTTTCAAAGTTCTAACTGGGCATGAACATAGATTAATTCTTTCACAAACATCTAGTACCTGTTTTTCCTTCAAATTTTTAATAAGTATGCAATAAGTAAAGCAGAAACTGCTACATCTCTAAATACGCAATGTTTTGCTACGGGCAGTTTTCGCAAGAAGCACTTTTTGAAACCATTGGATTGTTGATTGTGCAATGGATATCTGATTAATTATGAATGAAATAAAATTAAATTTTAATTAATTGTGCAATAGCAATAATAGTAAATTTATGAAATTCCATTTGAAAACTGTTTGATTTAAAAACCTGGAAAATTAAAATTGCGAATTTTGAAAACATTTTGTTATTACCATAAAAGCACTATAGGTACTTATGCCATTAATAGCCATCTGCACCACTTCCACATAAATTTTAAGTGTCATTGCAATGAAAAATATCGAATCGAACTCAAAGATAGCAGTGTTATTTTTACGTTTGATAATTTAATTTTGATTCGAAATTGTTCATTTAAGAGACCCGTCTACGTTCTAAAATCCAGCACAAAACGTACTAACGTAGCGAGTTTTTGTGGCCAGTACAAGAATGGTAAATTTGTGTTATATACTTAAAGGACCAATTAACAGTTATGCCTTTGTAAATTTTTAATCAAAAATATAGGTACATAATTTCCAAAAAAAATCATAAAAATTTCTAATTTATGCAAAATTTACACGGTTATATCTTCTGATTTAAATTTATTTTAAAAATTTGAAAAAGGCGCATCTGTAGATTCATTCTTTTTCTATTAAATGTTTATAAAAACATTACCTTGAAGTCAATAATAAAGTAAAAGTTTACTCGCAACGAAAACACTTTTACAGTATTTTTCACCTTGAAAACGACATTGCATTGCTAGGACGCGGTAAAGTACGAGTTTCGGGCTGGTTTCAGGCAGCCGTAGTAGTGGGGAAAAGACTGGAATAGAAAAAAAGTAAAAGAAAGAGTATTAAGTGGAAGCGGTGCAACTGGCCATAAAATATCTACAAGTTGTAAATCATTCTCATAGGTCGTCCAGGTCTTCCTCCGGAGTGCGACAAGCTCCCCTACCTCCCCACCCCTTCTAGTCCGCCAATCACGTCCTCAGGCTCGCTTCCCCCCACCTCGATGGCCGCTACTTCGACTCCTGGGGCCGGCTTGCCACCTGGGGGCCATCTTCAGCAGAGTTCTCTACCTGCAGGACCTGGGCAGTGCCCGTGCTCTCCGAGGGAGAGTCCCAGCCCTAGGAGCATGACAGCGTCGCCAGCGAGCCTGCCTCCAAGCCCTGGTACTGGACCTAGTGATCTTAGTGTCAGAAGAGGGGACGAGGAGGTTCAATAGTTTGTATGATTTGTTGTTGAGTTTGTAATGTGGGGGTTATACACCCAAATTTGGACAGAAACGTTATACAGGGTGTAAAAAAGGTCAAAATATATTTAGATGTCCTAATTCTAAATCGAAAAGAATTTTTTAAATTGCAAAATTAAAGAAAAATTTTTTTTAAGACGATCCTCTACCAGAAAACAGCCAAAAACATGGATTTCGCGCGCCACTCCACAGCATTTATTGTTTTGTTAAATATAATAATATAAACATATTATTAATGATAAAAGTACAGTCTACAAAATGGTCGATGCAGAATTTTAAAATTTTGCTTTAAAATCGAAATATGTTAATTTGTTATTTTTTGAACACAAATATCTCCTATTTTAAAACGAATTTCAAAAATTCGATCGATTATTTCGTAGATCCAAGCTATATTGATAACATATTAAAATTCGCTTATAAATAAAAGCTGTACAGTGGCGCGCGAAAACCATTTTTTACAAATATCGCAGTTTTTTACAAATATGTGTGCCAAAATTATTTTTTCCCGTCAAACATAAATTATTTGTTATTTTTATGTTTAACAAAACAATAAACGCTATAGAATAGCGTGCGGAATCAATATTTTTGACTGTTTTCTGCCATGGATAAAAAAATTTGTTTTGTATTGTACATTATTTTACTATAATTTCGTATTTACTGTACATTATTAAAACCTACAGGGTATTTTATATTTAAGTATAAAAGTAAAACAATGCTGCAAAATATATAGTTGTAATAATGTAAAAAATATTAGTTTATAATATAATATTACATATAATAATTGTATCTATACCACAAATAAAATGCTAAACAAATAATTCTTATTCCATTTCAGATTCATAATAAAACAATAAATATAAATCAACAAAGAAATAAATGAGACTCGCAACAATCAATAAATCATACTCGAACTCGATATTATAATTATGCAAAAACAAAAAAGCAAATGGCGAATCGAGAACTTTGTTTATAACTGTTTTACTGCATTCTTTTTGTTTTGGGTACTAAATCATAAGAAATGATCGTAAACATAACAACAAAACCACAGTTTACGGTCTGGATGAGACCAAGACCTTGTTTTAGACAGAGCCGTACTTCAAATATATTTTTATTTTGCACTTTTTCTAACTAACAACCTTTGTTCATTTTTATTGAACTTAAATAAAATGTAATAGTACGTATTTAATTTGTTAATTACTACTAAAATTAATTAAAAGATAAAAACATAAAAGAGTAAACCATTATCGTGAATCTAATAGAAGCATATTATTTTATATAACGAAATTAACTTTTAAAAAGAACCCACATAGACTAATATAATACCTATCAGTAATATTTATAATTTGATTAAGGCTATACACTTGCTATGAAATTCAGAACAAAATAGGGTGCTACAATATTCAAGATTGTGACTTTGTTTGTTTTTTAAATCTATGAACTCATATTTGGAAGACTGTCCCTAGGGTGCCACATGACGGTAATTAATTAGTGAAAACCGGTGAAATCAATCAATTTCGTCAATTTTAATTTTTTTTATTATTATTCAAGTTTTTTTTAACTTCTTGTGGCACTCTTCAGAACATCGTAAGACGTAAGGAATCAGTTATATCAAATAAAATTCAATTGTATGCAATAATAAAGTGAGAATCTTGAATATTAAAATGTAAAAATTAACTCTTATTTTCTCTAATTGTTGTCGCAACAATTATATTGTATGATTTTTTTATTAAATAATGTATAATGTATCGTCATTACTCATGTTAAATTTCAGATTTTTATTTTGAACAATAAAGCCAGAATTGATGAAATTCTGATGCTACTACCGTGGCAAGCGTAGCGCCTTAATTATTTTTTTTCAATGAGTGAGTTGGCGGCTTATAACCGCACACACGGTAAAATAAACGATGACTCACAGTCACAGTATATAAAGGCGGCCATTCCCAGTTAGGTAGAAGTGATAGATCTATAAAATGTATGTAGGTAAGTATGTATTATACAGGTGATTCACAACTTCGTGCATATTTAGTAGCATATTATATCTTATCACGAAACTGAAAGAATTTTTTTGAAATTCGTAATTTTAGTTTTCAGGTTTTTTAATCAAATGGTTTTGGGCCGCTGTTTTCAAATCAAATTTCATAAATCTATTTTCTTGCCATTGTACAATTAATTAAAATGTTATTTTATTCTATTCATAATTAATAATAATAATAACCTTTATCTACAACAATAGAATAATGTATTCATTATATACGTGAAAGTAGTATAATAAACCCCTCCATAAGGACACATTATGAAATAATGAATTCATTATTTCACACTGTTAAATAATGAGTACTTTATTCTCTCGAAATGTCAAACTGCCATCACATCTGTTACATCAAGTTATCATTTTATGACGTTGTAAGCAGAAACAGTAAAAATAATAAAAATTTGTAAAACGCTGTATATGACTATAGCCTATAATAGTTCTAAATTACTCGGATAAATTGTCATGTCATCACACCAAAGTTTGAGGTTAGGTTAATATCAATACAAATTTGTAGTAAGAAAATGTTGTTTTATTTAAAAAGTTGTAGATAAAACGTCGTATTTGACTCGAAAATAATGGCTATAATTAACTCGGATGATTTATACACTCGCCTTCGGCTCGTGAACAAACTTTCATCCTCATTAATTATAGCCTACATTATTTACTCGTTAAATAATATACTATTATTTATTAAATACATTATTCTTATAAATACAGGGTGTATTATATTATTAATCTACAAACATTTTAAAACAATTGTTTAAAAATACAAATGTAATTTTTCTCTGTTTAAGGGTGTATAGTATTGGACGTATATGATCATGAATCAAAAAGAATTTTGTTGAAATTCGTAAAATTAACAGTAGTTTGCAAAACAATATCATTTTGGATACCACTGGTTGTCACATTTAAATACAAAAAAAATAAAACAATAGTTATACAGTATTTATTAGCTGTTTTAATGTAATAATAATAATTTTACAAACAGGAAAAATGAAATTTGTAGGTACTTACAGAATGTCTCATTTGTTTGAACCCATTAATTTGCAAATTACAACAAAATTCTTTTTGATGCGTCCAATATTATACACCCTTAAATTTTGTTACACAGGTCGGATTACACCCTATATATATCATTAAAATTTATGCACAAAGTTGTGAATCAGCCTGTATAGGTATATTACAAAAATTTGATGCATCGTTTAGAACCAATAATAAATTATTAATTAAATATAAACATTTTAAAACAAAATTTCGCGTAAACAAGTTTAAATTTTGAAAGTGATTATTCTATACATGATAATAAATATTTTTACCATTATATAACGGTACTTATAGACACAACAAAGCACATAACATAGAAGATACACCATAATTGCACGCATATAGTTGTAAAAGCAAAACCATCATTATAAGTCAATGTAACATGGCCACGATTTGCTATCGATGTAAATGATCAGAAATGGGGTTATTGCACCGAATAGCACGAGCCCAACTGCCCATTGGGTGGGCAGGCACAGGACCGTACCCGGAAATTTACACGAGAAAATTGAGTACTTACATCTTTTGAACTGAACAGAATTTTAATTCATTTTTAGAATTAATAATTTAAATCGTAATTAGTGATGCCGTCGAAACGAGAAATTTCTCGCCTCGTCTCAAAATTACGAGAAGAGAATCAATAAATTCCTCGAGAAATCGAGAATTCTCGAAACTAAAACTTTGAAATAAGTTAAATATTATCATTTTCTAAAATGTCAAAATATTTTTTATCTTACTTGGTTCGTAGCTTTTTTAGCTACTTGTGCAAATTTAACAGAAATGAACAAAGAGTTTCTAAATTCAATTCTAGCTTTTCAAGGAGATGACAAATTTTTTTCGAGAAATTGAGACGAGACGAGAATCGAATAATAAACGTAGGTACCATAGATCTGAGCTTCCAGTATTTACATTTTTGTATTGATTTATAAATAAAGTTTAAAAGATTCTTAGAATAAAACACTGTTCACATAAGGATTCTTTAAGGATTCTTTTATGTTAATGAATATTGAAAAAAAACTAGTAAGAATTGCCCGTCAACTAGCGGTGCCGCTAAATTGAATCCTAATGTTAAAAGATGAAGAGTGCTAAGAAATTATATTTTTGAAATATTTAATGGTATTTTAGTAATGAATTAATAAAAATAGTCAATTTGGCTGATTTTTTACTATTTTTTTCGTCAGATGTGTAATTTTTTTGACAAAAAATATTTTCTTAGCATTCTCACGAACAATGAAAGGATGGACAATTTAAACAAAATTAATAAATATGCAATAATAAGGCCATAATTAGTAATATTAAAATGCATAAATTAATTCTTTTTTTCTCTAATTGTTGACCCAACAATGTAGGTATTGTATGAATTTTTCGATCAAATAATGCTTCGTAATTACTTATGGTAAATTTAAGATATATAGCCAGAATCGTGAATTGTTATTCCATTGCAGCAATATTGCGTTCAACAAGTGTAGAGCCTTAAGATTGTACACTGTAACAGAGTACCCGTGAGTTGTCAACTAAAATACATATCCTTTTGCTGTGATCTGTAAACTCTGTAAGGGTACCCCACCCAATTGAAATACTAAATACTACGCCTTTTGCGCATTAAGTTTATTTTATAAACGGACAATGTTATATTCATATCTTATTGCCTGTAACAAGTTTAAATGTTTCGATTTTATCGCATGAGCTAGCAGTTCAAGATTTCAAATTGCCTTTAAGACGTCGGTGAAGATCAAAATCTCTATTCAACTGAAGTTGGAGCAACAGGTGGTTCTTTCAGAACTTCTTAATACGATTCAGTAGATTTCTTTGTAAAGAAAAGATAAGGTATGGGGGCACCAAGGGTATAGCTGTGTGGGCCCACCAGTAGAGACACGCGAATTTTGAGAACAGGGTTGAATTCCTGATATTTTTAATTAATTATACAAATTTTCATAATTTTTCTACGATTTATAATGTAATAATTAGGTGGTTCCAATGTTGAAAGTTATATATCTGTGTGGTGCCCACCAGTCAGTGGCGCGTTACCATATAGGCAAAATAGGCAATTGCCTAAGGCCTCAAGCTGGGGAGGGGCCTCCAAATTCCAAATAAATTTGGAAAATATTTTTAAATAATTTAAGCATTCATAGTAAATTGTTTCAATGTGATCTGTGATCACTTATTGGCTGAAATTAATAGAAGAAATGAAGCATACCAAAACATATTAAACTATTTTGCTGTTTTCACGGACATAAATTTAAAGGATACTTTACCAACCGAATATGACAGATGCATTCTGAATTTAATTGAAATGTATTCGGATGATGTCGATACCAATATTTTTAAGGAAGAATTGGGTCAATTTTTATGTTATGCCAAGAACGAAAATTTAAATTCTCCTATGGTAATGTATAAAGCCATTCAAGAAGGATTAGTTTCTACATTTCCTAATGTGGATATAATATTTAAAATATTTTTGTCAATTCCTGTTTCAAACGCATCAGCAGAACGATCATTTTCTGTACTTAAAAGAGTTAAAAATTACCTAAGAAATTCAATTGGACAAGAAAAATTGGGCAATCTAGCAATAATGTGCATCGAAAGCGATGTAACAAATACAATTAACTATGATAATCTTATTGATCATTTTTCGGCTCAAAAATCAAGAAAAGTTAGTATCTAGTCATGTTTTCTATTCTTGTGTTTTTTACATTTTCTTTAAATTTTGATATAGTATTTTTTTTGTTATTTTTTTTGAGAATTTATTTTATTTCCTAAAAAAACGTTTAAAGCTTATTATTAATTTAATAAACATATATATTTATTTAAAAAGGTACCAATATAAATACCTTTCATGAAATTTATTTTTTATTTTGTTAAAATTTTAAATTACCAATATACATATTATTTAGATTTATATTTATTTGTTTTATACAGTACGTGATACGTATGTACGTATTATTGTGTAATAAAAATAGTTTTTTTAATTGTATTATTTTTGCTTTCGTTATATCCATTCATTTAAACAATTTTCCCAATCAGGTAAAAAAAGAAAGGTTGAAGTTACATATTAAATTTGTAGAAATTTTGAAATTTCAGATAAAGGTAAGGTGACCAGACGTTTTTTAAAAAAGCGTTTTTTTTACGAAAGTACATATTAAAAGGCCACCCCCCCCCCCACCCCCCGGCAACAATATTTGGGGCCTCCAAATTCAAAATTGTCTAAGGCCTTATAAAGGCATAACGCGCCACTGCCACCAGTAATGATTAGAGATGGGAAAAATATTTATATATCGATAAATATAAAATACTAGCAAACCCGGCTCGCGTTGCTACGCCTCCAACTCAAATTTAAAGGAATCTCGTTATAAGAATTCTAATGCCTATGGCACACCGGTCGAGGACCATCGAGTAACTTCTCGATGAAACGAAAGAACGCACCCGTCCGCGATGGATTTCTATTTAATCAGTGACAAATACATTAAAGTTTTGCGCGAAATCAAATCCAAAGATACGTCTGAAATGAGATACATTCGTTTCATCGAGGAACAACTCGATTAAAATAGCGGCGCCCCTATTTTTCGTCGAGGACGGGGTGCGTTCTTTCGTTTCATCGAGGAGTTACTCGATGGTCCTCGATACTCCTCGACCGGTGTGCCATAGGCATAAGTTATTACCATACAATACATGCTGGCAATTCTAACTACGCCCATGATACCATACCAAATTTGAACCCAATCGGGTACCGCCATTTTGTTTAAAGATGGCGGACTGATATTTTAGTATGCTCATGTCATAAGTTATAACCATTACAAATTTGAACCCAACCAGTGCAGTACATTTTGAGTTAGTTAGCCACTATTTTGTTTCAACCAACCAACCCCCCTGAGAAATGAAATTTAAACCCAATCGGTTACCGGCATTTTATTGTGCTCATGTTAGTTACACCTTAAGCTATTACCATACCAAATTTGAACTCAATCGTTGCAGTAAACTCTGAATTAGATAGCCGCCGACAACAATGCAATTTGACATCGTTATAAACATCAAATAAATAAAAAAAAACTAAATACCAACCAATACTAACAATCCACAACTGTCTGTTTCAAAATACCTAGACCAACTGAATTCGAAATTCCTATTCAACAACTAATACATAGTAGTTTAATTAAATGTCTGGTTATCTAATCTGTTTGTTATTTTGTTCAATTAAGTGCCAAATCACTGTACATTTTCGTAATAAGAAGAAACAATTTTGATATTTTTTTTTGAAAATATAATATAGCCTATGTCATCCGCGGATTGTGTAGCTTTCCAACGGCGAAAGAATTTTTCAAATTGATCCAGTAGTTTCGGAGCCTATTCAATTCAAACAAACAAATCTTTCCTCTTTATTATATTAGTATAGATAAATATCGATATGAAAATCAGTTGCTATCACTTTTCGTTTGGTATCGATAACTCGATATTTGTTGATATATGTCGATAATTATCGGAAAATATCGATAATACCGAGTTATCGATACATCGATGCCAAACGAAAAGTAATATCGACTGATATTCATATCGATATATCGATATTTTCCCATCCCTAGTAATGATACGCGATTTTTGAGGGTAGAATCAAATTTCTGGGATAATTTATTAGTAGTATACAAATTTTCATAATTTTTCTATGATTACTAACGTAATAAAATAATAAATAGTCCCAATGTTAATGGTATAAGCAAACTAAGAGGGTATAGCTGTGAGGGGCCCACCAGTAACAATACGAGGGCTGAATCAAATGCCTGGGATAATAATTGATAAGTAGTATACAAATTTTCATAATTTTTCTACGATTTATAATGTAATCATTAGGTGGTCCCAATGTCAAAGGTATAGGGAAACGGGAAACAAAATATGGGGCCCACCAGTAGAGACACGCAATTTTTGAGGACAGGGTTTTAATTCCTGATATTTGTAGTTAGTAGCATACAAATTTTCATAATATTTGTACGATTTATAAAGTAATAATTAGGTGATGCCAATGTCAAAGGTATAGGAAAACTAAATATGGGGCCCACCAGAAAAGATACGCAATATTTGACGGCGGGATTAAATTCCTAATATTTTTAATTAGTAGTATACAAATTTTCATAATTTTTCTATGATTCATCATTTAACAATACGTCGTCCCAATGTTAAAATGGGGCCCACCAGTAGTATATATATATATATATATATATATATATATATATATATATATATATATATATATATATATATATATATATATATATATATATATATATATATATATATATATATATACGGTTTTTAAGGCAGGATTAAATTCCTTGCGTCATTTATAAATAACATAATTTTTTATAATTTTGTGACGATTAATAACATTATAATAGGTGGTTCCTATTTTGAAATTAATAATTCTTTATGATAAAAATATAAACAATTATTATAACTAATAAATAATAATAGACAACAATAATGTTTAGCATATATTTGTAATTCTATTCCAAACACAACATTAACTTAAACAGTAAATCTAATTTTAAATAACTATAAATAGACAAAATACCAGTAATCCTAAAAATACAACAAGAATCAGAATCACTATTTCATTCTACAAACCATTAGACAACAAAAATTATCAAACTAAACGATACGAACAGTTACACAAATTAACATTTGTTACAGGAAACCATAGTGATATGATAACGATAAAACAGTACACAGATACAGTTATATTATTGTTCATGAGAGTGCCAACTCACGGGTCCTCTTCGCTTAGAAAAAGGTGAAAAAGGAAGAAAAAGGTGGGCCACCCCACTGAATGCGTGCGCAACTTAAAACACAATGAGACACACCGTAAACGTAATTTTAAATCATTGCTTAAGTTGCATCCAAGCTGAATGGACTTTAAATACGTTAGTGACGTGTAATACAATAATTATCTTCAACAAGGTGTAAATAATTGTTAATTAATAACGTGTTCGTGGATAATTAATTAATTGTTGTGTTTTTGTTTATACCCTTGTTTAATGAAAGGTATTAATTTGATTGATTAATTAATTCGTTTTTTTATCAGCTTAATATGTTTTTTTGTTTAAATACAAATTAAAATTTTAAATTCAATGTTTTAAACAATTAACTTAGTTACAACAACAATTATAACTATTTAAATATTGTTGATATTAATCTCATAATTAAAATCAGTTATTTAAATACAATGTGTTTCAGTAAAAAATCTAAAAATTAATCTTATCACGTCAAACTACTTTTTATAAAATATTAACAATTAATATATGTGCATAATAAGTAGTATTGTTATTACAATCTATATAAATCAAAAATTTTAAACAAATAGATAAATAGTTTTTTTAATTAAAAAAACTGAGCATCAAGGTATAAATAAAATCGATTTGACAATTCTCATTATGTTGCGATTAGAAAGGAACAAGTAATTATTAATGTTTTGATTGCAGTTATTAAAATCCGTGATAACAATGAAAATTAGAATACTTCATTCTGTATTACTGTACATTCTTGCTAACGAAGTACGGGCTAATGAAAATACTGGGTAAGACAAATAATCATTTTATTAATTAATAATTTCATCTGTCACACAGTTTGCTAAATTTGAGTGTAACAGCCGCACAGATCATTTTGAATTTGCTTCTTTGCAAGTTTTTAAAAAAATTGTAAGAAAATATTTATTCCTTGAAATATTTTAATGAAACTTATAGAAAAAATACAGCTGAATCCAATGGTGTATCAATTTTCTTTCAGAAGTAAACGGTTTAGCTGGAAATTATTATTTAAATTTGAAGATGACGCCACCACCGCCTAATTGACATCTGCGTGAACTAATATATAATAATACAGGTTTGATAATTTATTTCGAAAATTCAAATAAGCTAAATTTTAGGTAAATATGCTTATTACACATGTAAATAATCTATATTTTTTAATTGGTTATTTAGTTAATTGCTTAAGGACGTTCTAGCGTCAGACTTAATAGTAGATAAAAATTTAAATTTTTAAGAATTGATAAGTTCAATTGCATAGTTATCTTCCCTCAAAAATTTTAAAGCCTTCATCGATCATTTCAGAAAGTAAATGACGATTAAAAATCATATTTTTAACATAGAGCTTTACGGAAAAACAGCATTTTCAATATTTAAAACTATAATAAAAATATTATAAGAGTAGATACTACAATAAATATTGTTTAAAAATATTCTTTGAAATATGTAGTTTATATAATTGCACAAAAAACATCGTGTTGACGAACGTCAAAATTAAATATTAATTATTGAAATCAATATGATACAAATTATTCTGACAGATTTGTCGCCATATTTAGAACTGGCAACAGCGCGTAGTATACATACACTTGATACGTAAATAATCCTATTGATGATCGTTTCTGATATTATAATAATTATCTGTATTACTCATAATTGACATATAAAATGATTTTGTAAACAAAACAAATATCATATATGACAAACATGTAGGTATGTGTATTCACTTTGAAATATGTTCAAGTTGACAGCAGAGAAAGACGGCGGTGTTGCCAAATTTTACAAGCAATTAAAATGGAGTCAAATAAACTACTTACTTATATTTACTGATATTTTAAAATAAATTACTAAAAAAATTATCAGATAGATAAAAAAAAATTATAAATCATTATAAGATTATTGGTATACTTTAAAATTATTCTCGAGGCCCCAATAAAATTCATAAAAATTTAGCACTCATTTGACTCTAGCGTAGCGCTTGAACGTCCTTAACCTGTTTTACCGATCATGATGTATAGTTCATATTCATAGTCACTTAGACGGTGAGGGAGCCACAGTAGAAATTTAAATACTAAATTTGCGGCTAAACAGTTTAATGTCCTGTTCACACGTTGCTACTTTGAAGACGCATACGTGCTACTGTAGCATGAAAAGAAATTCAAATCGAAACAATTACCGCAAAAAATCGCTATCTACACACACAACGATCAACGATGTGAAATTATCAACGAGTAGTTCTTGATACTTTGATGCTACAAATTAGCAGCGCTGCTATTTGACAAGCGGCTCAGATTTTTTCTTGCTACAGTAGCACGAATGTGTCTTCAAAGTAGCAACGTGTGAACAGGGCATAAGTTGGGAAGAAAATAAGCATACCATTCGATTCCTCGTACTTTTTTCTATATGTGTACCAAATTTCATCAAAATATTATATTATAAATTAACGATATAAAATGTTTGACAGTTGTTGTTACTTTTATAATTTCAAAACTGAATTTTGTAATAAAGCAATCCATATTTATTACTGAACAGATTTTAATGAAATACAGAATAAAGTACATAGAATATAGTACATAGTATGCATTAAATTTACATAATCATATAAAGTGGATTAGTTCGGTTCAAAACTTCAAAACTATATATTTTTCAATTGTTTTCAATGTAAGTATCAACTGTTTCTTTCCAAACAATAAATGTGCGATTACTATACTTTGTCCCAGAATTCGGAGGAGCACCTAGAAAAGTCCCATTTATACAGGGAAAATAAATTGAAGTATAGTTTGGCGGCGAATTTGAATCACTTACAAATCAATGTAATATTTGAATTACAAATCAAATAAAAACGATTACCTTTCATTTTTATTACTTGTTTCTGGTTAATCCATTGTTAACCTAAACACTTTGTTACTTAATACAATTTACACGCAAATATTCTAACCTATAAAAGAAGTGTCACATTTTGTAAACACTGGAGCTAAATTACTGGGTGTAAATATGGCTCAGAAATGAGGAATCTGATTGGTTGGAAAAACGCGGCAAATTTAATAAGCTCCTCCGAATTCTGGGACAAAGTCAATTTACGATTGCTGTTAACTCAACTATTTTTTATACAACTATAACAAACAAAAAGATAAATCACATCCTGCCTTTTCATCGCATGATTGCATTGTAGCTGGCATTGGACTTGGTCTTGCAACACAAAAAGTGGACAATGCGAAAAATCATCAGAACCAATACCTCCAAACATTTTAACCAGTGATGATTTTGTTTCTCAACAAGTTTGTAGATTAATTTGTGGAAAATATGGCGCACTTTGGCCTGCGCCAAGCATTTCCACGAATATTGACAAACAGGTGGTTTATTTTCACCCGAGGTAGGTAGATTTTAGAGGTGTGAGATAGACTCTGAATGATTTTTGTTCCAGTGCTTTTATTTTTAATATCATAGATAGTTCAGTTGAGTCACAAGAGTTTTTTACTGAAATTATTTCGATTTTTAAGAAGAATATTGTTGATGAATGTGGTGGAGACTGTACTTTAAAATCAGAAACTAGTATTTTAGTTGAAATTATGTCTGCAAGCCATGATTTACACTTACTTCCTGATACTGATGAAAGTTACAGCCTTAAAGTTACTACAGAAGGTAATTTAACAGAACTGGATCCAATAAAACAATAAATTAATGATGATTCTCCTTCTAGAATCGAAAACAGTTGTGCAAATTACATCTGAGACACTTTTTGGTGCCCGCCATGCTCTGGAAACACTTTCTCAGCTGATTGCTTCTTATAAGCTTCCAAGTCCAACTACTGAACGAATAGTTGGTTTAGCTATGGTAGCCAATGCTAAAATAAAGGATAAGCCTGTGTATAAACATAGAGGGCTACTGATTGATACTGCTAGAAATTATGTACCTATTGGTACAATTAAAAAACAGATTGATGCAATGGCTGCTAGCAAGATGAACGTTTTGCATTGGCACGCTACAGACTCGCAAAGTTTTCCTATCGTTTCGAAGAGGGTCCCGCAAATGGCTAAGTAAGAACACATTTATTATAATTTTTACTCTACTTAAACCTCATTCACATAAGCATTTAGCTTTAAAGTTTACATTTTTTTTTACTAAATCCCAGTTTTAAATACTGTGAATGCGTGTATGTAAACCTTCAAACGAAATGCCTAGGTGAATGCAGCTTTAGATACCTAAAGCCCTGTTAACATAAGGATTCTTTCATGCTCCTGACTTTTAAGAATAATAATCCTGGAAAGAATTATTATTATAAACAACGGCGTTTCTAAATGAATGAATCTTGAAAAAGAATAATTTGTAATTCATTGATAGCTTCAAAACAATAAAGATTCAAAAGCATTGAAGAATCTTTAAAGAATCCATGTGTGGACTGGAATTAATATATTTTTCAATTGTGTCAGATACGGTGCATATTCAGTGCACCAACTCTACCATTTAGAAGACATTTCTTCATTGGTGCAATACGCTCGCCATCGAGGTGTTAGAATCCTTCTAGAACTCGACGCCCCTTCTCACGCTGCTAACGGCTGGCAATGGGGCCCTAGTGCCGGCCTGGGCAACCTAGCAGTTTGTGTTAACCAGGTAGATATGTTATCTTTGAAATGAGATGAGATAGATGTACATGTTGTTGTATGTTGAAGATTCCTTGGAGACAATTTTGTATTCAGCCACCGTGTGGACAACTTAATCCTGCTAATGAGAATGTGTATGGGGTACTGAAATTACTCTATAAGGATTTTACTGAGGCTGGCGAACGTGGAGAATGGTTTCATATGGGTGGAGACGAGGTATAGATACAAATCCAAGTCTAAATTTTATATATACATAGTATATCTAACTAGCCTTCAATTTATTCATGGATGTTAGTGATTTTTTGTGCAGTTAAACCTAACTGAATTTGAACCTGAGTTGTCAGAACCACAGTCGGTCACATTGCGCACTCATTAATTCAGATAAATATTTAAACCGTAATATATTTATTTTTATAGGTTTATATAAACTGCTGGAATGCAACCGAAGAAATTACTACATATATGACCAACAAAGGCTGGGGCAACACCTTAGAAGATTTTCTCAAACTATGGGCAGAATTTCAACAAAACTCTGTACAAACTTACGATACTGTCGTTGGAAACGACAACACTCCTATTATTCTATGGAGCAGTCAATTAACGGACCCTGATTGGATCGAAAAATATTTACCTAAAGACAGGTAAATAAAATTTAAAAAATAATATATGACATATGTGTTATGGAGTACTGTCATCGTACTGTACATCAATTACCATGAGTACCCGTGAGTTGAAGGCTGGTGACAGCACACACGGTCGCGGTACCTATACCAAGACTTGCTGTGATCTGTGTAACTCATAGTTTCTTAGAAAGCGCCACAACTTAAATTAAATAAAGGCGTTACAGATACTTATTTCATTCTTTTCGCATTGTATGGTAAAGTATAGACGCCGTATGTGCTGTACCAGCCCTGAACTATACTCATACTGGAACGCGCGCTGCGTCCGCCAGCCTGAACTGAGAGAGAGGGCCGCAAGGGTCATCTCTGTCCTACTCGCGCCAGTGTGCGCATGCGTAGAGCAGTCTGCCGCCAAAACAAATCACTGACGCGCAACTCATTACGAGAAGGACAGGAATTACCCTTGTGGACTATCTCTCTCGGAACGTGGCAAAGACGGCCAATGCGCTTTCCAGTATGAGTATAGTTCAGTGTGTACCAGTCAATGACGGAGCACACTTCACTGTATTCATAATTTTATTTGCCGAGGCCCTCTACATGTAATGACGTACAAACCCGCAGTTCCGTGGTTCAAATCTCTCGGCCGGCAGTATGTGATTGTAAAACATCTTGCAATTCAAGCTGACCACTTGATCGTCTTAAAAGTAGGCATGCAAAAAGAATCTCTCCGTTGCTTCTTTGAATTTCAAAGGTCGTCGCACGGATTGAAATCGACGATTCGGTCGAAGTGGCTGGATTCCACTATACTTAATAACATCTGCCATTCTTTAATTGGGAGTAAATTAAATTTCTGTTATTAATTGTCAGATACATAATACAAACCTGGGTGCCGACCACGGACAACATGCCAGCCCAGCTTCTGGAGATGGGCTACCGTTTAATAATCTCCACGAAGAACGCCTGGTACCTGGACCACGGTTTCTGGGGCATTACTAAATACTACGACTGGAGAACCGTTTACAAGAACAGGATACCTCGCCATGACGGTGTATTAGGCGGAGAGGTAATTATACAAGGTGGCGCAAAAAGTAATCACCCGATTTCCTAAGGCAGTAACTTTGTAAATAAAAAACTTGGTTCTGTTTACTGATTCTGTTAACTTAAACGTCGCGAAGATCGTAATATCGGTTAATCTCATTCGGGCTCGTTTTATAGCGTTTTACATGACTTGTGTCAAAATTTCTGGCGATAAATTCTTCATTTCTTGTCGAATGGTCTCCTTTAAGGACGCCAAGAACTGTGGCTTGTTCGTATAGACCCGAGACTTCAAAATACCCCAAGAAAGAAGTATTGGAACGGTTAATTTGGACGATCTCGCGGGTCAGTTCAAATCGAAAACGATAGATCAAGCGGTCGGGAAAAGCTTGCTTCAGAATGTCCACTATCGCTCGTGCTGTGTGTGCGGTTACACATGTTCTCCAAACCCAATTTGTCAATTGGCGGCAGCACAGTACAGGATCTGCTACTGTCCCGTGTTGAGCCAGTTTCTTCGGGGCGAGCGTCTACACATCGGAGTGTTTGTCCAGTTAATGCCATCGACGATAAAATTTATATTGAGTCAAAGTCACCGACTGATTATTATTTGTCAAATACATTTTACATAAAGTGTATAGCGATTCATGGTTCGTCTACGTATATTTTACATCTGTTTACTTCAACATGAGATGCCAACTGCCAAGGCCAACTGCAAAAATGAAGTTACTTTTGCGCCACCTATACTTTATTTTTAAACTAAACGGAGCAATCTGAAGTAGTCTCGCTGAGCCGTATTTAGACTGTGTAAATACGAGAAAAATATCACTAGATTTTTTTGGCGGCAAAATAAAATTTGACCTATCAGCGCGAAGACTCGATACAGTCACTGACAATAGCTGACGATTACATTACAAAGTTTGCGTGGTGTAAAACTGGTGTTACATCAGCCAATCAAAAACGATTAGTTTTAGCATTCCAACTTCAGATTGCTCCGTTTAGTTTAGAAATCAAGTATAGTTATCTCATTCAATGTTCTCTTAATGGTCGGCATCTTCTTTGTAGGCATGTATGTGGGGCGAATACGTGGACAAGTTCTCCATAGACACAAGAGTGTGGCCTAGAGCTGCAGCTGTAGCTGAACGACTTTGGTCTGATCCTGATTTTGACACAGCGGTTGTTGAGGCTCGGTTTTATAGACATAGAGACCGGTTGGTTACTAGAGGCATTGCTGCTGAAGCTCTTGCACCTGGTTGGTGCTTCCAGAATGAAGGAGAATGCCGATAAAATAATAAGTGAGTAAATTTTCGAGGTTTATACATTTTTACAGCTATTAAATTTAGATTTGTGCATAATGAAGCAGTGATACTCGATGATAACAGTTTGTATACAGGGTCATTCAGAACTTCGTGCATATATTTTAATACTTATTACGGAACTGAAGAATTTTTTGATCAAACAGTTTTGGGTCACTGTTTTCAAATGGAATTTCATAAAGGACCCCGCACCAAATACATGGAACCAATAATCTCGGTGAAATTTTCTGTAACTTTGGTAAATGACAGTTCTCGAAGTCTAGAACAAACTTTCAAATGCAACATGGGTCTGAAAATGCCTTAATTTCTCGCTATCCACGTCTCAAAGTCCGAAAATCACGTTTTTCCACTAGAAGATACATGGTAAAATCCACAAAACCCATTTTTTTACTGGCAATATTATTAGTATTATTGTTGAACTTGTTGTTGTTGTTATTAATTTTTCATCATACCCAGAATGCCAGATTTTTACTTTAATTCAGGTAAAAATAATGTATACATTATTTTGATGAAAGAGGGGACTGGAAAATTAATAACAACAACAACAAGTTCAACAATAATACTAATAATATTGCCAGTAAAAAAATGGGTTTTGTGGATTTTACCATGTATCTTCTAGTGGAAAAACGTGATTTTCGGACTTTGAGACGTGGATAGCGAGAAATTAAGGCATTTTCAGACCCATGTTGCATTTGAAAGTTTGTTCTAGACTTCGAGAACTGTCATTTCCCAAAGTTACAGAAAATTTCACCGAGATTATTGGTCCCATGTATTTGGTGCGGGGTCCTTTGCTACGAGTATTATTGCCATTGCACAATAATTTAAAATTTAATTATATTCCATTTATAGTTAATCAGATATCAATTATATATTCAACAATAAAAAAATGTGCCCTGAAAGTTGCGAATTTTAAAAAAAATATTTTTATTCCTTTACCGATAGACAAAATAGTTTTGGTTCAAGATTCAGTCAGCAAGAGAAATTATGGATAGGTTTAAAAATTTCTTCGGTAGCTTTTTTCTGTCTTTCTTTTGGTTGTTGTTTAGTAGTGATTTTAGTTCGATCAGTAACCAGTAAGTTGTATACTACATGCCATTAGGATATTTTCACGATGTTGTGAATCATCCTGTATACATGTTTAGTTTTATTTTACAGGTGATTCTTAGAAACTGTTATCTTCGAGTATCACTACTCTATTGAAGAAATTTCTTAACGAATATTATTAATATTAATAAATAATTTGTATTTTTAGCAGTTTTTATCCTGAAACATCTACTGGTTCTTTTACAATTTATTATTATTATGCATACGTATTTGTAAGTACGATTATACTTTAATAATAATTCTACAAAGTACTGTGATTGTATTTTTAATAACAACAACTAATTTTATACACCAATATATACAATTTGTATTAAATAATATTTATACTACAAAAGTTTTTTTTTTTCCTAAACCATGACAAGTGTAAAGATCGAACGCGAGTTCCAAAAGCGCGATTGCAAAATCTGCATCTCATTTGGTTATACACATTGGAAGTTTAATTCTTATTTCCTGGAACAAAAAATAATTTACTGGGTGATATAAAATGTTGAATACGCATCCATTTACTTATTACGGAACTGAAGAATTTTTTGATCAAACAGTTTTGGGTCACTGTTTTCAAATGGAATTTCATAAAGGACCCCGCACCAAATACATGGGACCAATAATCTCGGTGAAATTTTCTGTAACTTTGGTAAATGACAGTTCTCGAAGTCTAGAACAAACTTTCAAGTGCAACATGGGTCTGAAAATGCCTTAATTTCTCGCTATCCACGTCTCAAAGTCCGAAAATCACGTTTTTCCACTAGAAGATACATGGTAAAATCCACA
Organism: Agonum fuliginosum; assembly: GCA_947534325.1. Lineage (NCBI taxonomy): Eukaryota > Metazoa > Arthropoda > Insecta > Coleoptera > Carabidae > Agonum > Agonum fuliginosum. The sequence continues at coordinate 20,140,626 of OX384036.1, forward strand.
AAACCCATTTTTTTACTGGCAATATTATTAGTATTATTGTTGAACTTGTTGTTGTTGTTATTAATTTTCCAGTCCCCTCTTTCATCATACCCAAAATGCCAGATTTTTACTTTAATTCAGGTAAAAATAATGTATACATTATTTTGATGAAAGAGGGGACTGGAAAATTAATAACAACAACAACAAGTTCAACAATAATACTAATAATATTGCCAGTAAAAAAATGGGTTTTGTGGATTTTACCATGTATCTTCTAGTGGAAAAACGTGATTTTCGGACTTTGAGACGTGTATAGCGAGAAATTAAGGCATTTTCAGACCCATGTTGCATTTGAAAGTTTGTTCTAGACTTCGAGAACTGTCATTTCCCAAAGTTACAGAAAATATCACCGAGATTATTGGTCCCATGTATTTGGTGCGGGGTCCTTTGCTACGAGTATTATTGCCATTGCACAATAATTTAAAATTTAATTATATTCCATTTATAGTTAATCAGATATCAATTATATATTCAACAATAAAAAAATGTGCCCTGAAAGTTGCGAATTTTAAAAAAAATATTTTTATTCCTTTACCGATAGACAAAATAGTTTTGGTTCAAGATTCAGTCAGCAAGAGAAATTATGGATAGGTTTAAAAATTTCTTCGGTAGCTTTTTTCTGTCTTTCTTTTGGTTTTTGTTTAGTAGTGATTTTAGTTCGATCAGTAACCAGTAAGTTGTATACTACATGCCATTAGGATATTTTCACGATGTTGTGAATCATCCTGTATACATGTTTAGTTTTATTTTACAGGTGATTCTTAGAAACTGTTATCTTCGAGTATCACTACTCTATTGAAGAAATTTCTTAACGAATATTATTAATATTAATAAATAATTTGTATTTTTAGCAGTTTTTATCCTGAAACATCTACTGGTTCTTTTACAATTTATTATTATTATGCATACGTATTTGTAAGTACGATTATACTTTAATAATAATTCTACAAAGTACTGTGATTGTATTTTTAATAACAACTCGTAATTTTATACAACAATATATACAATTTGTATTAAATAATATTTATACTACAAAAGTTTTTTTTTCCTAAACCATGACAAGTGTAAAGATCGAACGCGAGTTCCAAAAGCGCGATTGCAAAATCTGCATCTCATTTGGTTATACACATTGGAAGTTTAATTCTTATTTCCTGGAACAAAAAATAATTTACTGGGTGATATAAAATGTTGAATACGCATCCATTTTCATGTTGCCTCCTTTACCGACTGGAAGATTATTGTTCTTAATGCCCTGTTCACACGTTGCTACTTTGAAGACACATTCGTGCTACTGTAGCAAGAAAAAATCTGAGTCGCTTGTCAAATAGCAGCGCTGCTAATTTGTAGCATCAAAGTATCAAGAACTACTCGTTGATAATTTCACATCGTTGATCGTTGTGTGTGTAGATAGCGATTTTTTGCGGTAATTGTTTCGATTTGAATTTCTTTTCATGCTACAGTAGCACGTATGCGTCTTCAAAGTAGCAACGTGTGAACAGGGCATTAGTTTAGTTAGAACTTCGGTTATTGTGGGCGCATGCTTGGGCATCCGGTTAGAGGAAGCGAGTACGATAGATACAATGTAACATTATGTTGAGTGAAACAGCAAAACTGCTGCGCAATACGCTGTGATAATAGAAAATGAGATTAATTCAAATTTTACATTTCTTATTTTTTTAATTTTTAAAATGTAGCGGAAAAGATTAATTCAATTTAAATAAATTGTGCAATTTGAACAATTAAATAATACACAACAGGTATGGAACAAATTAACAAAATCATAAAACAATGTGTAATTAAAATTTGACATTTGTAAAAATCTGTCAAAATATGCACACATCGCCAGTATTGGTCTTCCTTTTGCCACAAGCATGCAACACATAATATTATGTTACTTTGTATTTATCGCACTCACTTCTTCTGACAGAATAGATCAATTACATAAATGGGTACATAGTTGTTTTTTAATAAAAAAGAAAACAAAAAACTGAGCATCAAGGTATAAATTAAATCGATTTGACAATTTTAATTAGATTGCGATTAGTATTGAACATAATTAATTTTGATTGTAGTTATTGTTATCCATGATAACAACAATGAAAATTGGAATACTGCATTTTGTATGTGTGTGCATTTTTGCTACAGAAATATGGGCTAATCAAACTAATGGGTAAGAAAAATTAACATTTCATACATTAGTTATCTATTTCATATGGCGGGCATTACACTATAAAAATTCTTGACAAAGATCTTTGATGGTTCTTTTATAAAAGTTAGCCCAACTTTTATAAAAGAAGAACTATTACTAACAGATATCTTCTATTCTTCTATAAAAAAAATTCTATCAAAGAACTAATATAGTGTAATGCCCGCCTACATCATAGTTTGCTTAATTTGAGTTTATCAGCCGCACAGATCATTTTGAATCTGACTTCTTCTTTTTAAAAAAAATCTGACGTGGACACCACATGACTTCCTTGTACGCCTTGTGTGTTCATACTTTTCTTAATAACTAAAATGTAAAATAATATTAAAAATTCTTTTAACTTATTATACTAGTATACTCACAAATATATTTTAGTCATTTGATTTAAACTGCAGAAGAAGATATAAAGCATATTTTACTATTGTCACTGTCATGTCATAATCATTTAAATTTTACGTAGTAACAAATGTTAATCGATCATGGACTACAAGATACCAAAATACTATAAATTATAAATATATACTTTAATTATTTTTAAATGATAGCAGATACAAAAATATTTATAAAATACCGATTGTAGGTAATAATCACATAATCTTTCATTTAAAATAAAAAAAATTGTCTAAAATTAAATATTTATCGAAATATTTTTAAAAAGTACTACTTCCGGTTTGTAGACTGAAACCAAAAATAGGAGGTGCACAACTAGATGCTATAACAGTCCTAAATACAAAATTTCAACTTTCTACGTCTAACCGTATTTGAGTTATGCGACACACATACTTCCGTACGTACGTACAGACGTCACGTCGAAACTAGTCATAATGGATTCAGAAAAGGTCAAAACGGATATTTCCGTCAAAATCTGAGAACCGAAATTTTTCGCGATTACAATACTTCCTTACTTCGTACAAGGAAGTAAAAATCGGTAAATGTTAATAGCTTATTGCGAAAAATCAAATAAGCTAAATTTGAGGTTAATAGCATTATTAAAGATGCTAATATGGGCTTTAGTTTTAAATTATACTTTTATCACATTATTTAGTTAATTTTTTAATCTGTTTGTTTAATCTGACCATGATGTATAGTTCATAAGCTGTCACTTTGGCGGTGAGGGAGCCACAGTAGGAATTTAAATATTAAATTTGCGGCTAACCGTTCAAGTTGGAAATAAAATAAATACGAGTACACCATTCCATTTCTCGTATCTTTATAAAATGATTGACAGTTGTTTTATCATTTCAAAACTACGAATTTTGTAATTAGGCAATACATACTTATTGCTGAACATATTTTGATGATATTTGAGCTGTATACAGAATAAATAAAATTTAATGTGCGATTACCAGCCGTCAATTTACAAATATAAGCTGTTAACATTCAAAACTGTGTTATTATACAATTATAACTAACAAAATGATAAACTACATCTCTTCATTTTCATCGCATGATTGCATTGTAGTGGCTGGTCTTGCAACAAAACAAGTGGACAATGCGAGGAGAAATCATCACAACCACCAATACATCCAGACATTGTAGCCACTGATAAATTTAATTCTCAACAAGTTTGTAGATTAGTTTGTGGAAAATATGGCGCACTTTGGCCTGCGCCAAGCATTTCTACGTTTATTGGCAGTCAGCTAATTTATTTTCACCCGAGGTAGGTAGAGTTTAGAGGTGTGAGATATACGCTAAATGATTTCTGTTCCAGTGCTGTTATTTTTTATCTGATTATTTATATTTTTTAACTTACTATGATTTTTAAGAAAAATATTGTTAATGAATGTGATGGAGACTGTACTTTATCGTTAGGATCTAGTAGTTTAGTTGAAATTGATATTCATGTTGAAAGCCATAATTTAAAATTAAATTTTAATACTGATGATAGTTACAGTCTTAATGTTGTTACAAAAGGTATTTTTAATAGCATTCGAATCCGGAGCAGGCAACGGCGTATAAAATCACGGTGTCAACACAAGAGACCACGGCATCTAAAATCATGGCGTATAATTTCTATTCCCACCACAGGGTCTATGGTATTTAAAAGCGGTAAGGGCTACGGCATATACACGTGGGTCCCCGGCGTCGACACATTTTCTGTGGTTCAGAGTTTCTACTGCCTAGTGCACACGGGGAAACTTTTCACAAAGTTTCCTGAAAAAAGTTTCCAGAAAATGGAGATTTTTTTTTTTAAACAATAAATATGTTTATGATCACATGTCACATTTGACGATTTGACAAATAAGAAGTTAGTTGCACTTCACAATGTTTCCTGAAAGCGCCTCATTTTTATAGGCGCCGTTAAAACTTTGAAGTTTCCGGAAACTTTTTCCAGGAAACATGTCAAAAAGTTTCTCCGTGTGCACTAGGCATACTAAAACCGAGTGACAAGATTGATGAACATGTTTAATACGCCGTGGCCCGCACTGCTTTTCGAAACGGTAAAATTCTACGCCGTGGACCCTGCGGTAGAGGTAGAAATTGTACGCCATGATTTTAGACGCCGTGGCGCCACCGATATTTTATACGCCGTGTGCTCCGTACTCACTGCATCTACGTCTTTCGTAGTAAAACAATAAATTAATGATTATTCTTCTTCTAGGAACGAAAACAATTGTGAAAATCAAATCTGAGACACTTTTTGGTGCCCGCCATGCTCTGGAAACACTTTCTCAGCTGATTGCTTCTTATAAGCTTCCAAGTCCAACTACTGAACGACAAGTTGGTTTAGCTATGGTAGCCAATGCTAAAATAAAGGATAAGCCTGTGTATAAACATAGAGGACTAATGATTGATACTGCAAGACATTATTTACCTATTGGTTCAATTAAAAAACAGATTGATGCAATGGCTGCTAGCAAGATGAACGTTTTGCATTGGCACGCTACAGACTCGCAAAGTTTTCCTATCGTTTCGAAGAGGGTCCCGCAAATGGCTAGGTAAGAACACATTAATTATTATTTTTATTCTGCTTAGATACCAAGGCCCTATTCACACAAGGATTATTTCATGCTTCTGAGTTAAAAAAAAATCCTGGTGAGAATTGCTTGTCAAATAGCGGCGCTGCTAAATTGAATCATAAATAACAATTTCTAATTCATTGATAGCTTCAAACCAATAAATTTCTATTCAGAAGGATGGAAGAATCCTCAGAGAATCCATGTGTCAACAGGGTATAATTTAAGTTATACAATGAGTCTCTGATTAGCTCAATTTCGGTTCAAATGCTGTTGCCAGTTGTCAACTCACGGGTATTCATATCTACATACATTATCTATCAAGTCTTTTAGCAAAGTTGAGTATGGAAGCCTCACATATTGTGAGTCATCGGTACAGATATATAAATTTTAGTGTTGTGCGGTTACCAGTGTGCGGAAATAATATTTTATCTACTTATATTTACCTATAATAAATAACACCATTAGATCCGGTTTGAAACGAATTTAATATAAGTTTTATTAATATAAATTAAATGTCAAAGTGTCAAAGTACAAATTTTTTTCTAACTCCTATCATCTGTTTTTGGCTGGAATGTAGAATAGTTGTTTAAGAGAAAATGCGTTTTTTTTAGGAGATCGTAATTAGACCGCGGAAGAGTGTTTTTAACATGATTTTTTGAAGAAAATGAAATTTTTTTGATTAACCTCAATGTGTCAAAATTGCAAAAAATTGAATAAAATGACGTTTTTGTATGTTAACCTGAATGTGTCAAAATGGCTAAAAATAAAGCCCCACAAACTCGGTTGTGGTATTTACTACACTAACAAAGCTAACAAAACCGTACTAGAGCCCCACAAACTCGGTTTTTGTTTTTATTACACTAATGCCCTGTTCACACGTTGCTACTTTGAAGACGCATACGTGCTACTGTAGCATGAAAAGAAATTCAAATCGAAACAATTACCGCAAAAAATCGCTATCTACACACACAACGATCAACGATGTGAAATTATCAACGAGTAGTTCTTGATACTTTGATGCTACAAATTAGCAGCGCTGCTATTTGACAAGCGACTCATAATTTTTCTTGCTACAGTAGCGCGAATGTGTCTTCAAAGTAGCGACGTGTGAACAGGGCATAACATAGCTAACAAAACCGTACTAGAGCCCTACAAACTCGGTTTTGGTATTTACTACACTAACAAAGCTAACAAAACCGTACTAGAGCCCCACAAACTCGGTTTTGGTATTTGCTACACTAATAGTAGAGAGAAATTAAACAAAAAATATGATGTTGTTCGATGTAACTCCTAAGGTGGGTTTTATTTTTTTTTTCGATTACATATATAAAGGAGATGGAAAGAATTTTTTTTAGCGATTTCGGGCTGGAGCTTCGCGAAAAAATGGCCAAAAACTGGTATTTTGATGCATTTCGAGGGTATCACTTCACTATTTTTTTAATATCTCCGGTTCTAATGGTCGTAGAAAAATTTAAAAAAATGCAAATTACTCGTGAATGAATAAGGTATTAGCCTGATTCGGTATAAATGCTTTAAAAATGATTCCTAACCTCAAAAACTGCAAATGATTTAATTGTTTGAATTTTTTACTAAAACTGTAATAAATCGCGCTAAAATCATTAGATTTTCCTGAAAATTAGTGAAAATGTGTATTTTGATGACATAATCACGTGGTTTAAATTTCAAAATTTCAAAATTCGCAATTTTCCGGCCACAATCGCTATTATCCCAAAATAATTGAAATGGCCGCCATTTTTTGCCAAATCATCGTAGAGCAATTTTTTAAATTTAATTACGAGCTTTTTATGTTCTTTTTTTTGAGAACAAGGAAAAAAATGTTTACTTTATTTAAAGTGCCCATTTTAGGGCAAAAACAGACAAAAAATTCAATTTTCACATTTTTGCCATTTTTTTAGGTGGCTATTGCATAAATAGTTGTTTTACGTATTTTTTGACAGCCGTAAAGTGTCACTTTTTTGACATGTGTCAAAAAGATTACTTAACGGCCGCATTTACTTCACGGCTGCTACTTTACGGCCGCATTTACTTCACGGCCGCAATATATACAGGATTCGCCAGTGAAATGGAAAGATTTGATGTGGGGCTTAGAGCTCGTAGGGAGGTGGTTGGGAGGAAGTTAGTTGACTCAACATTATCAGCGTGGTCTAGAGACGATTTAAATCCATATAGGAGTGACGTCATAAAAAACAAGCAAATTATTCGTATGAATCAAGAGTTTACTTTTTAGTACAGCATGAGTTTGGTAGATGGTGCTGGCAGTCTTTCTCTATACGCGAAATTTAAAAGCAATAGTTTTTATTTATATTTTTAAAATTAATCATTATTTTACCATTTATTACATCGCATGATTCTGTAGGAAATAATCAAAGATTAATAACATAGAACAAAACTAAATAACAAAACACGTTAACCTCAAAATTTTATGTTGACACTTGACACAACAAGAAGGAGAAAATTGACAAGTTGTCAGCAATAAACAATAAATGGTATATAACGAACTTTTGTGAATCTAAAAGAAAACAATAATATGTAAGAAAATATATTTCATGTAATGAATACTATATTATATGAATAATTGTTCTGCTACTGCCGTTAAGACACAAATTGTTAAGCCCCGCCCCTTATGACATACGATATGCGTATAGATTTATACGAGTAAAATGTGTAAGAAAGAGATAGCTTATTTAGTGAACGTGGTGGATAGAATTTATCTGATATGACGTCACTCCTATATGGATTTAAATCGTCTCTACCATTTAGTTTACAATGGATAATTGGACGGGTGAACAGCGGGTTGCCAGTCAAATGGAAAGATTTCAAAATGTAATTAATTTAAAAAGAAATTTTTTTTATTAATAATGTGAACTACAAAAGTAGCAATATAAATTATTTTCCGAATACTATGTTCAGCATATGTTCTCCATTTGAAATTGATGCATTCATGAAATCGGGCCTGGAAGTTCACCATGACCTCTCGCAGTATATTGGTAGGTATTGCTGCAGTCTCGTGTTGAATATGTTGTTTGAGGGCTGGTATTGTCAAAAGTGTTTGAAACCGATCCATCCAGAACAATACCAAAACAACGTATTCAACACGAGACTGCAGCAATACCTATCAATATGCTGCGAGAGGTCATGGTGAACTTCCAGGCCCGACTTGCATCAATTTCAATAATGGAGAACATTTGCTGAACATAGTATTCGGAAAATCATTTAAATTGCTACTTTTGTACTTCACATTATTAATTTAAAAATATTTCTTTTTAGTTTTAGCCGTGAAGTAAATGCGGCCGTTAAGTAATCTTTTTGACACATGTCAAAAAAGTGACACTTTACGGCTGTCAAAAAATACGTAAAACAACTATTTATGCAATAGCCACCTAAAAAAATGGCAAAAATGTGAAAATTGAATTTTTTGTCTGTTTTTGCCCTAAAATGGGCACTTTAAATAAAGTAAATTTTTTTCCCTTGTTCTCACAAAATAGAACATAAAAAGCTCGTAATTAAATAAAAAAATTGCTCTACGATGATTTGGCAAAAAATGGCGGCCATTTCAATTATTTTGGGATAATAGCGATTGTGGCCGTAAAATTGCGAATTTTCTTTTGAAATTTAAACCACGTGATTATGTCATCAAAATACACATTTTCACTAATTATCAGGAAAATCTAATGATTTTAGCGCGATTTATTACAGTTTTAGTAAAAAATTCAAACAATTAAATCATTTGCAGTTTTTGAGGTTAGGAATCATTTTTAAAGCATTTATACCGAATCAGGCTAATACCTTATTCATTCACGAGTAATTTGCATTTTTTTAAATTTTTCTACGACTTTTAGAACCGGAGATATTACGAAAATAGTGAAGTGATACCCACGAAATGCATCAAAATACTAGTTTTTGGCCATTTTTTCGCGAAGCTCCAGCCCGAAATCGCTAAATTTTTTTTTCCACATCTCCCTTATATATGTAATCGAAAAAAAAAAATAAAACCCACCTTAGGAGTTACATCGATCTTCGATGATAATTTCACTCTACTATAACAAAGCTAACAAAACCGTACTAGAGCCCCACAAACTCGGTTTTGGTATTTACTACACTAACAAAACCGTACTATAGCCCCACAAACTATTAATGGTAAAACGGAATAGCGGTAAAAAATTATAAAACAAAAATCAATAATTTGCATAGTATAATGATAAAACAATGTACGTACCGATTTTCAACCGGAACACAACCGGAACCATAAAAACATGGCAAACACTATTGAAATTTATATTAATCTAAAACAAATGTAATATTGTATTTATGTCAAATAATTTCGAAAACTTAGAAAAACAGGTAATAAAAAGCCTTATATCTGTGAAAAATATATTTATTTATTGATATCTCCATTACATAAATGTATAAAAACGTTAAATCACATGTTTAATCTGTTAATTTTTCAGCATAACCAGTGTTGACAGTTGTCCCAAATTTTAGCCTAAAAACTAACAAAATCGGCCCAAATCCTTGCTTCCGCGGCCTAATTTTGCTTTATTCTAGGACAGAGAATAGGAATGAACCGATTGACACAAAAAAAAATGTGAAATTCCTCTTAAACACCTATTCTACACTTTAGCCGAAATGGCTCTTAAACACCTAGGGTGCGTTCCAAAACCATACTCCAGAGTATAGAGTATGCTCAAAGTCGTTCCAAAAGGTTTGAGTATATCTCCAGTGGAAACTCTGAAGTGTTCCAAAACTGTTCGAGTTTACTCGAAGAGCATACTCTTCGTACCCTGTAAAATAGGAGGGTACAAACGTACTCTGGTGACTTTGGCGCCAAAAAGAGCTAACCTTAATTGTCTGTTCCATAATATCTTATTATTATTAATTTAACGAATTGGAATCAGCCACACAAATTGACGCAAACGATTATAAAGTAATTTGTATTCTAAAAGAAGATAATATGTTGATTTTGGAAAATAAAGGTATATTCATAAATATATTAGAAAACCTTACCAGGACTACATTTATAAATTGGGGCGAATATTCATAAATATTCGCAGTTATAACACTTAACACCCTTCTATTATCCATGATGCAAGATCAATTTTGTATATCAAATAAATGTGGTTATAGGTTATATCACCATAAAATATTTCCTACTCTACGTCGTTCCGAAACCCCACAAAACCCTGGAGTAACCTACTCTTACTCCAATATTTTACTCTGTGCTCCATGGTAAGGTTTTGGAACGCACCCCTATTGTACACTTTAGCCATAAATAACACCATTAGATCCGGCTTGAAACGAATTTAATATAAGTTTTATTAATATAAATTAAATGTCAAAGTACAAAATTTTTTCTAACTCCTATCATCTGTTTTTTGTTTACAGTTTCATGACAACTCTCTCTTATTTTTTATTTTATTACGCCAACTAATTATTTTCGCCCGCGTCATTGGCGACAACCAGTCATCAACTTAATTTGTGTAGTGGCGCTTTGTAAGAAGCTATGTAGGTATCTCACAAATCACTAAAAGTCTCGGGTATACAGGTGATTCACAACTTCGCGTATACATTTTAATGGAATCTTCAATGAATCTTGAAAAAGAATAATTTCAAATTAATTTATAGCTTCAAAACAGTGAAGATTCAAAAGCATTGAAGAACCTTTAAAACTAAATGTTTACGTGAATGCAGCTTTAAATACCTAATGGCGGGATTACGATGAACTTAACGTGACGGGACGGAACGCAACGTGACGTAACTTAAAAGTTCAAACACACTATTTTATATGTGTCTAATTACGATCGCCTTAACGTAACGTATGAGAACTTAACGTGACGTGAAAACTTGCCAATGTCTAGCTTTTGCGTCACGTTCCGTCACCGGCACCAATCACGTGATTCCCTCAACCAATCAACGCTCTCGGCTTAGATCTGCTAGAATTATTGTTGTTATAAAAAAGTAAAAATTATTTTGGAGAGGAGTCACGTCATCAATGTTGGTCACTAGATAATGACGATCACGGAACCAGATAATGACGTCACGAAATCACACATTTACATGGTACACTATTTAAATTTTGAAAAATATAATGTGTGTTGCGTTATTGTAATTAAGTGCGATGCTAATTTTAACGACGAAGATAATTGAGTAGACAAATTATTTAAAATTTTTGTAAAACTTAATACATTCCCAGTTTACGGTATTGGAAATTTTGTGTGAAGCACATAAAATACAATATTAGAAAGAATATGGATAATTTATTTAATAATTTATTTAATTTATTTAATAATAATTATTCTACAGGAAGATGTTTCCCAATAACAGAATAATATAATAACATATTTAATATACAGAGATATATAATTAATAATAAGTAATTATTTAGTGAAATAATAATAATAATAATAATAATAATATAGTTCCCTAAAAATTAATAAAAATAACCGATATAGGTAGTATAATTTAAACTATACATAACTATAGTAGGTACATCAGTTATTGTTACATATATAATTGTACTTGCTAATAATAATCATGCTGATTAATACTAAGAGTAAAAATTAAATATAAAATTATTATCAGAACATACGTGGTAATAAATAATAATAAATACATAATATAATAATAATATCTACTAAACTAATGTAGTGCGCAGTTCTATTTATTTAATATTTCAGCAAGCTTTGCTTTAAACACAGGAAAATTAACTGAAATATCTAAATCCGTACAATACACGTTGTATGTATTGCAAGCACTATGGATTGGTGAGTGTAGGTGAACACATTTATTTAAATTAAAATATAATTTATTTCGTATACTCCATTGAGAGATACTATCCAAATCAAACTGTAGTTTAAAACAATCAGTAATATCCGAAATTACATGAAATAATTTAAAGTCATCGGCAAACATGAGACATTTGGAATACGTGATAGCATCAACAATGTCATTTATAAAAAGTAAAAAGAGCATAGGGCCCAGTATAGACCCAATAATAAATAAAGCACTTGATAAAAATAAGAAATCAATTGTTAAATGACATTAAATGTATTTTTATTTATTTATAATAGGTTGATAAGTAATCTGCCTAGCCAAAACCACCAACCGATTATTTGTTAAAAAGATATTGTGATATTGACACAATTATTTCGCGTTCTTGAGGAGTATAGCGATTCATGGTACGTCTACGTGTATTTTACATCTCTTTACCACAGGTCTTCACACGGATTGAGATTCTAAATGCACTAGAGCGAATTGGTCATGAAACGAGTACTAAAGTACTTGAGGCCTTGGTCCTTCGAGGACTGTTGTGCCATTGGAAGAAAGAAATTTATCGTCCGGAACTTCCAAAATGAAATCCTGGGTTTCTTCCGACTTATTAGTCGGTTATTTAGTCCGATTCTTCATCGCTGTCATCTTCATCACTATCATCATCATTGACATGAATTATCATCGGTTCAACGTCATCCTGATCGAACAGTATCTCACGGTCGTACCATTTTTTAATTTCTTCTACAGTGTGATTAACTGAGTTTTTCCACATCGTAGGTGTCACTGTATTCAGCGCTTCTGCCCACATATTTAATGTTTCGTTGTCGCCAACACCATTGCGACCAATATGCTTATTATAATAAATTTTGGAAATTCCCCATATATGTTCAATGGCATTGGATATGCAATGGTAAGGCGGTAATCGCAGTACCTGGTGACCATGTTCCAATGCGTACTCGTCAATGATGATCTTTTCAGTAATCTTATGCCTGCAATTCAAATAGAAAATGTAAATGTTAGGTCATAACATAAATATATCATTATAAGTCAAAATAAAATAATAACATATAAGTTTGTTACTTACTCTGCAGCAAGATCAAGCAGTTGTGTTTTGAATGAACACTGACTTGAATCTATATTATGCTCTAAAAGCCATGCTTGTATTTGGGTCTTTCTCCAATTTTCCCTCGGGTTTTTTTCTTCCACTTTGCTATGGTACGAGGCATTGTCCATGATGATGATTGAAGGTTCATTTAAATTAGGAATTAGTTGTTCTTTGAACCATTTTGAGAAGTTTTCGTGATTCATCTCTCCATGGTAGTCGTCTGTCTTTGATTTCGAAGTAAAAATTAAAGATGCATTGGGAACCCAACCATCTTCAGTACCCGCATGAAGAATTATGTATCTATAAAAATTAAAAATAAATCAATATTATGACTATAAGAAGGAATGCCTAATTGAAAATAATAATCGACTTTAAAAAACCGATTGAATCGAGAGTTAAAAGTTAGTAAAAGTAACAAAACATTATAGAAATAAATTATAATTAGTTCATAAAACAACTGACCTTTTTCCATCTGTATTTTTTCGCTTCACGCTTCGCACGTCCTCGTCTTGCCAACTTCGAAGAGCTGATCCTTTCTGGAAAATCCAGGTTTCGTCCAGAAAAACAAACTTATGCGGTGTTTCATTTTTTAAATTTCTCATAAAATTCGTCATAAAACGTATTCTTTTTGAAACAATATGTGGTTGTTCGTATATCGCCCGTCTGTTGTTATCTTGGTTCCAAGAAAAACCAATTTTGTGCAAAATCTTCACTAAACTTGAAATTAAACCGTTAAAAATACCTCGAAATTTTAAAATTTCATTCAGAGATTTACAAGTTATGTTTGATTCTAGAAATAAATTACATATATGAACATTTTCCATTACAATAAAACATCAATATTAATAAACTTACTGTTTGTATACATCTCATAAATAGCGTTTCTAATTGCAGTTTCCACAAAAGAATTAACTGCAGTAATTGGTTTTTTCTTGCTCTTGGGCTTTCTCGGTGAAGCTAACACTTCACCTCTTGACACTTTTGCAGAGATTTTATGGATTACCCCTTTGGAAACTTGTAGGCAATCTGATGCTCTCTAGAAATGAATATTTGATATAAATTTTGATAACAAAATATAAAGAATATAAACATACCTCTCGAACTGCTTTTAACGGTAGCAATGGGCCGCCGTGTGCCAATTCCTTATCAAAATATGCAATCACATTTGCATATAGCTCTTGCGACTGCTTGGATAATGCTTTAGGCATTATCACTCGATTTTATAAAATGAAAGAACACCAATAAAATCGAATGGAATAGAGAACACGGAAATCACAACTAAACACTAATAGAAATTAAGCTACAGCGAAGCACAACTTGAAAAACAGCTACTGTTTGTATTTAAAAATACAGATTTATACGCAACAAGGCAACAGTAGTGAAATTCTAAGAATAATACAACGAACAACGTAAACAATAATGTTAATCACACGAAATGATAACAACGCAATTCACAAGATGACAAGAGACAAGATTCACAAGATCAAGGAGGATCACAAGATCTCATGTAAACGTGTACTATAAAATAATTGTAACTCCAGTAGCACCAACGTCTGGTGAAAATATTTTCCTACAATTATTTTAACAAATTTAAAATGCGTCAAAAACATTATGTTCGACTATAAAATAATTGTAAATTTAATTAAAATGTACTTTTCTTATAGTATACAAAAAATAGTATTTATTTTCTTCGTTTTTGAAAACTTAAACATCACTCGGTCATTACTACAGTTTTGTTTCATTTTGTAATGTTTTGATGACGTGACTACTCTGCATAAAAATTACAACATACTGTCACCTCGTGTATAGAGCTGTCATTTTGTGTTTGTTTTCATATCATCAAAATGTCAATTATTGACGATAGTGTGCTAATTGAAGCTGTACGAGTACATCCTGAAATTTATAATAAGGGCCATGCAGCTTTCAAAAACGTTGGTTTAAAGGAAGCAGCATGGAAAATTGTGGCCGTAACAGTAAATGGTTTACGCTTTCGCATTTAAAGATACAAATATCCAGCCAACATAAAGAGCAATATTTGACAATGCATCACAGGATTCATTTTCTTATCACTGATGAATGACATAAAAAGAGATACACGTTCACGTTACGGCGATCGTAAAGGTACATCCACACTATGCCGATCGGTTTTGCCGTGCGGCAAAGCCGATCGGGCTCACAGAATCGGCACACGTCCACACTACACTTTCAGTCTGGACGCAATGAACGCTCAAAAGAGAAGTCTAGACGTAGAGAAAAATGCTGAGTACCTAATTTTTGACTTTAGGGTTGTGTTGAACTATTAGGAGGTAAACATAACAAAAGTTCCCAGACCTAGATGATGAGGAGGGTCAAGGGGGACGAATAAAGTCCAAGTTTTTAGTTTTTCGCTCAGATCTCAAAGACGGTTAGCCCTTGTCAAAAAGTAGTTATGTACAAAATTGAAGTAATTGAAGCTAACAACATTTCCTACAATAATATGTCGCAATTTATAGCAAAACTACCCAAATTCCGCCGGGGATTGCCAACAAAAGCGTCCACACTATCAGAGGCCGCGCGGCTTTTCTTTGATCTTTACCGCCACTGCTCGGGAACGAATCGGCTTGCGGATCGGCACGATGACGAGGCCTACGGTTACGTCCCCACTTGATCGGCCTTGCCGATCGGCATAGTGTGGATGTACCTTAATAGCACTTCTGTGCATTCGCGGAAATTGTACGTTAAAGCCTCATTCACAGCTCTTAACATAGTCACTGTTTTTGTCGTATGTAATAACCTTGAAGTGTTTGACATACGTAGTAACATGAAACCATTCACAGCACTAGTTTTAGTCTTTGTCTTTGTCTTAAGCATAAACACAAACATAAAAGTATGCAAACTTCAAACTTTTTGTCTTTGTTTTAACCTAAAAGTAGTTTGTAGACAATATACACCTATGTTCACAACAGTTTATTTCGTTGATCTGTCACAATATTCTGACGTGGGGAAATGAATCTTAGAGCAAAACAAATTATAACTGCGATTGTTAGATGAAGACGAGCTGCAGCAGCAGTAGCAATATACACAAAACTGCTATTGCACGAGGCATGGCCCAAAACAACATTAATGGCTTTGTTTATAAAAAAAACCACGTGATGTTCGCAATGAAGTGAGATGTGGGATGGTATGTTCACCACATCCATGTAAGAATTTATTTTGGTTTTATTTTTTCGATATACGTTAAACTAGTAATAACAGGAAATTATACAAACCGAGCACTGCAGGTATAATAATATTCTATATTATAAAAATGTATTTTATATAATATTTTTGTTTGGTTTAGCAGACGTGTGAACTTAACAAAAGACAAAAACAATGTTTGTGTTAAGAGCTGAGAATGGGCCAAATCCACGCGACAAAGACAAAGACGAAAAACAGTGACTATGTTAGAGCTGTGAATGAGGCTTTAGTTGCCTTCACGTCAGGTCACGTTGCGTTCCGTCCCGTCACGTTAAGTTCATCGTAATCCCGCCATAAGCCCTGTTAACATAAGGATTCTTTCATGCTCCTGAACTTTAAGAATAATAATCCTGGTGAGAAGTGCTTGTCAAATAACGGCGTTTCTAAATGAATGAATCTTGAAAAAGAATAATTTGTAATTCATTGATAACTTCAAAACAGTGAACAATCCATGTGTGGACAGGAATTAATATATTTTTCCTCACAGTGAGGAAAAATATCGTACTTCACATGTGGGAGAAGTAATATGCTGCTCTAACTCGTGTTCTGATTGGTCACTCATGACAGAGGCATTTTACTTCTCCCACTAGTAAAGTAATATACTATTTCAATTGTGTCAGATACGGTGCATATTCAGTGCACGAACTCTACCATTTAGAAGACATTTCTTCATTGATGTATTACGCTCGCCATCGAGGTGTTAGAATCCTTCTAGAACTCGACGCCCCTGCTCACGCTGCTAACGGCTGGCAATGGGGCCCTAGTGCCGGCCTGGGCAACCTAGCAGTTTGTGTTAACCAGGTAGATATGTTATCTTTGAAATGAGATGAGATAGATGTACATGTTGTTATATGTTGAAGATTCCTTGGAGACAATTTTGTATTCAGCCACCGTGTGGACAACTTATTCCTGCTAATAAGAATGTGTATGAGGTGCTGAAATTACTCTATAAGGATTTAACTGAAGTTAGCGAACATGGAGAATGGTTCCATATGGGCGGAGATATGGTAGAAAATAGTATATTAAGCAATGAGTTTATAATGCTAGCTATTAATTCGCGAGTATGAAATTCATACGAGTGTATTAATAGCCATTATATATACAATTTTTTTACTCCCATGCTTTCATAAAAATTATCTATTTATTTTCATGAAATTTACTTGTTTCATATTGAAAATCTGTATCAAAATGAAGGTCATTAGGTACAGGCAATGCATATTTAATAAATAAATTAAAGCATGGGAGTAGAAAAACATTTATTAAACTATTTAAACTGGAATTTGTACCCAATATAATTCGAACCTGAGTTGTCAGAATTACAAGTCAGTCACGTAACGCACTCACTTATTTATTTTTCTGGTAACCAAGGAGCTGGTAACCATTCAACAGAATTTTACTCTCAATTATACAGGGTGGCCGACGCAGCATAGCGACTACAATGTTAATTTTTGATTGTGCATTTATTTGCTCTCCTAATTATTTTAGAGTTAAAGTTCTTATAGGTTTTTGTAGAGAAAAAAAAATTGAATCCGAATATATTTTTGTTTTCAAATTTTGAAATTCCAGAACCGTAAGTAATAATCAACATTTTAAATAATTGTATTTTTAGAAAAATCATTCAGGCCATGGAATTATTAAAACAAACAAGACATTTCCATTTGTTGTTGGCCAAGTCACCATCCTGTATGCGGATATGAAAATAAAAATATTTTTTTTAATGTAAAACAAAATTCGGTCAACGGGTGTTAGTTGATATTGCAATTCGTTCAGTTGCAGTGATATATTTTTACAATAATTTCTAATTCACTATCAAAAAATGCTTGAAGATTTTTTTTCAATCGACAATATTGTTAACTATGTAGTCAACCTTCTTCAAATTTTGGGAAATTGATGTCCGTGCTTGCATACGTTTATATACCAAAAATTAAGTAAATAAAATATTTCTAACATCTTTTTTTAAAATCAATTAATGGAAAGCCATAAGTGCCCATGTAAAATATTAAAATTTAACAATTAATTTCATTCAAACTACGTGGTCAAAAATTTCCAAAAAATTCAGGTATCATTTTTATGACACAGACAACATAAATTCAAAGTTTGGTTGTATTAGAACATTTTTTAAAATGTCTAGAGAACCTCCTTAATTCATAATTATATTTATTTTTTGTAGGTTTTCGCAGGATGCTGGAATGCAACTGAAGAAATTGGTATATGGCCAACAAAGGTTGGGATACAACCACAGAAGATTTTTTAAAACTATGGTCCGAATATCAACAAAACTCTTTAAAAACTTATGATCAAGTTGTTGAACATCATAAAACTCCTATTATTCTATGGGGCAGTAATATAACTGAACCTGCATGGATCGAAAAATACTTATCTAAAAACAGGTAAATAAATAAAAATATTTCTGCACTATTTTCTCAACAACATATATTTTAATGGCATATAGTGCTCAACTTATCACAGAACTGAAAGATTTTTTTCAAAATTTGTTATTTTAGTTTCCAGGTTTTTTAATCAAATAGTTTTGGGTTACTGTTTTCAAATGAAATTAGATAAATTTACTATTTTTGCCATTGCACAATTAATTAAAATTCTATTATATATTCCATCTATAGTTTATCAGATATCCATTATACAATCAACAATCCAGTAATTCAAAAAATATGGTTGCACTTAACTTCTATCATTCTGTAATTAGGGTCTTCCTGAAAAAATTTAATACAGTCTTTTTGTGTCTTAACGTAAAATTCATAACCTATAATACATCGTCCCATATAAAAAAACTTTTTTTTTCATTGCAACAAGTCAATAAACAACATTAAATATCGTAAATCTTTCAAACTTTGTCACGTGACCGACGAAACGCTGTTATTGGCCGAGCGCCGCTGTGACGTCATTACGCATGTTGACGACCGGCAGTCAGTGCATGAGAGATACGAGTCGTCCATTAAATCGACTCAGAATCCAATCTAACCCAAAATAAGTTCCGACGGGTTCGTAAAGCGGTGGTAAAGGGGCAGTCAGATAATCTGCCAAAGGTTCCGTGTTAATGGTTGCCGACTTTTTCCCAAAAAGTGAGTTTTTCAACGCAGCTTTTGCAGTAGGATCTAATTTTAACCGCATAAAATTTTCCAAATCCTCTTCAAGCTGTAAGAAAAAATGAAATACTGTAGAACCCTTTTCAATTTGTACTAGATCTCATACGAATTTTTTTAATGCAAAATTACAAAATTAGAATTATTTTTATCATCTGAACAAAATTCTACAATGAACAGTTTGCTGAAACTATTGTCTAAACATGTTTTTTGTTTAATTAGATTCAAAGTGTTCAACATTTAAACTTGATTTAAATTACCATCAATTTCAATTTATGTTTACAATAAACAGAAAAGATCTATTTATAATGAGGCGATTTTTGGAAAAAACACATTTTACACAATTTAAGAGTAATTTAATCAAATAATAGCTGTATGTAAATTGTTTTTGTGAACTGGACCCCTCAAATCTATTTTGAACAATGACAGCCAATATTATATGTCGATCGATTTTCGTCTATACTTATATTGAAATGGTCTTCACAACAATATAAGTGAGACGTCAAATAGACACTCGCGGTACCTATCACGTCGGATTTGCTGGAGCCACTTTTTCCGAATATCTTTAGTTGGTACGTTTATAAACAACTTATGCCGGGTCCACACCGCCACGAACATTGTTAGCTAACAAAATGTTCATGAACAGTGTTAACGAACAATTGTTCCTAAAAATGTTAGTTAACGTGTCTCGTCCACACCAATTTTTATAATGTCAATATTCGCTAATACAAATTGTCATGATTTTTCAAAACAAAGTATTTCCCAAATTGTACCCAACGTATGCGAAACTCTAATTAACGGTTTAAAGAACATGATAAAGGTAACTATTTATATTAATTTCCTTCCTTTATTTTACAAAAACGTATAGAAACCATGTTGCCCAAAAACAAAACAAACTAAACTAAAAATGCTTTTATATAAAAAATGCAAAACACAAAATATTTATCACATGCGTATTGCACGAAGCACAGGAAAGCACTGGTTTACTACTAAAATATGAAAATAACTCCTAATAACATTTTTTCTTTTGAAGATTACCGCCAATGTAGCGAACATTGTTTTTTGTTAGCGAACATTGTTATTAACATGCGAATGTTAGCAGAAATGTTATTATGATTCAGTAGTACGTTGCAAAAATGTTAGCGAACAATGTTAGCAAACATTGTTAGTTAACAATGTTCGTGGCGGTGTGGACTCGGCATTAGTCGGCTCGCGATGACTGCTGGGGTACGTTCTAAAACGTAGGGGAACGAGGTAAGGGTACACTCTAGCCGTTCTAAATAGACTTGTTTAGTGTGACGTCACTTTCTGGTTCCAAACAAGAAAATGGCCACTCGTTGCTAAGGTAGTTGCTATGCTAGTTGATAAAACAGTTTGGTTTGACAATCAAAAATCATTTATAAAATAATTTATTACCGAACAAAACTTTATTACGTGTTTTTAAGCCACTTTAAAACAATTAAATCTCAAAATAAATTTAAAGACGCAGTTATTGTCAAACGGCAAACGTCAAACCAGCCTGTTTTACCGACTTGCATAGCAACGGTCTTAGCAACGAACCAGTTTGGAACCAGTGTGACGTAACCACTAAACAAGTCTATTGCAGTGTGAAATTTACTGGGTAACAAAACGGTGAGTTTCTGAACGCGCTAGGGTACACTCGGCGTGTACTTTTCTTACCCTACTCGGTCAGTGCGTTAAGATTTACCCGTCATGCGCAATAGGAATGTTTATCCGTGTATTTCAACATATTTGATTTATTAACAATTAAAATAACCAAATTCTATCTCAACGGGTTCAAATGTTACAGTAAGATAAAAATTAAATTTTAAGAATTTCATTTTTACCTATTTTCTCTAATTTCAACATTTTTAAAATGTTTCTTTAAAATGTTTCTTATGGCCAAAAAAAACATGAAAATATCTCAACGTGTTGATAAGCAAATAGCTACCGATATTATGCACTTTTTCGTACTATCCAAATCCATGTTGTTAACTTGTTTGACGTATGACAGTTCGTGATGGCAAATACGTACCCTAGTACGTTCAGAATGAAAAGGAAGAGTAATGTCACGTGACATTACACTTCCTCTACCTTCACTCTACCACTTCACTACGTTTAAGAACGTACCCCTGCTGTTGCACCCAGGGGGAGCGCTTAATTTTTCCTAAACGCCATTCTTCCTAACCGTAGTTATTCCTAAAAATAACATTTCAAGCCGCCGTTATTCCTAAACGTAGCTGTTGCTAAACGCAATTTGACCTAAACATAGTTATTCCTATTCGCAGTTATTCCTACTCGTAATTTTTACTAAACGCAATAGAGTACTTGCAACAAGGTCACAAACAGTCACGTGACAGTCAAAAACTAAGCGCGCGAACCTGTTTGTGGACAACCCAACAAAATTTTAACATGGAGTCTTATGGAGTATTCATGTTTACTTTTGTAAAAATATCTTTTATTCGCATTCTACGTTGTTTTAAAAAGAGAAAACGTATGAAGTTGATTAAGGTAAGTTCATATATTATACTGGTTACTTAAAATTATCCTAAATATAAAGCACTTTTAAAATATCGTATGTTAAAAGTGTGGTATTGAACTTTTGTCATAATAAAAACAGTTTATAAAACTGTAATATAGGTACCCGTTATATTTTGTATATTTTCTTACACTTTAAGAAATGTTTTAAGTTTATTAATTTAACAATTAGTGAAAATCCATGCACTTGATGATACAAAACCAACTTAACCTATACATTTAATGTGTTAGTAATACAAGTTTCATTTAAAATATGCTTGTTTTATATGTATTTATTTAATACAAATATATTATACATACACTTACCTTTCTTGAAAAGTATACAATATAAATGAAACATGCAATTAATGCTGGAAAAACACAAAAATAACTCATAAGAACCAAAACCGCCATAAGACACAATGTTAACCTGAACAACAGAATCCCGCCAAATCCGAAACATTGGCCACGCCTCCTGCAAGTACTCTATTTTTCCTAATCGATCGTAGCGCTGGTGGCAAATTATTGTACTACCAAATTTTACCGACAGCTGCACATCTGTTGTGAAATAGATGAATGAATGTGGATGGTACATGAGTGCATGCGCTAATTTTTAACTTCAGCAAGATGCATGTCAGCGGTACTAAAACAATGTTACTCGTTCGTTCGTCACTATCCCAGTTGGACCTTGTCCCCGACTAACGGCTCACTGTAGTCCCAAAGGCGCGCGCAGCGCAAGTTGGAGCGCGCAGTCCTCGAGTTATTTTTTAAAGTGCGCCGCAGGCTAACCTAAAAACATGGTTGTGAAAACCATTGTTTCAGTGCCACTGACAACTTATTCTAAAAAAAATTGTTAAATTCTTTCGAGAAAAGTACATTTCAATGTTTGCACCCTTTTGTGTATAGGAGTGATTTTGATTGTTTTAAGGCTATCTGGACATGTATCGGTGTTGAAAGATAAATTTGTTATTTACGTGAGTGGTTCAAGAATAAGGTTTAAAATTCGTCTAAGAATGAAATTGAGTACCTCGTTCGGCCCTGATGAGTTTTTACTTCCCCGATCTATGTAATAGAGGGAAGTATTGTAATCGTGATTTTTTGACAGTTCGAGATTTTGGTGAATCTTCACGTTTTAGACCCTACTGAACCCAAAAAACATAATTTTAAAAAAAGTCGGTCTGTTAGTCTGTCTGGATGTTGCATAACTTAAAAACGCGTTGGAATTTTGGACTGAAATTTTATATTTAAGATCTTGACCCAAATTCTGACTTCAAGTTCGTTAATGAGCTTTATTCAATCAGTGGTACCAACTTTATAAACATAACTTTTTTTATTTTTATCAAAATACTATCGTGTGTGGTATCAAATTAAAGCTCTCGAGAAAAGAATTCTAGTATCAAAACAAAAATAACATATAAACGATCGTCAATTTAAAAAAAAAATAAATTATTCAAATTATACCGAGTTTGGTGTCAATTTAAAGCGCTCGGGGAGATAAGTTTAGTAAAAATGTAAAAAATTATATTTATGTGATTTTCAATTGTTTCTCAAAAAATTATTCAATTTTTTTATTCAACCAGTGGTACCAACTTTATAAACATGACTTTTTTTTATTTTTATCAAAATACTATCGTGTGTGGTATCAAATTAAAGCTTTCGGGAAAATAATTCTAGTAGAAAAATAAAAATAACATTTAACCGATCGTCAATTTTTTTTTTATAAATTATTCAAATTATACCAAGTTTGGTGTCAATTTAAAGCGCTCGGAGAGACAACTTTAATAAAAATGACATTTATGTGATTTTCAATTGTTTCTCAAAAAAATTTAACCAGTGGTACCAACTTTATAAACTTAACTTATTTTATTTTTATTAAAATACTATCGTACAAAAATAAAAATAACATTTAACAGATCGTCAATTTTTATATTATACATCATTCAATTTATACCGAGTTTGGTGTCAATTTAAAGCTCTAGGGGAGATGATCTTAGTAAAAATGTAAAAAATGACATTTATGCGATATTCAATTTTTTCTCAAACAATTATTCAAATTTCTTCAAGTGTATTATCAAAAGTTCTCTAAAGAAAAAATTTAGTCGGAGAATTAATAACAACATTTAAACGATGGTCAGTTGTTTTTATCTCCCGCATTATATTCCATAAGGGGAGGTATTGTGAGGAGTTAAAATTTTCGAGTTTGAGTTTTTAGTGAATAAGTACGTTTTACAATCCATAGAATACGAATAGGTACAGTATTTTCGAGATGATGTCTGTGCGCGGTTGTGTGTGTGTTACAATATTTTGTGGACGATAACTCAAATAATATCAAACATTTAACAACCAAATTTTACATTTAAGGTTTTAATACAAATCTTAAGAATCCAGTTATTTTTTGTAGTAATCCGCAAACCGGACGTAGTACTTTGCTTAAATATTTCGATAAATAATTAATTTATCACAATATTTTCTACTTTAAATGATGGATTATATTTTTGTCATCTACAAATCGTATTTAACATTTTTATCTGTACATGATACCTACTATTTAGAAAATAAATTATTGTTAATAATTTAGAGTATGAAACATAAAATTAAAGGCGTTACGAAAGTAAGTTATTAAAACTTATAGTCGGGGAAGTACTGTGCTGGCCACAGCAGATTTTTATTTTTTTAACTATAATAACTATAATACATATCCACTTTTTCCAATTTCGAGTAAATTGATATTTTTAATTTTGCGCCAAATTAGACAAAAAATAGAACTGTTATCGCTTTAGATGTATTTAACAGAAAAATTTGATCAAGGATAACTTTACACCTAAAATATTAGTATTAATTGCAATACAAGCGTTTTAAATATGGATATAGCCGGATTTGAAATTTGAAACTAACTTATGCAAACTGCCGGTTTTGAAACTCATTGGTTTGGATATAGCCACTTTTGAAACTAATTTAACTAATATTTACCTTACGCATATTTTGATTCTTATAATTATTGGAACGAAGGAGAAACAAGTAATTTCTAATTTAAAAAACTTTTATCTATTTATAAAAATAATAAAACATTTTGTTTACATTACAAAAATAACATAAAAATGTGAGCATGTGGGGTACGTTTGTAGATTTTTAGGAGCATAGCTACAAAAATTATAAAAGATTTCTTTCATTTGGATTATAATTAGTAAGTAAGTAAAAGTAATTTAAAATAAATGAAAATAAATAAATTTGGCGTAGTTTCTTTCTAGCTCTTTTGGGCTATTGACAGGTGCAACATTAGTTTCCATATCTACAAATTTACTTAATTGTTAATAAATCTATTATTATTTATGACATTTTAGCTCTATTCTTATCTACGGAAACAAAAAAAAATCTTATTGACAGTACAAATTCACATTTGACAAGAGACGTCATGTGTCACGTGTCGCAGATAACTAGCTTCCTATTGGCTGCAATGGATATAGCCCTTTTTGAACCTAAGCCCCTACTGGATTTAGTCGGTTTTGAAACTAAGCTCATATTTTATATTAAATTATTACTGGATATAACCGCTTTTGAAACGTACTGTACGGATAAACAAAAATAATTTACTCTTACGAATCCAATGGTGTGCATAACTCCATTTTTTTTAAAAGTGGATATAGCCGGTTTTGAAACTAGACCCCTCAAATATAACCACATTTAACAAAACAAATTATTTATATTTGAATGTTGATAAAAATGTAAACACATGTACCTACCATCCACTTTCATTCATCTATTTACAACAGATCTCCAGCTGTCGATAAACTTTGGTAGTACAACAATTCGCCATCAGCGCTACTGTCGATTAGGAAAAATTGCGTTTAGTAAAAATTACGAGTAGGAATAACTGCGAGTAGGAAAATTTATGTTTAGGTCAAATTGCGTTTAGCAACAACTGCGTTTAGGAATAGCTGCGGATTAAAATGTTATTTTTAGGAATAACTACGGTTAGGAAGAATTGCGTTTAGGTAAAATTATTGGCCGCCGCACCCAGGCACTATGCTATACTTATTTGCCGCTTTTTTCGGCAAAACCGACATTTCTGTCGGTGGCCCCATTGCAAACAATGCTGCAGCTGAGCGCCAACGTGCGTAGTGACGTCACATCAACATGGCGGTCTTTCGGGACCTTTTCAAACTCCGTTCATTTTATAATCGCGTTTGCTCGTCACATCGACTTATCTCGACAGAAAAATTATTGTAAATATATTTTTTTATTATTATAGAAATTATTTTTGAGGTTTTTGAAAAACCGTGGAAGACCCTATTGGGAGTAAATCGTGTTGAATGATTACCAGCAAAATTAAATTCCTGTTATTAATTGTCAGATACATAATACAAACTTGGATTGCTTCTTTGAATTTCAAAGGTCGTCGCATGGATTGAAATTCTGACTGCACCAAGACGAATCGGTCAAAGTGGTTCGATTCCATTATAATAACATCTGCCATTCTTTAATTGGGAGTAATTGAAATTTCTGTTATTAATTGTCAGATACATAATACAAACCTGGAATAGCAAGGACGACACGCCAACTAAGCTTTTGAACATGGGCTACCGTGTAATATTCTCCACGACCAACGCCTGGTACCTGGACCACGGTTTCTGGGACAGAACTCCATACAGCAACTGGAGAACCGTTTACAAGAACCGAATACCTCGAGAGGAAGGTGTATTAGGTGGAGAGGTAATTATTCAAGAAGGCGCAATAGTATAATCACCCCCTAAGGCAGTAACTTTAAAGTAAAATCTGATGTGGGCAGCACAAGACCTCCCGCCATACGATATTCATTTTACTTATTACACAAATACAGGTTGGTGGAGGTGAAAGGCGAACATAGGGAACATACATGACAATCGAACTTTCATGCCAGATATCTTGATATATTTTGTAGTATAATAATAATAATAATTTTATTGCCACAGGTAAAAAAGTTTTACATAACAAAAGTCAGAGCGATATAATGCACTAAACAAACACATTACAGTTTAAAAATTCGTCGTGCGAATAAGGAACAAGTTCCATTAGAAGATTCTTTAATTTAAGCTTAAATATATTAAAGCTAACACACTCTTTAATATCTCTCGGTAGATGGTTGAACAGTTTCAGCCCTAATACATAAGGAGACATTTTGGACGTTGAATTTTTTACATATGGTATATGGAAATTACTATGATTTCTGGTGGCCGTGTAGCCAAGCGAAGAGTTAGCAGTGAACTTGCTTCTATTTTTGTACACAAAAACACACATCTCCATAATAAACATGGCTGGCAGCGTTAAAATTCTCAACTCCTTGAACAGACCCCTGCAAGAGTGGGTCTGCGGCACGCCTACTATATACCGAATGATACGCTTTTGACAGATGAACACTTTATCCGCAAGGATTGAGCCACCCCAGAAGCAAATCCCGTAACACAATTGCGAACCCGCTACCGCATGATAGAACATCACTAGTTGTTCACGAATCAGTACTGATTTCAGATGCCTAATTTGGAAAATTATCAAGTTTAGCTTTGATATTAGTGATTCACAATGTGGTTTCCAATTACCCAGTTCATCAACCCATAATCCTAAGAATTTAACCTTGCTACTGGACTGAAGAGTATCGTTATTGATATTCAAATCTATATCGTAATTAAGACATCTAGTATTATTCCTGAATTTAATGTAATTCGTTTTTCCACTGTTCAGGAATAAAGAATTGTTCAAACACCATTCAGATAAACGGCGAAGATTTTCATTACATCTGTCAGTGAGAGTATTGATATCTTTGTGAGCAACTAGTATAGACGCATCATCTGCGAATAGAGTGAGATTGCAATTCGTTCCGATATAATCCTGCATATCATTAATGTACAGACTAAATAACACAGGCGAAAGCACTCCACCCTGCGCCACCCCTAAGTTGATACTCGTATATACATTCCGACATGCCCTCTGACGTTGCATTCTTTATGTACACGTACTGTTTTCTGTTTCCCAGGAAACTTTTTATCCAGCTAAGGGCTACTCCTCTCACCCCATACTTTTCCAATTTAGTACAAAGCAAATTGTGATTAACGAGGTCAAACGACTCAAATCACAAAATATCCCTACTGTATGTTTTCACGTCTCTGCGTTATCTATTACTTTCTCAAAAAAAAATGCTGTATTGCCATTGCTGTTGACATGCCAGACCGAAACCCAAACTGATTACTGTTAATAATATTAAACTTATTTATAAAATTTTCCGAACGATCACAATAGCAATACTCAAAAATTTTTGAGAAAATTGAAGTCAGCGCTACTGGACGGTAGTTCTCTAGAGCAGTCTTGCTGCTTTTTTTGTGTACAGGAATGACTTTATTAATTTTTAGTTTTTCTGGAAACTGACCAGTTTCAAAAGAACGGTTAACCAGAAAAAGAAGCTGTTTTATTACACACCTAGAAATTGTTTAATTAAGAAGTTCGGGATGCCGTCGGGACCCGCCGATCTTTTATTGTTAAGTTTACTTTTAAGTAGATTCAACAATTCAGATTCGCAAAAGGGTGTGAGATACAGACTGTTTGTAACTTCACTAGGTGAGCCAGAGTGAGAAACATTAGAAACAGGTTTCTGATCAAGAAGTTTTAAAGGTTCACTAACAAAAAAATTATTAAATTCGTTGGCAATTAGGGTAGGATTCTCTTCTAGTCTACCATCAATTAGAATATTGAGATTATTTTTATTATTGGTTTTATTTGAGTTTTTTATGACGTTCCACGCGCCTTTACTCATGTTACTATTTCCTAAACTGAAAATCACAAGTTTTGGCAGTATGGCAGAGATAGGCAATGG